>CM052899.1:29523456-29699738 GCA_028534135.1 Potos flavus
AGTACATCATTAATTTCTGAGGTAGAATTCAGTAATTCGTCAGTTGCATATACTACCCAGTGCTCATCACATCATGTGCCTTTTTTTCATGTGCCCTCTTTAATGCCCGTCACCCAATTACCCCATCCCCCGATCCACCTCCCACTAGACTGAATTTTTTTAAAAATTCAAAATAACAAAAGTTTCACTTACTGCTATTAACCCATTTTTCACCATTTAAAGAGTTGTAGAGGAAGCAATAAACTGTTCAGGAGTTGCCCTTCTTTGCAAAAAATTAGCTTATTCTTTAAAACAGGGCTCCTAAGGACGTCTGGGCAATACTATCCGCTTTTTTTGAACTATGAATTTTACATGAAGATACATCTGTAATTTGGATGTTTTACATCAGTCAACAAATTTCTTTGGTTAAACTACAATTTTATGTTTTGAGTTTTAGTTTCTGAACAAAAACCTTATGACAATGAACTTGATTTTTTTTTTTACAAACTTGATTTTTATTTTAAGACAGTAAGTAAATTGACCTTTGAGGTTTGTTGTAAAAAATTCTTATTCTGAACTTACAATGCTTCAAAATAATAGGAAAATTGGGACATTTCTCTTTGGTAATTCCTTTAAAAGGAAACTCTGCTTTCTTATCTTCCACACAGCTATACATACTCTTGGTTCAGAAGCCCAGACTACCCCATACTCAATTGTTTATTCACTGAACAGAGTCAGCGTCTCTGTGCCGAATGCTGGGGGTACAGTAGCAGGTGACACATGCAGACTTACATGGCGGGAACACCTGGCTTACCTTGCCAGTGATGCTTATAGTCACAGGTGCGGGACAGCGCAATCACAGAGGCAAGGAGGAGAGGTGACAGAAAGGCACAGAGTCTCCAAGACTTCCCACGGCCTCCTGGGGTGAAGCAATGTAACTTCCCTGCCAGGTAAAAGGAAGCGAAGGCCAGACCAGCAAATGCAACTAGAAGAGGGAAAACCTGTAAGTATATGTCTTTTAAAGGAAGCTCCCTCGCTCATTTGCAAATAGGTGGCTGGGGGCATAAACATGTTTTATCCTTTTTTTGGTACACTTGTGGTATAGATCATTGATGAGGAAGAAACAGAAAGAAAAACGAAAGGACTTTATTGTGTGTCCCAAAGTTAGTAATATTTACCCTTGGGAACAGCGTTTGGAATATTAGCAATAGCACTTTGGGCAGGTTACTTCTTGATGCCTTAGTTTCCTGATATATAAATAGAAATCATAAAAATAATAGTATCCATCTCTTTGGGCTATTATGATACCAAAAGAGATAAGAATAAAAAATGCTTTCCATTGGGGCACCTGGGTGGCTCAGTGGGTTAAGCCTCTGCCTTCGGCTCAGGTCATGATCTCAGGGTCCTGGGATCGAGCCCCACATCGGGCTCTCTGCTCAGCGGGAAGCCTGTTTCCCCCTCTCCCTCTGCCTGCCTCTCTGCCTTCTTGTGATCTCTCTCTCTCTCTCTCTGTCAAATAAATAAATATTTAAAAAAAAAATGTTTTCCAAAGCACCTTCGATAAAGGTTAGTTAATATTTTTCTAACTAGTACCAGATTGCAGGATCTAGACAAATAATACAGGACTCATAAAATGTTCAGATTTCATGAAGGTAAACTACTTCTCTGTCCTTGAATATTCACCCTAGTATCTGAGGCTCAGGCTTGTGAAATCTTGGGGTTATTAAAGAAGGAGGGGATTCTCTAGTTTTTAGATACGAGAACAAGAGTAGTGAGATGGGGCGCCTGGGTGGCTCAGTGGGTTAAAGCCTTTGCCTTCAGCTCGGGTCATGATCTCAGGGTCCTGGGATCGAGCCCCACATCGGGCTCTCTGCTCAGCGGGGAGCCTGCTTCCCCCTCTCTGTCTGCCTGCCTCTCTGCCTACTTGTGATCTCTCTCTGTCAAATAAATAAATAAAATCTTAAAAAAAAAAAAGTAGTGCAATGGCCCCATCCTCATAAGCTTCCTAAGCTAAATTCGGTGACCCCAAGAAAGCATAGATGCTGAATACTTCCTGTGGTATTCATACAGGAAGAATGTCCACTGGGGAAGCTCTTGCGGCCCTCATTCACCACGTCCTTCTCCCCTGTGCACGTCAAGTCGGAATGGGCTTGCCCATCGGGGAAGCAGCGGTAGAAGAAGTCTGGGCGTGGCCTGAAAAAATAGACATGGTCTCAACACAGATCACTTAACTTCAGAAATTATTTTTTGGTTGTATCAGATACTGTAATCCTGTTCACAGTTGGTCAAATAGTGTCCCTAATATTTGACCTATAAAATAATGAAACTGGTAATTTCAGTTAAAATATAATGAAAATAGGGGCGCCTGGGTGGCTCAGTGGGTTAAAGCCTCTGCCTTTGGCTCGGGTCATGATCTCAGGGTCCTGGGATCGAGCCCCGCATCGGGCTCTCTGCTCAGCAGGGAGCCTGCTTCCCCCTCTCCCTCTGCCTGCCTCTCTGCCTGCTTGTGATCTCTCTGTCAAATAAATAAAATCTTAAAAAAAAAAAACAACACGAAAATAATGAAACTGGATTAGGATAGTCACCATTAAAAGAAAAGCGTTATTTCCAGGGTCCACATTTAAAAGGTGGGTGGAAGGCAGTCTAGCACATGATTATTTTTTAGGGTAAAGAGCAAGTCACACTGCAGCTTCGGGATATTCTAGAGGACATAGACCCCACTGTGCTGGTCAGTGGGAAACACTGCTCAGGGCAGCAAAGAGCCCAAGTGTCACCCACAGGACAGCCATAGGGGAGGGAGGCCATGTTAGGTGAGAAGAGCAAGGTCAGGGGCGCCTGGGTGGCTCAGTGGGTTAAAGCCTCTGCCTTCAGCTCAGGTCATGCTCACAGGGTCCTGGGATCGAGCCCCGCATCGGGCTCTCTGCTCATCGGGGAGCCTGCATCCCCCTCTCCCTCTGCCTGCCTCTCTGCCTACTTGTGATCTCTCCCTCTCTCTGTCAAATAAATAAAAATAAATCTTTAAAAAAAGAAAAAAAGAGCAAAGTCAGACTGAGGCTAAAGGAGAGGGAGAGGAGGAAGGTGGGTGGCGTGGCGCCGTCGGCCATCTTCTGCGGACAGGAGGCCCGAGGCAGGCACTGGGGCGCAGACTCTGGTCACTCACCTGCCCACGATCAGTTTTATCGTGTTGGTAAAGACACCGTTCAGAGCCAGGGCAAGGCTGGCAGCTGGAAAGCAAAGAAACTACTGTTAGTGGGTTTTGCCTAGGACGACTTACATGGTCATGGTCTCATCAAGAGAGCAGCCACAGTCTTTTTGAGATAGGAACAGTCAGGCTCCAGCCAGCCGAGTAGAAAAGTGATTCTAGCCCTGAACATGGTGGAGTGCAGAGAGCGCTTCCGGACTAGGCCCAACACGTTTCTGGGGTACCAATCATCCAGCACGTCGTTCACCTCGGAGGTCAACTATGTTCTCAGAGTGCCAAGCTTTCTCACGGGTGACAACGCGGGCACGGGGAGGTAGGACGACTTTAGGATCATAGAACTCGGTGGCCGCCACGGGCAGAGGTCGCACGTCCAGTGGCTGAGATGCCAGCACTGAGGACACAGAACAGCCCAGCCAGGGAGGGCTCGTTCTTACCCAGGCAGGCTTGTTTGCTGTCCGTCGCACCAGCCTTCTTGAGACATCGGGCCAGAAGGATCAGAGACAGTGGGGAGAGAAACGCAATGACCTGAACCAGAAGATGGTAGAGGTTAAAAAAAAACCCAAACCAAACCCCCAGTAAAACCACACAGCTAGTGGTTCAAGTAACGCCTACACGGAAGAAGGATGGAGGAGACAGCGCCAGTCACAGGTCAGAGCTCGCGGGGCCCCGTCAATGTGAGCAGTGGCAGGCGCCTGCTCCACCAGCAACGCCACCGCCACCGGCCGTTATTCTAAGTGACCGGTTACCTCAGGCCATCCTAAGGAGCAGAGCTCACGGAACGTGTCTCTTGGGCCAAATTTGCAACGTCGTCATAAGGAAACAAGATCTTAGGTTGAGCACCTCATCAAAGGGAGCAAGACGTTCCCCACGAAGATCACCCCGGAGCCGACGGACCGCCGCCTGCTCCCTAGCATCGAGCTCGGTACTAAGTATTAAGGGTCGGAAGGAAGGCGAGTTCTCCACGCACAAACATGGGCTTGGTGGGGAAATACTCGGCTTCCACATACGGATTCCGGTAAAGCCACATCTCCTCGGGTTGGATCAGCCTCTGGAAGGGAGGGAGGAGCTCCGTTACCCTAGAGGGGAAACAAAAATGTGCAGAGCACGTTGGTTTGCTTCCTGGGCCTCCGGCCGCTCGTCGGGGCTTCCTACCTTCCTACCGCGGCACCCCCCCCCCCCACCTGCGCCGGGAGCCCCGGGCCGAGGCGGGGACTGCCCGGCCGCCCGCCGTCTTCCCCTTCGGTGGACGGCCCGTCTGCGCGGGAGGGCGCCGGCCGCGGGGTCCGAGCCGCAGGACGCTTACACGAAGGCCGCGAACAGGGCGAGCCGCACCGCCAGCTCCGCGCCGAGCGCCGCCGCCTTCCCCATCCCCATGCCGCCGTCAGCCGCCCACGGACGCCGCGCTGACGTGGCAGCTGCTGCGGCGGCGGCGGGACGCGAGGCCGCCCCCGGGAGGGCCGTCCCGGCGGTGGGGGGGCCGGGCGTCGGCGGCTCGGGGCGCGGGCTGGCGGGCGCCGGGGGAACTGCGCCCAGGAAGGCGTCGCAGCCGCCTCCCTGTCCCGGGCGGGTGGGCCATCGCTCGGCGCCGCTCTGAGAGCCCCAGCCGGCGAGAGGCAGGAGGCGCCAGCAGTGCCGTTCCAGGGGACGCCGATCGCGAGCGGGCGCCCGGTGTCCGGCCAAGCAGCAGGCTGCCGCGGAGTCTGCTAAGTCGCGGGGATGAAATCAGTGACGCACATCTCCCCTTCCCGCCCTTCGCTCCAGTCTCCCACCACACCCAGCAAGAGGCAACCTTCTCCAAGGGCCTTCCCTCCGTGAAAACACGACCAAACCCCACGTTATCGGCTCCAAGTTTACTTGCGACATAGCAGCGTTTTGAAGGACCTCGCTGTGCCGCAGGCCTGGGGGGGGGTGTCACATCTGGGGTCATTGGGCCCGGCCCCCGGTGCCTGCCCTCCCCATTATGACCTCTCGTCCAGCAGTTGTGGCGAGAAACTACAGGCAATGAACAAGTCCACAGTTTAATTTGGAACATACAGGACAATTTATTGAAGTCAATCTCAAGCAAAATCTGAAGTCAGTGGAATGTCATTAAGAACCTTTCCAAATTAATCCTCACGGAAGCAAAAAACACATCTGAATTCCAAAGTATTTGTAAAATTAAAAAAAGGCAACATCTCAGTAAATACAATGTACAAAAATTTATGTTCCTACCAGCACACACAGTAGTAAGAAGCTTAAAATTCCAGGCAATCCTAAATACACTATAACTAGTCAACAATAAGCTATCTATATACAGGTTAACCAAGCTTTACACGTTTCACACTATGCAGTAAAACATAGGCCATTCAACAAAATCCCCAAAATATCTTAAATCTTGAAGTCTATGTGGCAACATCAAGTCATTATACAGTAATGCCCTAGTGGAACACCCCCCAGGGAAAATGAACACTAATCCCTTAGTGTCAAGAGCTTCTAGCCAAGTCACAGAAACTCAAAAGAGATTGACTTTAGTGAATATTGATGCTTTGTTATTAAAGACTCAAGTCTCAAGTGATTTAGGCAAAATAACATTTCACAGGATCTACAAATTTATTACAGATAAACAAAGTACAGAAATAACCAATCTACAAAGGTCATTATCATAGATAAAGATCACAAGAAAAAGAAAACAGAATCTATAGGTATCTGTGTTTGCTGTGCAATATCACAAGTGGTTACAAATGAATTTCTTGTATCAATTCCAATTATGCACACACCCTTGTATAGAAAAAGGATCTTATTAGCCAGTTGTAATCATTTAGCATCTTGGTCATCGGAGGCAATGTGATTTTCTTTTTTAACAGAGGGTATGTGACAGCACAAATGAGATAAAGAGCAATATTAATGACAACAGAGTAAAAAAGTAAATTGTATCCAGTCCACTCCTAACCCCTCAAGAATACCTCATACATACCTCGTCTTGGTGATCTGATGGACACTGCGCCGCGTGCACACGTCGGAGGTCTGTGGCAGGCGGGGAGGGGAGGACCGGCACCCGAGGGGGCTTGCTTGCCAACTCACAGAGGCAGAGGGTCACATAAGAAAACTAAGGACTGAATAAATGACTTTGGCAACTGTTCATCTTTTTCCCTTTTTCTTACACGTAACTGACTTTCACAGGCTACAGAAGGGCAGGCTGCTCTCCTCCTCCCCACCACACACACATGTGCCACAAGCACCTGAACTTGTCACTTAAGCAAGGGACTGACGGAAAGAAGAACGGAAATGGTTTCCGAAACACACACAGACTACACCCTGCGCTTCAGGAGTGTAACGTAAGTGCAAATTTTTGTTTTTTCCCTACACAGGCATATATATTAAAAGGAAAGAAGAGGTGCATGGGGATAGGGTTGACAAAAATACAAGAGAAAGAACACACGTGGGAAATACTCATAAAAATGCTGCTGGTATTTCATGCAAGAGTCTCTTCCTCAAATGTGTACATGAAATCTGAGCTATCTGCTGTGGACACACTCTCCCATTTGCAGAACTTTGCCTTTAATCCGAGTTGAAGAGGACAAGAGACTAGGCTATTTGTTTTCAAGACAGTATACAAAACAATGCTTTCTACTCCATAAATTTAAAAATAACTGTAAAATAAGGGGAATCTGAAGAGCTTCAAGTACTTAAAAAACCTGAATTCAATGAGGCAGAGGTCTCAATGTTAAAGTGACTACTTCGTACCTGTGGTAAACATTATCATTCCCCCTCCCTCACCCTGTTCTAACCCCCTTTTCTCCCTGTACCTTGCCCCGGGGAAAAGTTGGTAGATTTCAGTATGTACACATTTCCAACTTTTCAGTACTCGCTAATACATGGCAAAACTATCTAATCAGATCTGCTCCTCAGCTTAGCTGAAAACGGAGGCGAGTTCTCTGAGTTTACAGACAACCGGGGACCGACTGTAAGTGGCCCTAGGCCAACGGAAATCATTCCAAATGATCGCTTTGTGTCTGCAGCAACCTGGCCAACTCGGAAAGTCCAATCTGCGCCGCCCAGCAATAAAGCCACTTGCCAGTGACATCGCACCTCACCCAGAAGTACCTCCTCCCGGGTGAGCTTCCCAAGCCCGCAGGGCTCCATGGCAACTGTATTCTTATCCTGTTGGGACATGGCATGTGGCAGCGCCGTGACTTGAAGGTGAATGCTAAAGGAAGAGCTTTGTACTTAACAATGAAACGAAGGACCAGCCACAAACCCTGGGGAGGGGGGGGGGGCGTCCAGAGATGACGTTCTGTAGGGCTGCTCTCTGCCGTCCAGACTGCCTCTGACCCTGACTGCAACACAGACCGTGCGACGAGGCCGAAAAGAAACTACTTCATGAACCAGGAGAGAAACTTGTCCAACAGCCTGCCCGCTCTGAGAGTCCTTTACATGATTATCTCAGAATTTCAAAACATTATTTACAAGCATGTTTCCAAGTATCATGTGGAAATGGCAGAAGGGAGCTGGAAGCTGCCACCCCCCCTATTATTATTATTTTAGTTTTTACATTTGTTCCTGACTTGAACACACAGATAGCTCCAAGTTTCAGTGATTCTAAAAGTCAGCCTATTCTATAGCTCAGGCCAGATCATTTCTGAGAATTAAGGTAGAGTAGGAACTTGTTAAGATAAAAATGAAAATAAAACCCAGCTCCCTCGGACTCTAGCCCTGATTAGATATTAAAGAAGAGAATCACTTCCTCCAGCTGCACCGGCCTTCCAGGAATGAGGGGCCTGCGACCCGAGGTCCTCCTGACCCCGCTGCCGGCCACGGGCCAGCTCCTGCCTGCACCGCGCGTGCCGGGAAGGCCACCCACCATTTCCTCTGCAGTTGTAACCCATGGGATTTCTGAAGCTTTATGCTGATTATCAAAAATTTTACATTCACTTCTTCCAAAGAAGTAACATGAGGCTAAAAAAAAAAAAAAAAAAAAAAAAATACCACCATTATCCCATGATGCTTTATTTCATTTTGGGACAAGAATAAAACCCGACCATTTCTGCTCTGACCACAGATTTAAAAGTTAACGAATACCAACTACAGACTAGGAGAGAGCAACACATCCTTTGGACCACTGCATTGGTGAAATGCAGGCAAGTATGTGTGTGCACACGCTGCACATGGAAAGCACAGCTTTCTCTCCCCCCTACTGCTTCCACAGCCTGCAACATGGAGATACGTAAAACAGGTCGGTTGTGACGCCACGGAGGCGGGAGGAGAGCTCCCTGGCACCGGCGGGACTAAAGCCTCTTTTTGGACCATTAAAGAGCACTCCTGGACGAAGCCTCCAGAGCTGTGGCTGGCTGTTGTGTTTTCTACCCTGATTTCTGAAATGGCAGAATGATCCTGTTAGGTTTCCCCCCCCACACCCCCCAAAAAGATTTAAAAATCTCAGCAGAGCTGTTATAAACAAAATGTGACATGATGAAGAAGCTGCATAAAAATACTGAAACCTAAAGTATTTGTAAGTATACAGGATGGACCCTGGCTTACCATATAAAAATCATCAGATATTAAATAGCACTAAGTCCAAAACAAAGCAAGGAGAGAAGAGTTCATGTGGGATACGGTTTCAACAAGAGTTATATTTTGAATGTTAAAAGAAATCATTCATGTTAGTAAGTTTAAAAAAAGCAAACATTTATCTCATATATATATACACACACACATATATATATATAAAATAAAGTTTCAGTATGATAAAACCTAGATTTTCTTAAATTATTTTTTAAAAGGATATCAAACTATATAATTGCTCAAGAGCAAAGTTTAGTGTTTTGGTGCGCTGTGCTGCATGTTACCGGCAGCGATTTGATCTGGTAACACGCATAGCATTTTCTATTTTGCTCTTTTTCCTGGGACCATATCTAATCAAGAGAACTCCTGGAGGCTCAATAAGTTACCTCAGAATTAATTGCTGGAATCAGGCAAATGGCAGTTTAGGAGCTTAAGTAAAGGAATTGTAGTGTGATTTTTTTTTTTGTTTTGTTTTATGCTGTTTTTTTTTATAAGAGAAAATCCAGTACAATTGCACATTTACATTAAAAAAAAGAGAGAGGCACAAAACAGCTTTTTTTCTTTTTTCCAGAGAAGAACTATAAATTGATAAGAAAAAAGGAACACACATAACACAACAGAAGGAATGTGGCCGAGCATCTCCCCTCCCCACCTTCCTAAGGTTCCTAGGTACTTCTTGAGGGAAAATAAACGCCACCAGGTACCAGCAATTGTAAGCAGTCAAAATGCACAGAGAAGGTTAACGTTCATTCAAGCTAGCCCTAGACTTCTACTTAGTACAGTGTGACAACGTCTGACATTACTAATTACTTCATACAAGGAATACTGGAATATACATATTCCGAAGCATTAAATGCAAGTGAACTTTGTGGGCAGACGTCTTGGTACATCGGCATCTATGAGATCCGAGCGTCACTCATTTTTGCTAACACTAACAGCCAATCATTTTTGCTAACACTGCTTTCTTGGGAGCTTCCCTAAGTGCTTCCTAAGACGAAGTGTGTTTGTGTGGCTCTTATACACCCTGTAGAAGTGCTTCCCCTTCCTCGGTGGGGGCAATTTTAATTAGTACAAAATACTAAATAGAAATTGTTTACATATAACCGGGGGATGCCCCTACCCCTTCCACCCCTCGAATGAGGAACTAAACCAAAAAGACCTACTCAGATACAACTCTGACTCACTTGTGTTGTTTTCACCAGGAAACACGGCCAGCCGGGCGGCCAGCGGACAGGGAATGTTTGATTTGGAGAGGGAAGCAGAGACAGGAGAGGAAATGCCCATAATGCCCTCCACGTCAGACTAGCGGCTCCACTACACCGCGCAGAGGGTGGTGCTTGAATGGCCCACCTCTGGGTCTGGGCCTTTCATCTCCCTTCGGCTGCCTCTGTCCATGTGTCAGCGCACCAGGGACGATCCCCCTAACTGCATTCACCGCCACATAAACACACTTCATCAAAAATGTCCACTGCCCGCGGAAAACATTTCAAACTCGGTGAGGGCACCCGTTCCTGTTTTTCTCCAGAACCAAAAACCACATTATCTACCTTTCTAGGTAAAGGTATCACATCACAAAGCCCGCCTAGGTTCAGACCACAGAGGTAAAATCCACTGAGGCATTTTGTTTTCAAGGGGCCAGATTCAGTACTCCCACAGCGCCCTTCTCTAAGACTGTGAGAGACGTCTGGAAGGGAACGAGAAGTGAGCCTACCTACCGCCCAGCAAAGAGGTATATGAAGATCATCGGAGCCTTTTCTAGAGGGCCTGCTCCAACTGCTACTTCAAACACGCACGCACACGTACACTGAATAGACTACCTGAACTACACTTCTCCAAAGTTTTAAAAAATGAAAATAAATAAAGGAATGAGGGCTACTTTTGCTTTTTACACCCAAGGAACACATCCTAGACTTTTAAAATTTATCTGATTAACAAAATTTCTTTTTCTCTTCGTTCTTATTTTCAAAGTGAAGACATCTCTTTTTCCCGCTGCAAAGGCATGGAAGCATAATAAAAGGCAAGAGAAGACCAAGGGAATTTGGCCCGCCACAAAAGAATCCCCAACCCGACAAAACAGACAGACAGACCCGGGCCAACTGCTCCCGCCCGGCACCCCCGCGGCCACAAGGCGGCGCCCGGGGCAGGGGCTGTGCGCGCGCGGCAGCAGCTTTCTCCCGCCAATGCGCCGAGTCACTTGTTTCTTTTCCTTTTTTTCATCTCAATGAAAAGAAAAAAAAAAGAAATCACCACCCATTTATTCTTTCAGTTCTTCTCCATGATCTTGTGACTCCAATTTGCATTTGATCTTGCTCCAGTATTCTGCCGACACGGGAGACTCGGGGTCATGCTCGGAGCAGCAGAGCCGGCCTTCCAGAGCAGAGGGGACCAGAGCGCCCTCTTCATGATCTTTACAAAATGAGTGTGGGCAGAACTCGCAGAAGGAGACGGCAGCACGGCTGCACTGCTCGCACTGATGCCACGGGCATTCCCACTTTCCTATGGAGGAGTGCGAACAGGGAAAAGAGCCCCATTAGTGCCCCTCCTGATTACCCACGAAAAAGCCAAGTTTGCACTATCTGCTGTGACTGCAGGCCGAATTCAATTAGAACACAACTCCAAATTCTGGCCAAACTTACATCTGAGTGTACTACTGAGAAATGGATGCGCACTACGTCCCAAACTCACCGCCAGAGAAGCCAACTGCTCGCCCGTGCTAACAAGGACCGAGAAACCGATCCTCCTGGCCCGCACCTAGCCCGCATTCGCAGACAGACTTTTCACTAGCACAGTGTTTGCTAGTGTTGGTTGTTCTGTTCAACGTTATCCATTCCATGGCTCCACGAAGGAGAGCCAAGTACATTCTAGGTGACACATCGTTGGCCAAGACGCAAGTCAGGGAAAGGGTCCTGAAAGGCTCGCTTACCATATGGTGGCTGGGTCAGGTTAAGGCATAAGAGGTGGTACGCTTTGGGACAGTCTTTTTTGTCACACATGACCAGCTCTCCACCATCTCCACATTGAAAACAGTAGTCTTCATGCATCTGCTTTGGTTCTGCTTTGATTTTTCGCCTCTTCTGCTTTAACTTAGCATTTTTGGCTTTTTCTTCGGCTGTTGACGCACATGTCGCCTGGCAGGGAGAAGGATGAACACCGCGTGTGAGGCTCGACGTGGAAAGGGAGCTCCCACAGCCTCACACTCATCTGAGTTCTCTTACGCTCTGGTGTTCAGTCACCTAAAAACCAGCTGCAGCAGGACTTGTCCCGTAACAGCACTATAATAAAAATAAGGCTTCATTTTCACTGACTTTTGAATACGGTGAGTTGTTTTTTTAAATTACAAGGATCCTGAGCTATAATTCACATACCACAGAACTCACCACTTTAAAGTGGCTCATCCAGTGGTTTTGGGGATGGTGTGGATTTTAAAAAAGTTTTTGAAAAGGATACTGGTAACTTCAGATTCAATCAGAAATACAAACTTCTCTTCAGAACCTGAAAGATCTTACTAAGATCTGCTTCACTGGAAAGTCAGAGAGTCTACACCCTGGTTAACATGATGGCCGTGAACTAAACTGGGGACCCATTCGCCAGCCTGGGGCGCTCGCTCCCCGCGCCACTGACCTTGGGCCGCACTCCCAGGAAGCCGCTGCAGTTTTCTGCCCCGCAGTGGCACTCTGTTCTGCCGTTGCCCAGACAATCCAGGTTATAATTAAATGTTAACTCCATCCCTAAAACGAGAGAAATAATTACTCGTACTCAAGTCACAGGGAAGAGACATGCTGTCACACACGCACTCTCATAATGAAGAGAGAGATAACTCGGACCTGAAGGCTTTTCCCTTACCCGAGCTCCACACTGAAGAGCGACGGGGGGGGGGGGGGGCGGCACACGGGACGGACAACATCCCCATCCACCAAATATTACAGCAAAAACAGTCTATAAAAGCTATCGTATCTTTCTCATTGAAGTGGTCAGAAACTATGTAACAGAGACTAAGAAATGGGTTCTGGTTTAGCTCGCTTTTCTAAAGCTAATTTACACGGATTTCTGAATGAACAGCAGGACCGTGGAGTAGTAGCGACCACACTATCTCTGGTGATTAATGCCTTCGAGTGTGCTTGGAGAAGAGTTCACAGTGCGGATTTACTATTTACACCAAAGACCCATGGATTCGAACTGGGAGGTCCAAGCTTGCTGCTGGCTGGTCCTGCACAGAGTTAAGGAATGCAGTTTCTCTCTTTTGGCTACAGCTCTTCCCTTCTCACCCATTTCCCTAAAACCTGGCAGGGAAGAAGCTAAGTGGTGCTGCTAAGATGCTGGGCGGCGGAGGGAACACGGAAGCAGTAACTGCCTTCAGAAGCTTTTCGTGTCTAATTTGAAACAGACTGATCTTTCAACTAAAAAACAAACAAATGAACCCCCCCCCACACACAAACCAAGAAACCAGCTGATGTTAACACAGTATGTTAATACTTTAAAGAAGAAAACAAAAGCTTAAACATCTGGTTGTATTGTGCAGACAGTAATAATTGGGAGAAGTCGCTCAGGAGGGTCGTGGACACACAGGATTCTGTAACATCCTCTCGGACAGAAAGGCTCTTGCTCAACTCCCTTTTGTAGGACACGGATTTTCACTTCTTCGTGGCAGATAACAATTCCAAATGTAATCCTATCGTACTTGAATAAATACTTGAGCATCAAACCTGGAAGGATGTCCTGCCCAGAGAGGGGGGCATGGGGAGCAAGCAGCTTTTTTTACCTGCAGGAATATCACAAAGAGCAAAAAGTCCAACTCGAACATCTCCATTCACTGTCCACTTTTGTGTTTCACAGTTTGGATTACAACTGTGGTTCATAAAGCGAGAATAATTTCCTTTGGGGCCAGCATCAATTATACGGTCCTTCAGAAAGAAAAGAAATGGAAGGTAGCTTTGACATAAAACCAAGTACAAGCCAATCTCAGAAACATCCAACACCAGCCCAAGTCTGGCAGCTGCCAACACCCACAACGCATGCTCTCAGGGCCGGTGATCAAGTTCTCTACTTTTTTGATGAGCTTCAAGCCAAAACAATGAAGATAAAGTAGAATTTAGTTTCTATGCTTTTAAACGTTATTTCTAGAACAGATCATAGAAAAATGCTACTTAGAAGATGAACTGGCCACCGGGGTGCCAGCCGCCTGGGGTGGGAACCACGGTGCTGGCTGTCAGCCCTCCCTTCCTGCAAAACCAGTTCGGGGTAAATGGACAAGACAGCAGGCCATAAAGTGGGATGGAGGAAGTATGGGACACTTTCCTCTGAATGAAGATTCGGACGTTTGATCGACAGAAGGGCTATTGCGTGAGACATACTCTTCAGTGGTTACCTGCTCCTTCTATTTTACTTACACTGACGTTCAGAACACAGTAAAAAAACTCAGCATTCTGGCCCCTGAATTCAAACTCTGATCATCTGGATGAGCTCTGGAGGACGGAGCCTCCCAAGTGTTGTCAAGATGGCTGGAGGGCCCCCGACAGTGAGGAGCGGACTAAAAGGGCCATTCAGCCATCAGAAATAAATGGCATTTTATATTTATGAAATTTATGTTCATGAAAGTGGTAAAACTGTCAAACAATGACATATCAGTTAACGTAAACTTCTTCTGATTTCCAGTTCTTACTTTTAATGATATTCTAACTTTCAGTTTCGGGGAGAGCCCGGAACACACAAAACATGGGTAAAAACACGGGTACTGGTCTTAGCCCTTCACTCGACTGTGACAAGATATCCAACAGATCGCTTGTCAGGGCTGGATCCCAGTTTCCCATCCTCCGCAAATCAGAGGACTGCTGAAGAAATGACACAAGATAACGGATGTCCCGGACGTGCAGCAAATGGGACTTAGGAGCAAATGGATTAATCTAGCAGCTTTACTGTCATTTCGTTTATGATGGCACCCATTTGTCCTAACTCAGACACGAAGTTTCAGTACACAGAACAATTCAGAGTTAGAATTTTGGCTAAATCAGAACTTTAATGGGGCTTTAGAACTTAGCATGACAGAGCCAACAGTCTCTGTCAGCGATGGAGAAATGGAGGGCCAGGTCCTTTAGTGACTAAGAAGAGCTGGGACAAGAAGCCCCGTACATCTGCCCCTCGTCCTGGTCATCTGTCCACTCACATACCATGAGCAAGGCTTCAGTAACGAGCCCCTGCGTAGCCTGCTATAATGAGCACTACATGGTAGCTAGCGAACTGGCTACTGCAAAGCGCTCATTCTCCTGAAAACACAATCAAGTTAGAGGAAACGGAGTTCGACCTAAGACCATGAAACAAAGACCAAAAATCCTTTTTTTTCTTACAAAAAAAAAGCAATTTTACCTTGGTAACAGTTAACATATAAAAATTAGTTACACTGTTCTCGTGGGCTCTCTTGATTCGCAATCTGCATTCTTCTTCATCAATTAATTCGCCAACATATTCATTCACAAATTCACCCTGCAGAGAAGCATGCACTCTGTAAATGTAAGACCAAGGTACTCTCTTTGAGAGCATTCCTTAACACCACATTTGTAATCGGAGAGAATTAACTAAAAAGAATCCTGGAAATCTAACGCTAGAAACAAATAGTAGTTGTCATTCCCTGGCAGGCAGGTGGCACTATTTTTCTTGTAGCAGTGTCTCAAGAGGTGATAACCCCTCTTTTCTTGCTGACAATATGATTTATGACAATCTGTCCAAGTGACAGGAGCCGGAGATAAGGCTAACTCAAGTCTTTGAGGGTGAATTACACTGACTTTTACTAAGTGTGCAGCGTTAGGGTTAATGCCTATTAAAGATCGGAATCTGAAAGAAATGACTTTTTTTTTTAAAAAGCCTTTTTATTTTGGGGTAATTCTAGACATTTACAGGGAGTTGCAAAAATAGCACAGAGAGGATCCGTGTACCCCTCACCTAGTACTCCCCGAAGGCAACATCTTACGGAGCTATAGGACTATATGAAAACTAAAGAGCTGACATTGGTACAATTTACAAATCTTACTCAGATTGCACTAACTTTACACGCACTCTGTGTGTGTGTGTGTGTGTGTGTGTGCGTGTGTGTTAGTCCTATGGAATTTGGCCGGGTGTAGAATCGTGTCACCCCACCACCACAATTAGATACAGAACCGTTCCATCACCACGAAGACCCCTTGTACAGTCCGTTATAATTACACCGTCCTCCTTCCCTCCTCCACCCCATCCCATCCCTAATCTGTTCTCCATCGCCGTCATTTGGAGGATGTTCTATAAATGAAATCATACAGTATGTAATCTTTTGAGGTTGGCAAAAAAAATCCCTCAGTCTTCATTCTCTTGAGACCTGACCCATTTGTTGTGTGTGTCCATAGTTCAGTCTGTTTTCTCCTGCTGAGCACTCTTTCACACTATGGACGTACTGCGGTTTGTTTAGCGGTTCACTCTCCTGAGGAATGTCTGAATTATTTTCATATTTTGGCTATTACAAATAAAGCTGTTGTGAACATTCCAGTAAAAAGTTTTTGTGTAGACATAGGTTTTCACTTCTCTGCGATAAATGGCCAGGAGTACAATTGGTTGGGTCAAATGGTGAGTTTGTGTGGTTTTTTTTTTCTTTTTTATTATTTTTTTTATTAACATATAATGTATTATTTGCCCCAGGGTACATGTCTGTGAATCATCAGGCTTACACATTTCACAGCCACTTACCATAGCACATACCCTCCGAGTTTGTGTTAAGAAACTATTTTCTGGAGTGTATGCACCATTTCACATCCCCATCATACTTTCCCACTGCGGGAGAGACCCAGCTTCTCCACTCCCCGCCAGCATCTGGTACTGCCGACTAGTTTTCATTTTGCTGTTCTCACAGGTATGCAGTGATTAGATTCTTTTATTATTTTTTAAAGATTTTACTTACTTGAGAGAGGGAGAGAGAGAGAGAGAGAGAGAGAGCACAAGCAGGGGGAGAGGCAGAGGGAGAGGGAGAAGCACGCTCCCCGCTGAGCAGGGAGCCCAACACGGGGTTCAATCCCAGGACCCTTGGATCATGACCTGAGCAGAAACCAGGAGTCAGACACTTAACTGATGGTGCCATCCAGGCGCCCCATGATTAGCTTCTTTTAAAATAAGGTAAATACTGTACATTCAACGTCTTGTTTCTAAATTCAGTCATTAACCCTTTCACCTTGAAAGCATGGCTGATTCAATCCAGGACAAGAGCACTACCTACAGAACTTTTCAGTCACATAGAAAAAGAAATGTCGTAGGAAACAAATAATGTATTTGCTTATTGTTTCACCAGACTTCTTGTTCTTCCCACCCCCGACTTCCTCTCCATTACAAATTTTTACTAGCCCTTCTCACGGTTCTTAGAATCACAGAACTGATAGTAAATTCCAGTAATCTAAAGAGAAGTACCATATTTTCTGATTTTGGCAAATCATTAAGAACATAAGCCAATGTTCTTACAAATATTTAATCTTTCTCTACTGATAAGAACAAAAGATCGTCACTTCTATAATAAGAGAAAAAGTTAATGGGTCAAATTGGAAGGAACCAACCTAATGTCCCGTGCATGTCCCTTCCCTTGGTGGTCTGCTGTTGTTAGTGGGGTCAGCGAGGCTCTGAGTCAGCCTCAAGGAGCTACATACTTGTTTCCACTGGGGAGTGGTTGCCCCAAAAGTTGATCTCTGGGCTATGACAAAGAATTAGGTTAGAAAAAGAAATGTACAAATACAAAAAAAAGAAAAAAATATATTTAATCGATAACTGCAACTACATTTTCCTTCCAGTCCCTTCTCATGAAGGACGGAGGAGGGTCTGCACATTTGAGCGCCACACTCTGTCACCTTACCAGACTTTCCCTCCATCCAGCTGGGGCCGTGACACAGCTGATGAACAATTAGCACCATCACGTGGGACCACCGCCCTCACAGGTAGATTTCCTCGCCACCCTGTGTTACTATACTTATTTAATGGCAGGTTTTCTTTAACTGAAACCCATAGAGCAGAACTGCAACCAAATCGGCTATACGTCATCTTTTCCACATATTAGGATTCGAGGTAAGGTTTTATTTGAAGAAACGGTTCTGTGGCTGTCAAAGCTTGAGTAGCATGTATTATGGTTTATATTTACTGTTTTATGAAAGTGAGTGAATACAAGAAAGTTAAAGTGCTGATATCAAACAGGAAGAGTGCAAGTCTTATAAATTTGATACCACTGTATATAAATATTCCTAGCTATTTTGTAAAAGAAATATTTCAGATGTCCTAAAGGGACAAACCTTAGCTTCAAAGAGTTGTGCCTGGGTGGCTCAGTCGGTTAAGCATCTGCCTTTGGCTCAGGTCATGATCTCAGGGTCCTGGGATCGAGTCCCAGTAGGGAGCCTGCTTCTCCCTCTCTCTTTGCCCCTCCGCCCTTTGTGCACACTGTTTCTCTCTCTCTCTCTCTCTCTCTTAAATAAATAAATAAAATCTGAAAGAAAAAAAAAAAACCCAAAAAACTAAAAGAGTTGCTTACTGGACTTAAAACCATGAACTGTGGGGCACCTGGCTGGCTCAGTTGGTAGAGCATGGGACTTTTGATCTTGAGATTGTGAGTTCAAGCCCCACATTGGGTGGACAGATTACTTAAAAAAAAAAAAATCTTAAAAAAAGACAAACAAACCCAAAAGACACCCATTAACTGTGAATTCAATTGTGAATAAAAATAACCAAATAAAGAACCTTAAAAATGCCAGAAATCTGTCCTTAAAGACTATGGCAAAAAGGTAGGGTGTAATTCACTATTTAATATATATTTTTTTAATTTTTGAGAAAGAAATCACTTTGTAACAGGAAGTCCCTTATTTGGCTCCGGCACACACTTTCAGGAATCTGTTACGTGTAAAAAGAAGAGGACTGGCTGTGTACAATCAATTTCATATTTGGCTTCTGTCCCCTCAATTCACCAAAAATCTTTTCCATGTTGCTACTCGGTCTTCATGATTTTGCTTTTCAGGAATATATACTTCCAGCTATTTTGTGGAAGACCAACTGTCTTACATTAGCAATTCCTCAAGAGCTAAACGGCAGAATAATCCTAGCTGTGTTTTCTTTTCTCTTGATTATATCAGTTTAATAAATTAGACTACATTTTAAAATAAATGCAATTACTCTTAAAAGATGTTAACATGATATTAAACTGGATAAATTTCAGGATAACCTCTATAACTCCCCTGAAGTCACAGGCAAAAATTTGTATATGTGATATACGTGGCATTAAAGTAAAATCAAAAATTTGCATTCTCGGGGCACCTGGCTGGCTCAGTTGGAAGAGTGTGCTCCTCTTGATCTTAGAGTTGTGAGTTCAAGCCCCATGTTGGGTGCAGAGGTTATTAAAAAAAAATAAACTTAAAGAATTTTTTTGCGTTCTATAATGACTTCTGTTTTGTTTTGTTAAGCAGGCTCCATGCTGCGTGCAGGGCTTGAACTCATGGCCCTGAGATCAAGACCTGAGCTGAGCCAAGAGTTGGACACTTAACCAACTGAGACACCCAGGTGCCCTACCTACAATGACATTTTAAATGCTGATGGCCTTTGACCAAGAGATCCAATCTATATATCTAATGTATCAGCGAATCCTGTTGGCTCTGCCTTCAAAATGTCAGCAATCCACCCACTTCTCTTCTGCTACAACCCTAGCAGTCCACACCACCATCATCTCTCTCTTGGATGATAATGATCTCCTTTTTGCTACTCCTTCCCCATGACCATAAATTCCCCAGACTACACCCAGAGTTATTCTTCTGAACTCCAAGGGTGGCACACAGGTACTTAAGGTGGCCCCCAAGATGCCTGTCTCCTGGGGCTCACGCCGTGGTGTGATCCTCTGTCCTTAAGTGAGCGGGACCAGTGATGTGCTTCTAACCAATTGACCATGACGAAAGTGACAGGATGTATGTGATTAAATGAGTTTGTTACATCAAGACGTTAGCATCCATCTTGCTGGAGTGGAATGTCTCTCCCCATCGTTGGCTGTGAGGAAGCAAACAGTCACGTTGGGGAACCCTATCTGGCAAGAAATCGTGGGCAGCCTCTAGAAACTAATAGCAGCAAAACAACGAGAACGACAACAAACCGAGACAAAAAAAAAAAACACCCGAAGCTCTCAGACCTACAGCAGCGAAGAGAATTCTGCCAATTGCCATGCAAGCAGGAAAGTGGATCCTTCTCCAGTTGAGGCACAAGAATGAGAATCCAGTCCTGGGCAGCATCCTGACTGAAACCCTGTGAGACCCTAAGTAGAGGACCCAGCCAAGCACTGCCTGACTCCTGAGCCCTAGAAACTGTGAGAAAATAAAATGTGTGTTACATTGTAAGTTCCCAAGTTTGCAGTATTATTGTTATGCAGCAATAGAGAATGAGCACATCAGGTTAGATCAAGTCACTTCCCACTGAAATCTTCCAGAAGCTTCCCTCCTGTGGCCTCTAAGGCCGCATGAGATCTAGCCCCAGGCCACCCTCTGTTGCATCTCCTACCTCCCAACTACCCCTTTCCTCCTCTTTCTCCAGGTGCACTGGCTCTCCCGCTGTTTCTGGAGCATGCTAAGGCCTCTGTCCTTGCTTTTTCTTCAGTCTGAAATGCTCTTCTCCCTTATGCACCTGCAGAGCCTTCTTCCTCATGTTCACGTCAATGGCACCTCCTCAGCCCTCCTTACCCAAGCAGTCTGAAATAACAATCCCTGTCACCAGCCATCCCCTCTGACCGCATTATTTTTCTTCCCAGCATTTTGGTGGTACTCAACATCATGTATCTGTTTATTACCTGTCTCTAGCAGACCCACTGTCTTGTTCACTACTGTTTTTCCAAATGCCCAGAGGAGTACCTGGCACACTGAAGCAGCTTCACAAACACGTGCTTACTGAGTGAGTTTCACCTCAAGCAATCTAACCTATAGAAATGGGTGCCTAAAGGGGCGCCTGCGTGGCTCAGCCGGTTAAGCACCTGCCTTCGGCTCAGGTCATGATCTCAGGGTCCTGGGATCGGGCTCCCTGCTCAATGGGGAGTCTGCTTCTCCCTCTCC
Source organism: Potos flavus (assembly GCA_028534135.1). Taxonomy (NCBI): domain Eukaryota; kingdom Metazoa; phylum Chordata; class Mammalia; order Carnivora; family Procyonidae; genus Potos; species Potos flavus. The sequence goes on from CM052899.1 coordinate 29,544,244, forward strand.
CTCTGCTTTTCCCTCTTCCCCTGCCCCTCCCCCTGCTCGTGCTTGCTCTAATAAATAAAATCTTTAAAAAAAAGCTTGGGTGCATAGAGATAGATGATCAAGAATGTTCATTATAGAATGAAATACATATATATAAATTAACTAGAAAATAGGTGAAATAAGTTATGGTACATTTTACTATGGAATACAATGGGACTGTTACAAAGAATGAGGAGAAATCTGTATGTACTGTCATTAAGGTGTATTTATGATATATGAAGTGGGATAAAATAACATGTATCATATTTATGTTTTTAAAAACCCCATAAGTGTAGAACATGGGAATATGTATTTGTATATACGTTTACATTTATAACTGTGTAGAAAAAGTTCTAAAAGGCTACATGATAGCCTCTTAACAATGGTCATCTCTGGTGAGGAGATGAAGGGATGAAGGAATTTCACTCTTCATTATCTTTTTTGTATTGTTTCTCTTTCCTACATTATATTGTACTTTTTAATTACAGAGGTGATTTTTTTTTTTTTTACAGGTACAAAAATGTCAAGAGTAGCTTTAAATGCCCACCAGACTTGCCTTCTCTCAGGGGAAGCCTCTCTCCATTCTCTCTCTGTGGGCACTAGGCAAGTAGTGGGAGGGCTGAGAGTGGGGGAGGGGTGATGAAGGTGGGGGTGGGCTGGGGGCCTGGTTTTAAAACGCACACTGTTCAGGCCTGTCCCAGATATTTCAGTAAGACATTGTTCTTGGTAAGGATCCCAGGAGATTCCCAGGATCTCTGAAGTTTGACAGCCACTGTTTGAACAGTAGGATTTGCTGCAGATTTTCATTTTTCTTCGAGTTATTTGCATTTAAAAATTTTTCTCCAAAGAGACTGCTTTGAAAAACTGCCTCCAAGTATAAGAATAAAGATAATTTATAAGGGTCAAAGATCTCAACTTTTGCCAGACGCTTTTGCATATATAATCTAATTTGAGACTGGTAGCAACTCTTTCAAATACGCGGGCAGGGATTACCATGTCCACTGGAGAGGGGAGGAAACTGAGGCTCAGGGAGTTAGTGACTTGGCCCTGGCCTCATGGCTAAGGAATGGGGATGTAGGCACAAAGTCCTGGGTTTGCTAGCTTTCATTCCAGTACGTTCTGACCTTTGCACTTTTTGACTCTGCGAAGCCTTTTACAGCTCTTTTGCTTAACAAGTAAAAAATATTTCACAAAGAAAATGACCACTGCCCCTTCTCCTTTTTTATGCCTAATCACAGGACACCCAAAGTTTATGTGTATTTTATTACTGCCTCTTCCTACTGCTTCTGCTTTGCTTGAGAAGTGCCCAACTCTCACCTTGGGAAGTCTCAAAATTTTGCCCTAAATCCCCATGTATTCCATCCCCAAGAGAAGATGAAGCATCTTCTAAGAGGCACAGGCCCTGGTCTGTCCCCCCCGGCCCCCGGCCCACCCTACCTTCTTAATGCTCCTCTTGGTCCTGAGGCCCCAGCCCCTTCGCTCTGTTTTGATGACCTCGGCGTCGGGGTAGAGCCTCTTGGTGAAGCACTGGTTCTGGCAGCGCTCGCCGGCCGGGCACACCTGCGGGTGGCACTCGTACTGCAGCATGCGGTTCAGGCACTCCGACTCCAGGCCGCACGGGTTCTCATCGGCTGGCTTGCAGTTGCAGCGGGGAATCTCGGACAGGTCTGCAACGTGGATCTGTACCTTTCCTATCACTTTGTTAGCCTGGAAGACGAAGCCAAAAGAAAAGCAAGAATTTCAGCAGGAACATCAGACACGTCCAGGCGATTTCCGGCTCGGCAACTGCCTCGGGGCGTGACTCTGAGAAAGGCTCTATCTTGACCTGAATTTCCCTGTGAAGAAGCCAAGAACAGAACGGCTCTCCCGAGTGGAGAGAAATATCGAAGTCTGATGGAAATTCTCCCTTATTTATCCTGTGTATTTCTTCTTCTACCAGTTGAAAGAAACTTCCTAACTGAAGACAATGGTGGGCTTTTCTGGAGGAGCTAAACACCTACATTCTCATTTGGTTGTAGGACAACCTGGTCAGGCAGGAACAGGATTCTCCTCGGAACACGTTGCTCCCAGCTGTGAGAGGGCTTATCTACGGCCTCCTCACAGCACAGCCAGCCACAGCTCCCATTTATGCTTCCAACAAAAGCTCCCGCTCTGTTCTACCGAAGACTGGGGTGGTAACTGGCAAAACTTCTCGTAAGTCAGAAAGTGCCTTCTAATGACTAAGACAGTAATGCGTTTCCTCTTGCCTGTCAAATACTAATGTTTTCATGGGCAGAGACTCACTTTGATGTGTTTGTAAGGAGGAGGTTTTCTTGAGTTTTTTTCAGTCTCTAGCGCTTCTCTGCTTTCTCTTTGTGCTTTCAATTCCTGGAAACGTTTTGCTGCTTCTTCCAGTGCTGCCAATAAGACCAAACAAAGTATATAAATACCAAAAAAACAAAAACTGTTAGGAAAGCAGTTTTACTTTGCCTTCTCAATGCCCTGGATCTGGCTTGAGGCTTTCTTTTTAAAGTTATTCTGACCATTTTCCACCCAGAGACAGTGTAACACTGAAATAGGATATAACTCATTTAGGGCTAAAGCTGGGCTCTGTGCAAGCTGCTGCCTCAAGGAAGAGGTCCTACTTCAATAATCAGACCCTTCCAAGTAAAGTAAAAACAAAAAACAAAAAACAAAAACCCAACCAACCAACCAACCAAGAAACCCCAGCTTTTTACATTGTACCAGATTTAAATTCATTTTACTTTTACCCAGAAAGCCAAACTTCCTGGAAACTTGTTGCAAAAACAGTTGTAAGGCTCTTTGTGAGAAGCTTTTACTGCTCTTCTATGGCAAGGGAGCTTCAATTGATTAAGAAGATTATTTCCAAAATAATCTCTGTTTGTGCAAAGATCACGGAAGAAACTCCTTTCACACAGATGGCAGAGTCTACTGTATTGAAATGTATTTCTCTAGCTGACTGGATAAGATGTGGTTCTAACGAGACTGGATACCTAAGGGTGCTGGATCATAACACCTGGTCAAAGTTCTCTATGCAAGTCAGGACATGTTGAGAAATCAACCGTGGAGTCTTAGTTTTGAGCCCCTATAAGCATCATTCAACTTACCTTTTTTGAAGGTCTTGTTAATACTAGTCTGTCCCTCAGCAAAGCTTTTGTCTCCTTCAACGTAAGGGAACACTCTGCCCTGGTGTACCCAGTAGTAGTCATGAGAACCAAAGAAGAACACAGGGAAGTCCCCCAAGTCATGCTTAAGGCCCTGGATGTTCAGCGGCACAGACCTGGGATTGCAGATCTCTGCTGGCCACCATCTGAAAACAAAAGCAATTTCAGATCAAGAGAACAAACAAATCATACCATTCTTTTACATGGCTGGCCAGGGGGGTGGGGAGTGGGGAGAGGTTTTATACGTTGCAATTTCGTTCAGATTCTAAGGACAAAAAAATTCCTTGTTTATCTTTAATCCTACCAAACCACACATTATTTAAAAACATGTTGAGGGGCATCTGGGTGGCTCAGTTGGTTAAGCGTCTGCCTTCAGCTCAGATCATGATCCCAGGGTCCTGGGATTGAGCCCCGCGTCAGGCTCCCTGCTAAGTGAGGAGTCTGCTTCCCTCTCTCTTTCCCTCTGTCTGCCCCTCCCCACTGCATGTTCTCTCTCTCTCTAATAAATAAAATCTTAAAAAAAAACAAACCACCCATACTTATGAATTAACGAAATAGTGAACACAGACTAAATAAACTATACTCTAGACACCCCATCTAGTTTTTTCTTTAAAAATTAATACTTGATATGGGGCGCCTGGGTGGCTCAAATGGTTAAGCGCCTGCCTTCGGCTCAGGTTGTGATTCCAGGGTCCTGGGATCAAGCCCCACGTTGGGTTCCCTGCCTAGCAGGGAGCCTGCTTCTCCCTCTTCTTCTGCTCCCCTGTTCCTGCTCTCTCTCTCGATCTCAAATAAATAAATAAAATCTTAAAAAAAATAAAAATACTTGCTATAAAGAAATATATATCATGAACATACAAGTTATAAAGCATAACAGAATAACAATGAACTCGCTACCCAATTTAAAAATCAGAATTTTCCAATACTATTCCAAATTCAACTTCAATCCTAAAAAAGTCATGTGTTCCTCCAAATTTGGCATTCTTAATACCAAGATTGTCTTTCAAGGTATAAATGTTTACTTCTAATGGTCAAGGGAATCATCTGAAAATAAACAGATGCTATGGTAAAGAATGACCACTTCCATTCAAACAGGCATTTTCTTCTCTCTAATCAACCAGGGTAAATAATTTTTGGTTATATGTACAGGGTATGTATTTCAGAATCGAATTCATCTCACATCAAAAGAAATGCGGGATTTGGGGCAGGAAGAAAACGTAACTGTTTCATGCAATGACTGACTAGCACAGCAATCACTAAATGAGATCTTCTGTGAGGTACAATTGACAGTTTCCAACAATTGGGCAAGTCATGCATTGAAGGGTTAAGTTTTGGTAGTATATAAAATAATCAGTATGAACAGTAAATATACAAAAACTTAAATTTTTTGAGTCTTCTATTTTACAGATGCCTGATAAAACCATTCACTTAATGAATAATTATATTATTTAGAAGATAAACAAGACACGAATACACTCCCAGATTTATAGTGCAGAACTTGAACATGTTTCACCTAAAAAGTACTCTATAGTCACCTAAGAATTAATTTTTAAAAATATTTTATTTATTTGACACAGAGAGAGAGAGAGAGCGCGCGTGCACAGGCGGAGCAGCAGGCAGAGGGAGAGGGAGAAGCAGGCTCCCTGCTGAGCTAGGAGCCCAGGGGGGCTCTATCCCAGGACCCTGGAATCATTACCTGAGCTGAAGGCAGACGCTTAACCGACTGAGCCACCCAGGTGGCCCTAAGAATTAATTTAAAATGTAGGCAAGAGGGGCTCAGTTGGGTGGCTCAGTCAGTTAAGCAACCAACTCCTGATTTTGGCTCAGGTCATGATCTCAGATCACAAGATCAAGCCCCAAGTCAGGCTCTGAGCTCTGCCCCTGCCACCCCCACCTCCAGCTCACATGCTCACTCTTTCTCTCTGGGAAAAAAAAAAAAGAGAGAGAAAAAAAAAAAGTAGGCAAGAGTCTGTGCTCAAACTGTTAAAACACTATTTTGTGTAATCAGTATTTTAGGAAATGGTTATTTCTTTTTTTCTTTTTTAAGATTTTATTTAATTTATTTTAGATTTTATTTATTCATTTGAGAGAGAGAGCACAAGCAGGGTGAGCAGCAGAGGGAGAGGGAGAAGCAGGCTCCCCGCTAAGCAGAGAGCTCAATGCAACTTGGGATCATGACCTGAGCCAAAGGCAGATGCTTAACTGACTGAGCCACCCAGGCGCCCTGGGAAATGGTTATTTCTAACTCATTTTAAGGTATTAAGTGTATACACAATAACTACATTCACTGGGCTAGTTAGGAAGGGGCACACTTTCTGCCAGGGGTTGTTCTGGGTCCTCCTCGCTTCCGCCAGGAGGCTTCGCATTGGGGTAACCAGTTATTGAAAAGAAACAGCTTCATGTGACCCAGCTGGGCCTCAGTGGAAAAAAATACATTAAGAATTAGTTCATGGATGGGAATCTTTGCAAAATATGTGAAAAGAACCTGACCTGCATATAAAATCTCATTGAGCTGTGAACCCCAATGAGAGCACTGCTTTGGGCTTTTTAAAAATGTAATGTGATTAAAATATAAGTAAGAAAATTAAAGATATTTTCATATTCATAAATTTTTATAAAGGAAATATGTAATGTACAGCATGGTGACCACAGTTCATAATAATGGATTGCATATATGAAAGTTGCTAAGTGCATAGACCTTAAAAGTTCTTATGTCTCTTCAGAGACTGTTGCCATGGAGGCATCATTTCAAAGGCATCTTGAAGCTATTAGAGACACCTGTTTTTTTGTTTTGTTTTATTTTTACTTTTTTTTGAGGCAAAATTCACCATTTTAAGCATTTTAAGTTGTATATACTATAGTTCTTAGTACATTTGCAATGCTGTGCAACCATAAGCAGTCACTCCCCACTCCACCTATCTCAGCCCTTGGCAACCACTAATCTGCTTTCTGTCCCTATTGATTTGCCTAATTTGGTCATTTCATATAAATCAAATTGTACAACAACAACAAAAAGTTCTTATCGCAAGAAAAAAAAATTCTATAACTATGTGTGCTGCTTAACTAGACTTGTTGTGGTGATGATTTCACAACATATGCAAATACTGAATCAACCTGAAACTAATATAAGTTATATTATCAGCTATATCTCAAAAAAACCCCAAAACCCAAAAAAGGAATTTAAAAAAGTAGACATTCTGAAATTTATGTGAAGATCTGAAGGCTTCTTATACTGTTTTATTTTTTTTAATTTTTTTTTTTTTAAAGATTTTATTTATTTATTTGTCAGAAAGAGATCACAAGTAGGCAGAGAGGCAGGCAGAGGCAGAGGGAGAAGCAGGCTCCCTGTCGAGCAAGGAGCCGGATGTGGGACTCGATCCTAGGACCCTGGGATCATGACCTGAGCCGAAGGCAGCTGCTTAACCAACTGAGTCACCCAGGTGTCCCTTATACTGTTTTAGATATTTCTTATATAGGAATGTTTTTATCAATTGTCAAACTCTCACCCCTTCCTCCCTGGAAAGATGTAATTTTTTTTTTTTTTTTAAGATTTTATTTATTTATTTGTCAGAGAGAGAGAGAGAGAGAGACTACAAGCAGGCAGAGTGGCAGGCAGAAGCAGAGGGAGAAGCAGGCTCCCTGCTGAGCAAGGAGCCCGATGTGGGACTCGATCCCAGGACCCCAGGATCATGACCTGAGCTGAAGGCAGCCGCTTAACCAACTGAGCCACCCAGGCGTCCCTGGAAAGATGTATTTTTAATTATAAAAAGCAGTGTGTGTTTCTTTTAAAAATTAAAACAATGCAGAAATGTATAATAGAAAAATTGAAAATGCCTCCCCTTTAATCTTATGCCTCATACTGTAACATTAGATGTATTTCTTTCTGGGTATGAAAAAAAGAACATATCCACATCTACAATTTTTAAAAAATGTATAAACACATGGAAAGATAATGTATATGCTGTTTAACATGCTCTCTAAATTCAACTGTATACCGTGGATATCATCTCATGTTACTATAGAGATCAGCATTATCCTCTTATGGATATGAATATGCTGTAATTTATTTGACAAATCCCTCACTGATTGGGGATTTGGGTTATTTCAAATTTTTGCAATTAAAAATAATACTGCAATGAACACCCCCTATAAATATAAAATTTTTGCCTCCTTGTCTAATTTTTTTTCCTTAAATTCCTCAAAGAGGAAGTGCTGAGTTAAAAGCACAGACACAGTTACAGTTTTAATGGATGCCAGACTGCCCTATGGGGGGGGGGGGGCTCCTTTCCCTATGCCCTCCCTAGCCAAAAAATTTTTACTCTTAAATCTTTGCCAATCTGTTAATTGAAAAAAAAAAGAAAAAAAAAACCTCTCCGTTTTTAATGTACGTTTATTTTTAGTTAGGCTCAACTTCTTTTTTTTAAGATTTTATTTGTTTATTTGACAGAGAGAGAGAGATCACAAACAGGCAGAGAGGCAGGCAGAGAGAGAGGGGAAAGCAGGCTCCCCGCTGAGCAGAGAGCCCGATGCCAGGGCTTGATCCCAGGACCCCGAGATCATGACCTGAGCCGAAGGCAGAGGCTTCAACCCACTGAGCCACCCAGGCACCCCTCAACATTTTTTTTTTAAGATTTTATTTATTTGAGAGAGAGTTGGGGCGTGGGGACGAGGAGAGGGGAGGGGCAAAAAGCGAAGGAGAACAGACCCCCCACTGAGCATGGAGACCTGGGTCCATGCCAGACTCGATGTGGGACTTGATCCCAGGACCCTGGGATCATGACTTGAGCCAAGGGCAGCCGCTTAACCGACTGAACCACCCAGGTGCCCAGAGGCTCAGCATTTTTTACATGTTTATTTTCTCTTTGCTATTATTTGGCAAACTGGTTCTTTCTCTTCTTTGTTTCTGTTCTTATTAAGGTATTTGTCTTTTCTTATTAAAGTAGAAGTGCAAATTCTTTACCTTGGCTTAACATCTGCCTTTCAAAACTTTGTATCTTTTGCCAGAAGTATAAAATTGTCTATGTATTTAACTGCCACTTTTTTTTGGGGGGGGAACTTTGAGGTTTTCTGTCATAAGTTAAAAAAAATAGTGTGTATGGGGGATCGCTTCTCAACCTCAAGGTTCCTTATCTCAGCTAAAAACAAAATTTTTAAAGTTAAATAGGTAAGCAAGCAGCGTATTTAAAACAGAAAATGACATAACCATTGCTAAAATATTACAGTATGTTTGAAATTCTACAGAAATATATTTTACTTAGTATTCTAACTGAATAGCAGACTCTCATTGTGCTCTCTTGAACAGTATCTATTTTCTTAGTAAAATGATAAATATGCCTCAAAACGAAATGTAGAGTTTTTAAAATTAAATCGTTATTCCTGCTCAGTGGAGGCTTGGTAAGGACAGGCTTCTTTTCTTTTTTTTTCTTTTAAAGATTTTATTTATTTGACATAGAGACAGCGAGAGAGGGAACACAAGCAGGAGTGGGACAGGGAGAAGCAGGCCTCCTGTCGAGCAGGGAGCCCAATACAGGGCTCGATCCCAGGACCCCAGGATCATGACCTGAGCCGAAGGCAGATGCTTAACGACTGAGCCACCCAGGCGCCCCAAGAACAGGCTTCTTAAAAGGAAAAAGTTTTTTGAAAATAATGGCAATCACACATACTTCTGACGCTTCATTCTCTTAAAAACTAAAAGCTCTTAATGAAATAATTTCTCTCTTTAAATTCTAAAGAGCTCTCTCCTTGCACTCAGTTTAAAGCTTTCAGCAGGAACTAAAATGGGCAAAGAGAGCTATTTTGGCCAGGATATAAAATCTTCATTTTATGAGAAATCAATATGAATGTATTAGGACACAAGGAAAACATCTTCACTACTGCCTACATAAGACCTTTTATTCCAAAATCTAGTAGTACATAGTTCATTAGTATAAAATAACTTTCAGAACATAAAAACAAGCCAACCAACCAATAAAAAACAAACAAACCAACAACTAACCTTCCCAATCCTCTAAAAACCAACTCAAAACAGGTTTCTCTTCTTTCTTTTTTTAAGGAAGTAGCTCTATACTGTTTCTACCTATCTCCTTGCCAGTTTATATACAGATTATGAACACCTGTGTCTGAACAATGATTTCATACTTCCTCTTTGTCCTTGGAAAAACTTGCCTGTAATTTCCCAATTTGACCCAAACAATCTGCTTGTAATGCAGTTTCTTGCCAGCTTTACAGTCATTACAGTTCCAGCAGCCTTCTGGCATTTCTATGCTCAGGCATTCCGGGTGGAAGGAAGCTGGACACGATTCACAGCAGAGCAATCTTCCACCTTGAAACAAATAAACAGTCTTAATAACTGAGAAGAGAGCAAAGAGAAAAAGAAAGAGAAAAGAGAAAGTTATCTTTTAAGTGCGTTAACTTTGATTCGAATTAGGAGAAAATAAAGGGACTGAGTCAGGTCTATAGTGATGGATTAAAATAGAAAGCAAATGAACAAATTTAGCTACTTTCAGTCCCTTTTCAGGGTTGCATGGCCAGAGACTCAAAGCTTTTGAGGAGTATGAAAAACACCACTGTGGTCTTTACCCCTCAAAAGGGTGGGCAGTTGAGGTATCAGTTTAGCAGGCAGCTAAAACTCTTAACAGATGACATAACAGATGCATAAAATCTTTAGACTGAGTAGATTTGAGAGCAGATTTTCAAAGAAATATGTAGCAACTTACTTTCTTTTCTCCTTGGGAGCTAAGAAAGCAAGCAGTGGTCATCTTCGTATTTTAATCCAGTATCACAGTTAACTGAATCCCTTTATAATAAAATTAGCAAGAATAAAGATAGCCAATAGGTTGACCGGTACTTTTTTCTTTCCCCATAAAAGATTGCAAAAAAGCAAAAGATTGTACTTTCTCAAATTGGTGATTACATTATCATTTCCCTTTCCAGTAAAAACAAAGTCAAACAGGCTATACAGCAGTGGTTTGCAACTTTTTCATCACCAAGGATCCCCTTTCCCTTCCTCAGGGACTTATGTTTTGTTTTTTGTTTTTTTTGGGACTCATGTTTTTTAATATTTTATCGACCAAAAAAAAAAAAACAACAACAAAAAGCAAAAAACCCCAAAACCCAAAAAACAAAAAACCACGCCAAACCAAAAAAACAGAATTAACACCCGTCAAAGTAAAAATTTCTCCTGTTTTCATTAACCAAAGAAATATATAACTGCCAATCAGAGGTTCTAATCCCAATAGTAAAATTAGTCTTGTCACATTAAGTTGTTCAAATCATAGCCAAATATAAAGAAATGTATGCAGCCTTATTTTGTGCAAATGTGTGATTCTGTTGGATTTTCTGAAATATTAAACATAGTTCAAAAATTGTTTACATAAGTTTTTCTAACTTCATATTGAGAACCACTGCTTTATAGCATAAAACTAAGTAAATGTCACTGTAGAATGAAGTACACACTCAAGGAGATCCCTTTCCTCTCCTAGCAAAATCTTCTCCTTTGAAATACACAAAATGATCTCTGGATTAAGACCAAAACAAATGCAGCAAACAAAACAAAGGAATATTTTTAAATGCAAAGAAATAAAAGAGATTTGGGGGGAAGTTAGCTATTTCTAATAGGTATTTCAACAAGTGACAGAGAAGGATGTTAACCACTAAAGATAAAATATAATACAGACATTTACGGAAAAAAAAATTAATTCTACTGGATAATCAGGTCTGTAACCCATGAATATACTGAGATTTAAAATCTCATAAGCAAAAGGTTAAGAGCCCTCTACACAACTTTACGAAATTATAGCTCCAACCTTTTGAGGGTTTGCTATCAATTTTCCAGAAAATCTTTTCTTCCTGTAGACTTTCAAACTTCTAACTGATTAACAAAAAACAAAATCTACATACAATCAGTGATGAAATAAATTACTATATTTCCTCTGCTTAAAAGCTTTTGCTTTAATCATTAAGATTTTTTTCCCCTTTGCAGATCTCAATATGATTCATTGTTCCAATTCTCCAAGCTACAGATTAGCTGCCTGAGTGCTCTTAGCCTAGGTAGGGAATTCTGTAAGTTTCAAGTAAAATTAGATAATTGACTTCTCCATCAGAAAGGAATGACCAGTAGGGAGAACAGTCTTCACAAACAGCTTTAGAGGATATGTGATTATTAGAGCTGATGTGGAAAAGTCAGCCTGGCCATTTTTAACATAATGGAATAGTCCTTAATCAAAATTAAAACTTAAAAGTCTTATTTCAGAGGAAATACAGACCCAGAATCATCAATGAAAATCATCACGATTTTTTGACAAAAAATACACAAGAAAAATAGAAAAATGAAAATATGAACAATCCACCTTGGTGCTATGCAAGAAAACTGCTTTAGGATGCAAGAAGAAGTAAGACACAGTTCAAGCTAAGCAAACAGAGGGCTCAAAATAATTTCAATTCATGTCAAGGTCAATACTGAGTACTGAAAACAAAGTAAGAAACAATTGAATTAATCTAATTTTATAAAGGCGCCAGTAGGAAATAAGGCATTTCCTAAAATGAATGCCTCGGGTAGTCTAATTTTATTGCATTATGGAGTTAGTCAGACCTCTCTGTCCATCTTTGTTTTAGAAGTAGGTGGTATCACCAGTCAGGTGACATCCTCTGACTTCAATGGAAAAGAAACAAACAAGCAAGCAAGCAAGCCAATACTCTCTCCAACCTACTTCTCCATAGGTTCTAGTCACCCTGTTTAGTTAGTTGTATTTTCTTTTAGTCATGGGTTGCCACTTCAGATGTCTGACAAAGAACAAAGACACATCAAGCAGGCAACACAAAGAATGAAAAAAAAAACTTATTTCAAATATACCAGTCTATTAGGTATGGATTAATTGTTCTTTAAAGATTCTGAACCTGGCCCCCAGATCATAACAGGAATGTATACGGGAAAAGGCCTTTACCTTCCAGGTTGTTTATTTTACCCTCTGGGATAATACCTCCCTAAGTAATACAGTACTGTTAAATTACTTTTTCCCTGTGTTACAAGTAGGCTATGTAAAGCTAAATACAAGGTATGATTTTCTTCTATAGGTTAAATTAACTGAGAGAATATAAATATACATTTAGCTCTTGGTTCTCTGTAGATAAATTATCCATAAGCAATTCTTCAGTTGAGCTGGGTTGCCTTTCAATATCCAATATTTGGGTTAATCTCCCCAGTCTCCTAAGAGAAGGGCAACTAGTTTTCATAGCATCTTAATAAAAACATTTAAGAAACAAGAGGACAGCATAGCTCCTAAAATCAAAATTTTATGTATCAATTTCTTGGTTTCCCTCTTTCTATAACCTACCCTGGTTTTTTAGCTGAAAGTTCAGAACAATTTACATCACGTCTATTTTTTTCTAACCTGAATGGTAGTTCTACATCAGGCGGAAGAGAAAGAGCCTTTAGAATATCTTTCTATATATAAAGCAAAATCCTAGCCTTTCAATTTTAATAACCCACAGATATATGAAATGTGTGAGAATTTATTCAAGGAAAAGAGTAAGTAGGTAAGAATTTATAATAATGGAATTATTTTAAGCCCTTTTTAATAATGTTGCAGCCATATGAAGACACAGTGACAACCACCAAGGTAGAATTTACCAAAAGCAACAGATGGTGCTTGACAGGCATACATTTCCCCCCTTCATTTAAAGAGAAAGAAAAAAAAAAAAAAAAAAAAGCAAAAATAAAAGAGATAAACTATTTTGATTATTACCTTTCTCACATTTCTTTTTGGAAGCTGACGAAGAAGGAATCATAGGTAATTTCATCAACTCTGCACGATTTGATTCATTCAGTAGGTAGTGGGACTTATAGGCATATGAACTGAACATGGGGTCTGAATGGTCCTGAACTATCAGCCCTATACGAAACAAACAGAAAGAGATGAGCTGCAATGAAACTACCCATGATTCCATGAGGGAAAAAAAAAATAAACCAACACCTATTATGTAGCTGTGCTAAAAGTTGGGGGTGGGGGAAAGAGAATATGAAGAAAAAGAAAGATCTGACAGAAGAGTCTTGCCAGAGTTATTAAAGGGAGTTTGAGCTACTCAGTGCCTTATCCCATAAAAACCCAGAAGAAAGTTGCAAATTAATTTGGAAATATAAACTGCATTTGACGTCAAACTTAAAACCCCCTATGGAAGACAAAGCTACATTCCTTAATATTTACAAGTACAATGATGATAATCCAAAGAAAAAAATGACATATCACTTCATAGCAAATAAGAGTTATTTACATAACATGGTAGAGACACTGATCCACCTTCAATGTTATCAAGCAGTACCAAAAGGCAGAATTGAGTCTCTCCTGTTCTCTAGTCATATCTTGAGATAATCTCAAATAAATTCTAGCTTTCTCTGCCAGATAATGAAGCTGTTCTCTATCAATATGATACATGATTTTAAAGGAGCCATAATTTGTTGAACTTCACTAAGGTATATGCAAACCATTTACACTTTTTCCCTGCCATGATATAAAGTAATTACGAACCCAAGGGTTTATAAAGACAGTTCTTCTGACCTACCGATCCAGCTATCCTATTTAGAGGGAAATAGAAGATCTGCTCTAACCCACTTGTGACACCAACTTCTCCTCTCTCTCTCATCTCCTTACCCCTTTGTTGAGTTCACTACAGGCCACTCCTAAACCTAGGGAAGTGAGACCAGGGAACATTTCTCCGTTTGGTGACTAGATGGTTTACAATGATCTGGACTTCACAATACAGATCATGACAGCAGTTTTATAGAGATCGTTTTGAGAAGAGGTAAGACTTGTTTTTAAAGGGGTTACCATTTACTTCTTGCCGTGGGTGTTATCTTCATTTGGTGCTACCCTACACTGAGAAAGACTCAAGAAACATCTCCGACCTGGAGGACAGAATGGAACTTAAAATTGCTAACTGGTAACAGCATAAAAGTCTTCTAAAAAAAGTTATATAATGTCAAATGAATTTTATACATTTAATAGAGAGAAGCAGTGTAGTGTAAAAAACAGTGGGACTGAAATGGAGAAAGATCGGGTGCAAATGCTAGTCCCTCTATTTAAACTTCTGCGACCTTCAGGTAAATGATGTAATCTGTGCTTCAGTGTTCTCATCCACATAAAATGGGGAAATAACTCCTTAAGGCAGTTGTGGCAATTCAGTAGGATAACGTATCTAATAGAGTTTGATTTACAGATACAAAAAAATTGCTGGTATTTATTAAAATGAAAAGAAAGCCCTACTCTACCTTCTCCATTATAAATTACCATTATAAAGAAAGGGAGAGAATGTTAAGTAACTTGATTTTACAACACCCACCACCCCCCACCCCCCCACCTCCACCTCCCCAGATGGAAGGAATCCCTAAAGGATGTATGTACACTACACTGAAATATGACTCAACATTTTCTATGGCACCATGAGGATCAGGGGAGGAGCAATGTTCCTCTGAACCTTGAAAGATTTCTAAAAACATTTCTAGATATTTATTCAGTCCTTAAGAATTAGCTGAATGATTTTAAACAACCAATAACCGTGAACTAAGAGAAAAATCCTTTGTGAGGAGGGAAAAACTCCATATAAGGCAAGAAAACAAAAGCAAAAAGTTTTCTAATACCAAAACATACACAATTAAAGCCTCCTTTTTTATGTGTGGATTTATTACAATTAGGTCTCTTTAAAAAAAAAAAAGAGACCTCTGTAAAAACTAATGAGAGAATACATATTATTTACTTGTAAAAATTGTTGACTTAAGCCTTCTCAAATCCCAACATCCAATCTATTTAGAATAAATTTCTATAAACTGCTGGAATGGAAAATGAAAGTTTCTGTATACTGTACAAAGTTTCATAGTTAAAATATCTGAGAATTAAATAATCTTGATTACACAGGCATCTAAATACAGTATATCTTTCAGATATCTGTCAAATTGATAAGATACAAATACAGATCCTGTAAAACATGTGTTTTCCCCTCATTTGCATTACTTCAAGCTTTTAATCAAGGCATCTAAGTTATACTTAAAATGGTTAGTCTCTATAAAACTAGGCTCCTTGACAACGGGCCATTTTCTGCCTATCTTAAATTGAAAATACCTGTTTTAAATGTTTCCCAATTGTTGAATGAAAAGAATGAAGTGGTTAATATACTGATGGAACTTGATTCAGAATGTACTCCAAGTAAGCCAACCTGATAGTTATAAAGTTGACATTTAAAATGTTGGCTCAGGGGTGCCTGGGTAGCTCAGTCGGTTAAGTGGCTGCCCTGGGATCAAGCCCCACATCTGACTCCCTGCTCGGAGAGCCTGCTTCTCCCTCTGGCTCCCCACCCCTCCGCTCATGCTCTCTCCCTCTCTCTCACTCTCTTGCTGTTGCTCTATCTCAAATAAATAAATTTAATAAAATAAAATGTTGCCTCAGTTACACACTCTCTAGCATGAGCCCTAGTAAAAGTAAGTAATATTAAGTGCCCGGCAAGGTAGAATAAAACGTTTACAAAGTGATAGAGACTTCATGTAATCACTGACAGTCATCTGATAAAGTCTCTAAAGCTAGACATTCAATTGATAACTTCACTATTTCCAACCTATCACTACTTTCTTAGGAATGGGGAGACCGTAAAGACATCAGGGGTGACTTTTTATTTCTTTGGACTATTTTGAATCCTTTCTGCCACCTATTATAATGTGGCACAAAACATTTCAGACCTACTCCTCCAGGTAACAGCCAGGTTTCCGAGCAGAATACAGTTGTTACTGCTCTGGTAAAGAAAGACACAATGTCTAATGGCAGACAGCCCCAGGTGCTCACCACAAACTCTGGCAAACTGAAAGCTGTACATACAATGGACTCAGCTGGCTGCCAGGACTGCCATTTACTTAATCTTTTACTGCCAACCTCCTCTGGCTATTTTTTTTAAAACAAAAGACACAAAACCAAAACGACTCAAGATCTGTCACACTACCTAAATTCTTTTTTTTTTTTTTAAAGATTTATTTATTTATTTGACAGAGAAAGAGGGAGAGAGGGAGAACACAAGCGGGGGTGGGGGGGTGAGGAGGGTAGGAGTGGAAGAAGCAGGCTCCCCGCTGAGCAGGGAGCCTGATGTAGGACTTGATCCCAGGACCCCGGGATCATGACCTGAGCCAAAGGCAGACGCCCAATGACTGAGCCACCCAGGTGCCCACACTACCTAAATTCTATTTTAAAATACTTTATAGTACTTTCACCAAACTAAAAGAACTATCTCCTAAAGCAAAAAACAAACAAAACCAAATAAAACCAAAACCAAACCGAACACCTCATCTTCGGTTTAGTCTAAATATAATTTAATAAGCCTGATACACCTTGGAGTCCTTTCAATTATTTTACCACTAGGGTAAGTTCAGAAAACTTGGCACTTGTATTTAACCAAACAAACAAAAACAAAAACAAAACAAACAAAAAAAACAAAACAAACTGTATTAGGGGATATTCATTAATTTCTAAAATGTTTAATAAATACTAGAAGTTGTTTTATCATAATACAGCTGAGATACTCTGTAAAACTGAATACTCTGTATTATATTCAACTAAAGAAATTCTATTTTATATTTATCACAAATTCAATTTCATTGACCCCCTCAGGGACACAATATTGCTTTTACTTGATCAATCTCTTGGCATACGTAAATATCAACAGGTGGCAAATAAGAAAGTTTGTATTGCTGGCTCCTAGCTAACACCACCACATATGATGTCTTGGCTGTATCCCATCAGGCCTTCCTCAATGCCAGACCAAAATATGATAAAATACAACATAAACAATTAAAAAATAAATGTGCTCCTCTTGCCTTCCAAGTGCAATCTCAATCAGCTGAAAACTCTGGATTAAAGAATATGACATGGGAAAAATCTACTTTGAATAGAATTGTTTGCAGAAGGAAATAGATTAATCTTTTGATAGTCTATACAGGAACACTAAGAACTTATCGTAATTCTAAGTTATTAAAAAAATGCAGACATTAGTTTAGAGAAGAATTAATATTCTAACAATTTGAATGTTTAATGTTATAAAAGGGACAACTGGAAAGTGTTACTTTCTCAGGGATATTACTGAAACTCTAGTTTGATGGAGAAATATGCCAATGAACTCAAAGAAAGAAAAAGGACTGACACTCACCTCTTGCACAAACGAAACAAAAGCCTACATTTATGGCAGAGGAGGAACTGCTGCTCCGTTTGGAATGATTACTACAGATGAGCATGTAGGAGGATACAAAAATGCTGCCGGCAGCAATGCAAGCATCTCCAGAGTGATAGGCTACTGGACATCTCAAACATCGCATCATGCGACCTGTTTAAAGACAAACCAGAAAAAAATAAAATCTACATAGTTAGGCATCAGCTGGATATAAAATGAGTTTTTTGGAGTTGAGCTCTTTTGGGTTCCATGTGATGATGTTATGGTAACATAATATTTTTCTCCATACATGTGGTTCTGTTATTCCTATGCAGGACCCTAAATGCAGGGCCCACTGAGAGATCACTCAAAGAAAAACTTGGTTCCTCCAGTGCTGGAGAGATAGATGGTGGTCTCAATATCACCTGTGAAAGAAATTTTCAAGGGTAACTTTGAATATATGGAATTTTCTTCTCACGATCTGAATTAGAACCTAATCTCTACTTACTGTGCTATTGTGGCTGAGAGGTTATATCTACAGATGCAGAGAGGGATAATTACCTAATACTCTTCAAAATAATGTGCTTATTTGCCACGGCACTTAAAAAGAAAAAAAAACCTTAGTCTCCTTTTTTAATTCTGTTTTACCTTTACTTGCTTTGTAGATATCTTTCTCCATGGAACAGGCAGAGCAACAGTGCTGAGGACAGCGGAATCCTTTTGATTCAAAGATGGCAGTGGGGAATTTGCGGACACAGGCTTCATGATAAAATTTCCCACAAGCACCAACAGAGCAACGCTTCACATCTGTACCAGACACTTTACATGAAAAACAAGGGTGCTGTCCTGAAAAATTGGTCGAGAAAACACAGATTAAATAGAGCATACTCTTTTTAAATAGAAGCAGCAAATGACATCAAAGAGCTACTGCCCAAAGAGACTCTACAATTATGTATAAAAATTTCACATATAAAAAAAGGCATTGAAAATAAATGGTTAAATTAAAAGGTTATTTATTTTAATTCATTTTTAATTTTAAGTTAACACACAGTGCAGTATTGGTCTCTGGAGTAGAATTCAGTGATTCATCACTTACATGCAACACCCAGTGCTCATTACAAGAAGTGCCCTCTTTAATACCCATCACCCATCTAGCCTATCCCCCACCACCTCTCTCCATCACCCAGCAGTTTGTTCTCTATAGTTAAGAGTCACTTATGGCTTGTTTCCCTCTCTCCTTTTTTAGTTTTCCCCCTTCCCATATGTTCATCTGTTTCTTAAATTCCACACAAGTGAGATCATATGGTATTTGTCTTTCTCTGACTTATTTCACTTACCATAATACACTCTAGCTCCATCCACATCATTGCAAATGGCAAGATTTCACTCTTTTTGATGGCTGAATAATATTCCATCACACACACACACACGCACACGCACACGCACACACGCACACACACACCACCCGCACATCTTCTTTATCCATTCATCAGTTGATGGACATTTGGGCTCTCTCCATAGTTTGGCTATTTTTGAAAACACTGCTATAAACATTGGGGTGCATGTATCCCTTCAAGTCCATATTTTTATATCCTCTGGGTAAATACCCAGTAGTACAATTGCTGGATCATAGGGTAGCTCTATTTTTGACTTTTTGAGGAACCTCCAAACTATTCTCCAGAGTGGCTGCACCAGTTTGCATCCTACCAAGAGGGTTACCCTTTCTCTGCATCCTTGCCAACATCTGTTGTGTCTTGTGTTATTAATTTTAGCCAGGTGGTATCTCATCATGGTTTTGATTTGTATTTCCCTGATGATGAGTGATGTTGAACATCTTTTCATGCGTCTGTTAGCCATCTGGATGTGTTCTTTGGAAAAGTGTCTATTCATGTCTTCTGCCCATTTATTAATTCGATCATTTGTTTTGGGTGTGAGTTTGATAAGTTCTTTATAAATTTTGGATACTAACCTTCTATCAGCTATATCATTTGCAAATATCTTCTCCCATTCAATAGGCTTTTTAATTTTGTTTCCTTCCTGTGCAGAAGATCTTTATCATGATAAAGTCTCAATAGCTCATTTTTGCTTTTGTTTCCCTTGCCTATGGCAACATGTCCAATAAGAAGTTGCTAAGGCTATGTTCAAAGAGGTTTCTACCTGTGTTCTCCTCTAGGATTTTGATGGTTTCCTGTCTCACACTTAGGTCTTTCATCCATTTGAATTTATTTTTGTGTATGATGTATGAAAGTGGTCCAGTTTGCCCAACGCCATTTGTCGAAGAGACTGTCTTTCTTCTATTGGATACTCTTATCTGCTTTGTTGAAGATTAGTTGACCATACAGTTTGTGGGTCCATTTCTGGGTTCTCTAATCTGTTCCACTGATCTATGTGTCTGTTTTTGTGCCAGTACCATACTGTCCTGATGACCATAGCTTTGTAATATAGCTTGAAGTCCAGAATTGTGATGCCTCCAGTTTTGTTTTTCTTTTTCAGGATTGCTTTGGCTATTTGGGGTCTTTTACAGTTCCATACAAATTTTAGGATTGTTTGTTCTAGCTCTGTGAAAAATGCTGGTGGTATTTTGACAGGGATTGCATTAAATGTGTGGACTGTTTCCGGTGGTACAGAAATTTTAACAATGTTTGTTCTTCCAATCCATGAGCATAGAATCCTTCAAAAGTTATTTAATAAATTTGACTAGAATAATTGATTTGCTAGAATAATTGATCATCAATTTGGAGATAAGGCACTAAAAACAATTTAGATCTTCACTTCCCACTCTATAATAAAACTAATCCATAGAAAACCCAGAACAGAATTTTTCAACATATGGGAGCTGAGAGTGGGAAAGTCTTCCCAATCAAGAATTAAGTAAAAGAAATTACCAAAGACAAGACAGATTCCATTAGTCACTTACAATTTCCATACGTAAAACAGACATAAAATGAAAACTCATAATCCTAACGTGAAACACAGAAAATTATAGCTACACATCTTATTCAAACTGTAGTAAATCAAGAACAAAGAGAAAATAATAATACCCCCAGAAAAGACAATGAATGACTTTCTAAGAAGCAACAGTAAGACCGAGAGCTGATAGCAAGGGAAAAATGAAGTCAGAAAACAATGGGATGTTATCTCCAAAGGGCTGAAAGAAAACTGTTACTAAGCCAGCATTCTATATCAGTGAAAGCACTCTTCAAGAATGAAGTGAAATTAATAAACACTGGGGAGGATTAAAAAACCGAAAAGTTGTTTTTTTGAAAAAGATTAATAAAACTGATATCTCTAGCAAGAGTGAATAATAAAGGGAGAAAAGCCACCAATATTAACAATATGTGAAATGGTACATCATTACAAATCTTACAACTATTAAAAAAACAAAAGGGTATCACTACATTTTTGTCAATAAATTTGAAAATTTACATGAACGGATAGATTCTTAGAAATGCATAATTACCAACACTCACACAAAAATAAATAAAAAATATGAATAGTTCTACAAATTATTTAAAAACTGAACCTATAATTAAAAGCCTTCCTACAAAGAAAACTTTAAGCTCAGAGGGTTCTACAATCAGCCAAACATTTAAAGCTAGAAATAACGTCAATTAGAATAGAATAGGTAAAAAAGAAGGAACAGGGCAGATGTGGAAAAATACATGCTACAAAGATGACAAAGGATTATGTTTTGTTACAAGAAGAGTTCACATATGGAGAAAATACATGCAACAAATAAGCAAAGGTAACTGAACAAGATTTATACAGAACTATAAATCAATAAAGAAACAGAACGGCCTAATATAAAAGGGGGCAGGAGCGCCTCGCTGGCTCAGACAGTAGAGCATGTGACTCTTCATCTTGGGTGATGAGTTCAAGCCCCGCATTGAGCCAGAGGGTTTACTTAAAAATGACCAACTGACTGACTAAATAAGTAAAGTAGGAAGAATATGGAATGGCAGTTTACAGAAAGCAGAGAGACAAACAGCCAATAAACATGTGACAAAAATCCTCAACTTCACTAGTAATCAGATAAATGCTAATTAAACCCAAGTAACATTTCAAAAATTCATCAAATAAGAAAAAAGTTTAATGATACAAACTGTGGATGGGGTACAGGAAACAGGTACTCTGATATATTGCTAGTAGGAGTTCAGGTTGGAAGGAACTACCTTAGAAGGCTACATGGCAGTATCCATTAATTGTACATTCACTTTCTGTGACCTAGAAATTCTGCTTTTGTGGTCTATGTTAGGGAAGACTCGTACATGTAAAAAGGATGTTGACTGAAGCACTGTTTTTAAGTGCAAAGAACTGAAAGCAACTCAAATGTCCTTCAATAGGAGAATAGTTAAACTATAATATATGCATACCATGTTAAATAGAATGTATTTGTATTGACATAAAAAGAGCTCCAAGATAGTGAAAAAAACAAGCTGCAGAACAATTAATACATTTTTGTTACAATGCATGCAAAAATGTTACATACGTGTGTGTAGGTGTGTGTACACACACCTGCTTGAACTATAATTACATTTTCATAAGATGGTATTTATATACTATTTGTGTAATTAGAAATAAATTTAAAATACTAACAAATGCAAAGAACATCTTTACTACCACAATACACAAATAGACAAAACATGAACCGATCATTCACTAGAGACTCAATAAAGACACAGAAAAAAAATGTTTAGTTGTAAACAAAGAACTGCAAATTATAACAACATTTTTGTTATTTCTTTTGTTATTCCTTGAAGGTAATTGTCTTTTCTGTGGGTAATTTTCTGCCTCT
This sequence comes from Potos flavus, assembly GCA_028534135.1. Classification (NCBI taxonomy): domain Eukaryota; kingdom Metazoa; phylum Chordata; class Mammalia; order Carnivora; family Procyonidae; genus Potos; species Potos flavus. The sequence goes on from CM052899.1 coordinate 29,566,396, forward strand.
TTTATTAGGATAGGAATTTTCACTGTGTGTCCATTTTATGTACAGAATTTTAAGTGATTGTTTACTGGCTATCTGGATATCATCTTTTGGAAAGTGTTCAACTCTTTTGCCCATTTTTCTAATAATGCTATAAAAAATCTGAAAAAAAATGGAATAGTTTTTTTTGTTAATGAAATAGTTTTTTGTTTTGATTTTTTACAGAAAGTTAGATTTTATTTTGGAAGTACCTGACCTTTACAAATTGGCTGAATTATAAAAATTCTTTAAAGGGGCGCCTGGGGTGGCTCAGACAGTTAAGAATCTGTCTTCGGCTCAGGTCATGATCCTGGAGTCCCTGGAGAGAGCTCCACATCAGGCTCCCTGCTCAGCGGGAAGTCTGCTTCTCCCTCTGCTCCCTCTGCTTCACCCTGCTCTTGTGCTTTCTCTCTCTCTCCAATAAATAAATAAATAAAATCTTAAAAATAAAAATCTTTAAAGTCAGTACTTACAATTGGGATGTTCAAATATGTATCTTTTAAACTGGCTTTGTTGTAAATAAAGTACAGTAGGGTTTTTTTAGTTGTCTTGTTACAAATATATAATTTCAAATTATATATTAACATGTATGTAGATATGAAAGTGATAGTATTGTTTTAAAAATAACTTTTAGAAATTTAAAAAATTAAAAAATTATTTTAAAGGTTAAACTTTGCCAAAATGGATAAATTGCCCTCTGTAAAAAAAAAAAAAAAAGGTTTTTACTTGCATAATGATCAAAATAGGTCTAATATAAACGAAAATTGTTATAACCAATGACACTGTTATACTAATAGCTGTACTATCAAACTCCTTTAAGACTTAAGTTTAGAGCCCTAGGACATGAGTGCTTCTAATATCCTCCCTTCTCAGTAGGACACAGTCTTCATTTATAATAGTTAATAAGTAAACTTGAATATTATACATTTTATTCACAAGGTCAAATGAAAGTGCTTTCTTTCCAGCAATCACCTTTGTCTTAAACAATAATAAGTGATAGTATAAGAACTTACTAGGCATGTATCCTGTAATACTTTCTACATGCAAAGTATCCGTCTTTTGATAAACAGAAGAAAAGTTTCTAAATGACCTTAAACAATGGTTTGAAATTTTTACTCCTAATCTGTTGGAAAGGTAGCAAATTAGTATCAAAGTAATTTTCATGTAATAATAAACAAATCAAAAGCAATTTTTTGAAGATTTCCTTCCTTCCTTCCTCCCTTCCTCCCTTCCTCCCTTCCTTCCTCCCTTCCTTCCTTCCTTCCTTCCTTCCTTCCTTCCTTCCTTCCTTCCTTCCTTTCAGAGAGAGAGAGAGTGTGTGTGTGTGTGTGAGCAGGCAGAGGGGCGGGGAGGAGGGAAAGGGAAAGAATCTCAAGTTGACTTCGCTGAGTGTGGAACCCGACGTGGGGCTCAATCCCACAACCCTGAGATCATGACCTGAGCCAAAACCAAGAGTGGGATGCTCGACTGACTGCACCCAAGCATCCCCAAAATCAACTTTTTAAAAATTAAAAAATAATTGTCTTTTAAACTGTGGTTAAAAATATACAATATAATATTTACCATTTCAACCATTTCTGAATGCACAGTTCCATGACTTAAATACTCATTATTTTGCAACCATCGCCACTATCTATCTCCAGGATTTTTTCATCATCCTGTCCTGAAATTCTATACCCATTTAAATAATAACTCCCCATTTCTCTCTGGTAAAAACTAAAAACAAACAAACAAAACAAAACAAAACCCCAAACAAACAAAACCACCACCTTGGTAAAAACTGCTCTACTTTTTGTCTCTATAAATTTGACTACTCTAGGTAACTCATATAAGTGGAATCAAATAATATTTGTCCTTTGTGACTACCTTATTTTATCCAGTCATGTCCTCAAGGCTCATCCATGTTATAGCACATATTAGAATTTCATTTTTTGAAATTTTTTTTCTTTTCATTTTAAAAAACATCCTACTGCACGTACACACCACATTTTATCTATCCATTCATTCATCAGTGGACATCTGGATCATTTCCACCCTTTGGCTATTATGAACAATGCTGCAGTGAACATGGGTGTACACATATCTGTTTGAGTCTCTGCTTTCAGTTCTTTTGGTATATACCCAGAAGTGGAATTGCTGGATCATAGGATAATTCTATGTTTAATTTTTTGAGGAACTGCCATACTATTTTCCACAGAGGTTGTACCATGTTACGTTCCTGCTGACAGCGTACAAAGGTTCCAATTTCTCCATATCCTGAGCAACACTATTTTTAAAATAATAGCCATTGCAGTGAGTATGAAGTGGCATCTCAGGTGATTTTAATTTGCATTTCCCTGATTACTAATGGTATTGAACATTTTTTCATGTGCTTATTGACCCATTTGTAGATCTTCCTTGGAGAAATGTCTACCCAAGTCCTTTGCCCATTGGATTGTTTGGTTTTTTGTTGTTGAGTTGTGTTTCCTTACACATTCCAGACATTAATCCCTTTTCAAACATGGGATTTGCCAATACTTTCTCCCATTTTGTGGGTTGCTTTTTCAGTTTGTTAATGGTGTTAAAGTTTTTAATTTTGATAAAGCCCAATTTATTTTTTTCTTTTGTTGCCCATGCCTTTGGTGTTGTATCTAGGAAATCAATGTCAAAACCAATGTCACAAAGCTTTTCACCCTATGTTTTCTTCTAAGATTTTTACAGTTTTAGCTCATATGTCTTTGATCCATTTGAATTAGTTTTTATATACTGTTGTTAGGTAAAGTTTCACCTTCTTTTTTTTGCACATAGATATCCAGTTTTCCCAGCACCATTTGTTGAAAAGACTGTCCTTTCCCACTGAATGGACTTTGCACCCTTGTCAAAAAATCATTTGACCAAATGTGTGAATGTTTATTTCTGGGCTCCCTATTCTATTCTATTCCACTGGTTTATAATTCAGTCTTCATGCCAGTACCACATTGTTTTAATTACTGTAGCTTTGTAGTAAATTTTTATTTTTCAAATTAAAAAAATTTATGTATTATTTTTATATTATTATGTATTATTATTTTGTTTTTTACATTCTGTATTATTTTGTTGTTTTTGTATTATTTTATTATTATGTATTATTATTTTGTATTATTATTATGTATTATTATTTTTGCTTTATAGCAAATTTTTAAATCAGGAAGTCTTCCAACTTTGCTCTATGTATTGTTTTTAAAGCAAATTTCTCTTTTAAATTTTCTAATAGATGTGTACCAAAGTAGGTTATATCTAGACTTCGTTGGCACAATTCTGCTCTGCTGAGTTCTAGAGTTAGGAAAAAAGCCCTCAGAGTATTCTAATATCACAAAACATGGTCCTTCCTATCAGTAGTTTATATGAGAGATTGCAACTTAAGTGCTTAAAGGGGTCAGGCAGATTACATAAGTGACTGGAGAGATAGGATTTTAGAAAAGGAAATGGTAGAGAATGTGGGGAACCAGGAATATGTGCCTGATCCATGTTCACACACTGAAAACACATTTTGAAGGCCAAATAAAACAATGTGCAGATAATCTGACCATGAGGCTACCAGTTGGCAAACTGTTCAAAAATTTTACTTCAGAGTCTAAATGTGATAAATAATATTTTATATAGGGGAAAATATAAGTTATATGTTCAAAATAGCTTTTATAGTTTAACTTTTCCACGGGTATGTATGCATGTATCTGTGTTAGGATATATGACATATGAAATATAATCTTCACCCTACTTAATCAAGTCAGTAGAAGGCACTAGTAAAGAGTAAAGAATCTGGGGTTAAGCTACTTCCTGGGTTTAAATCTCAGTTTCATTATATGCTGTCTTTTGACTTTGGGTAAAGTGTTAAAACTTTCTCCACAAATTGTTTTGATCAGCAGTAGTCTATATGAGGGGGGGGAGATGAGAAAAAATGGTGAATTCAAAACCCCCAATGTCCAAAAAATAATTTCCAGTAGTCCACCTTTCCAATAAAAATATAATCACCATGGTTATAGTTTGTGATTGATGCTTATTCCAGTCTATTAAAGTCAAGGGACTTTAACCCAATTTATTTAACACAAAATTCACAAACCCATCTAAAAAATAATTCAATCTACATATTTTGCATAGTTGTTTCAATAAAACACAAACCCATCTCAATGATTTGATAGATTTCACGGTAAAAGCACTAGTAAGAGGGAATTTGACAATAATATTGCTAACTACTCTTTTGATTTTAGGAATCCCAATCCCTGAATAGTCTTAATTTGTTGAAATATCTATGGGAGTGGGGGATAACAGCTACATAACAGTGGTAAGAGAACTAGATGTCATGGGGGATGCTGGCATGGCGCATTCCTCCCTACCTGTCTTTTCATATGGATCAAACTAAGTAAACGTACCGGTTTTACATTCCACACAGATGAACTTTCCATCAGGGAGTGATATCAATCCCAGGCACTCCAGGTGAAAGTGTTTGCAGCACTCTCCCTCACAAGAGATCAGAGAGTCACCAGAGCTTTCACAGATCTGCAATATGGCAAAAAGCAGTAGTTCTCAAACTTCAGCAGGCATTAGAATCACTTGTAAGGTCTGCTAAGACAGAGATTACTGGGTCCCTCTCCCACAGTTTCTGATTCAGCAGATCTACGGTGGAGCCCAAGAATTTGCATTTCTATCAAGTATCCTGACAATGCTGATGCTGCTGGTTCTTGGTCCTCACTTTAAGAACCACTGAAGTTGGGGCACCTGGGTGGCTCAGTGGGTTAAAGCCTCTGCCTTTGGCTCAGGTCATGATCTCAGGGTCCTGGGATCGAGCCCCGCATCGGGCTCTCCGCTCAGCGAGGAGCCTGCTTCCCCCTCTCTCTTTGCCTACTTGTGATCTCTCTCTCTGTCAAATAAATAAAATCTTAAAAAAAAAAAAAAAAGAACCACTGAAGTTAATTTTTTATTTCTACTTTTTTAAAGTTTTAATTTTAATTCCACTTAGTTAACACAATGCTATATTAGTTTCGGGTGTATAATATAGTGATTCAACAATTCCATACATCACCTGGAGCTCATCATGACAAAAAAAAAGAAAAATATAGGAAGACTCCTATATTTAATATATTAAAAAAAAAAAAAAGAACCACTGAATTAGATAACTATTTCCAGACCCAATATGGTATAAAGTTTAAAAGGCATACTTGATCTTTCATGATTCCTTCTTTGGAATCTGCAATACTTAACTTTTCTTCACAGGGCAAAACAGTATTTTTCAAAAAGGGTAAATAGACATTAAAAAAGGTAATACCAACTTAAATGTAAGAAAATGTTTTTTAAAATAAATCATCTGCCATTTACTTTTTTTGTAAGTAAGCTCTAGGCCCAGCATGGGCCTTGAACTCACAACCCCAAGGATCAAAAGTTGTATGCTCTACCGACTGAGCCAGCCAGGCACCCCCCATTTACCTCTAATTAATAACTGAGTATCACAATGAAGATTGGCACTTGCATGTGCAGAAAAGAGCCAGAAATGGGTTTTACCTATAGCTTTAAAGTAATATAATTTAGAAAGATACTACTCTCTTCAGCTGAAGGTTAAGTATATTATTGGCTATTACAGCAATTATTTCAGGCTATCCGTCGCTTGCCTACCTGACACACAGTGTCCTTCTTACTGACTCCAACGCCTCTTCTTGACAAACTTGAATCCACGGACTGCACATCAGAAACATCTGCATCTGCAGTAGCGGAAGGGCTATCTACTTGCTTTCCAAAGCCTACCTGCATGGAAAACATAGCATTTTTTAAGAAAAATGAAACAAAAATTTCCTCCAAGTGAGGTGCTATGAAAATCCTAGCAAGAGTTGCTCAAATAAACCTTGACACCTTTTTTTTTCTTTCCTTCTGAAACTCTTGGATATCATTTGCCTGATGTTTTGAGAGAAACAGTAGTTGAAATTTAAAACACAGAAACTATGTTTGTTACATAAGAGATCAGCAAAATTAAGACATTCGTAAATTACAAGATAACCAAAATTATTTGTTCCCTGAATATTTAAAAAACTCCCCAGTCTCCCCAAATAAGGCAGGCAAAGCATTTTGTACATCTTGCAAAGCAAAAGAGAGCAAGGTGCCCCAAGCCTTGAACATATTTACCTGCAGGTCACTCAGTCCTCTGGAATCGGAGTCAGAGGTGTCTCTGTATGCTGAGCTAGTCATTTCTACATCAGTTGAGGCGCGACTCCTTTTCTTTAGAGGTTTACAGGAATCTGAAATCTCGCTGGCACCTTAATACAACATACTAAAATTAATCCTAAAATAGTGCTTAAGGTTTGTTGTTTTCACTTTTTTTTTTTTTGTGGGACATTATTTCTTTCCCCAAACTCATCTGTAGTGTGAAAAAAGCACAGCTCTCTTTGTAACGCTGAAGTCACAAGTCAAAACTTCAGAAGCTTCTGACCTTCCTGATAGTGAGTGATTTAATTTACAACCGCTCTATTAAAACATTTAATTCAGTGCTCCTGCTCTAAAGCTATTTTCAGTCAACAGAGCCCAAGTTCCAAGCTAAAAACCAATGCTATCAAAACTACAGGACAGCCGATTGATTTGGAGCAATCCAAAGAACCATTCAATTTGGAGGGGGAAGACATAAAACCCAACACACTGTGTAGCTTACAAATATGGTCGCAGAGACATCTCCATCTTGTTTTTATTAGGGATGTGACAAATCTTTGATTTGTATTCGATTCGTACACGGATAGTGCCATTTTCCCCCGAATTTTGCAATTCAGTTGATTATTGCCCCCCGAATAAATTTTGGATGTTCATAATTGTTCATCTGAGACTTCCTTGGTGAAGTGGCATTTATTGTGACCATTAACAAGTGCTGCAGCACATCTACATATGTCATGCCATCTAGGAGGCACATTGCTGAGGGTTGTAACGGACAATCAATGTTCAAGTGCAGCCAAATCACGAAGAGCTGGATGAGAGGCCTCTATGTGGAATTTGTGCGGGAAGGAATAAATATGAAAAAAAAAAAAAAAAGGCAGAGAATAGTGTGGAATTTTTTTTAAAACTGTGTGTAATACAAATCCAGCCAAAACAATAGTGCAAAAAGTTACAAAGCAACAATCTCTTGGGCTAATGCAGTATAGGCTATACAGAAACAGCCACGATGAAATGTGCAGATCAGGCACGGTGAATACCAGGGAACCAAGGAGACGGTTAATATTTCAACCCACAGTTTGTGTTTTGGATTTTTTTCCCCCAAAATTTCCATACAACAAACAGACATCTAGATCAGCCCAGCAAGCTATGGTGGAAGTGTGCAGTCCAGAAGAGACCATGGAGAAACAAGTCTCCTGAGGCCATGAAGATCCGCAACAGGCTGAGTGAGAGTAGCACTTGGTATATAGCCATGTTCTGTGGTGGAGGATGTGGGCCTCTTTAGACTGCTCAGATTACTGGAACCTTGTTATCACATCCCATTCTACAAGTTTTTTCACTGAATGTTTCCTTACATCTATAAATGAGGGTGCCTGCCCATGTTAACGCTGATTAAAAAACACAAGTACACAAATCTATCTCCTTCATTGCTGGTGTGTGGACCCAGAACACCACCACAAAGTATTTCCTTGGCCTAAAAGATCACTGGATTAACAAGGAGTTTTAACAGAGGAACAGGAGTGCTGTACTGAGAGGCTTTCGAAGGGAAAACACAGGTACCGCCATTTCCGATGAGTTTCTGAAAATGCTAGAAAAATGACAGACTGCCAAAGACAGCTGCCATGCTGTTCTCCATGATAACGGCACTAATATTAAAAAAAATAAGAGCTTTTAATGATTGTAATGTATACAGTTTGGGCTGTTTGGTAAAACCCTGCAGCTGTGCATTAATGATGCTTTATTTAAAAACAAAAAACAAAAAAACAAAAACAGTCCATGTTGAAATTGATCAGTGTAAGTTAAACGATGGTTTTTAGGCTGGACCCATGATTTAAGCTGTACCCATCCAGCTCAGACCAAAAAAAAAAATCATCTGAATGTTAAAGCAATTGTTCAGAGTCTTGAAGAAGAAACCAGGCAAGAAAATGCCAATAATGATGATTGGCGAAATCAAAATTGAAAACAAAGAAACTGTTTATCGAGCCGCCGACAAAGAAATCTTGCATGGAGACTCCAAGTCTGGAGTTTCTGGGATGAAATTGTACAGGAATCTCAGTCCACAGTTTCCTCAATCGCTGCGGAGACGGAGCTGTCACTGAATCTGACAGAGCCCTGCACTCCCCGGTCCGCCGACCCTGTGGAATGGTGGAAACACAACGCAATCAGGCCTCCTAATCTCGCAGCGATCGCGATGTCTTTTCTTGGAGCTCCGCCAAGCAGTGTTCCCTCCGAGAGGCTGTTCAGTTCTGCTGAGGATCTCCACGGAGACCATCGCTGCAGACTTCTCCCCGAGAATGCAGAGAGGCTGGTGTTTTTTTTTTTTTTTAATAATGCAATTTGCCCAGAGTAAACTACAGGTATTAAATACAGTTTGAATGATCTCACCAAAAACGCACGAATCATGCTATGGAGTTTGTACTGTAGTCAAATTGCACACAGAAAATACGGATATAAGTTTAAGGTTTCTTAAACTTTGTGCATATCTCAAATAGATTTGCATAAGATCATCTAATAATGGCCATAAATATGCTACAAATCATTTTAATTAAAAAAAAAAAGATTTTACAGCACTGTCAAAATAAACGTGGCAAGATTTTTTTCAATCGGGTTGTCTTGTCTGATTTGTCATAGTCCATGTTTGACAAACATTAATAGCTACTATTCGGTATTCAGTCGAATACCAAAAAAAATGGATTCGTCACATCCCTAGTTTATAAACCAGTGAAACCCCAGAATCTTATGGAGAAAAGTTGGAAACAGTATTAAGTCTACATGGTGTTCTCCAATTTACCAAAACAAGTAAGACTTTACACATGGAGGTACAGAATAAGATCAACTCTAAAACACACACACACACACACCAGGAAATACTTCAATTTCACACAAATTTTTGACTGAAGAGCAACAACAGTGATTTACAGAGACAAACAAAAATACATGAAGTACAAATAAGTAATTCTTAAAAATTGGTTTTAATCAAGGAAATGCAAGGCAACATTATAATAACTCACCTTTCTGTAATCCAGTCTTCACTGTAGCCTGAGGAACTGTTTCAACCTGTTTGGACAGAAAAATATACCATTAACAAGGAATTTTTTTTTTTCACTTTTAATTAACAGAGGGAAAAAAACAATACTTCCATCAATCTAAGTAATGATGAGTGATTAATGTATCTGAAATCTGAACTCCGTCCCATCTTCTGGGTAAAGTTTCTCTGTCTCAAGGTCAGGGAGGGTTTAAATCCTAGCTGCCTATGCTGAATTCCAAGTGACAACATACAGCCACATGCTCTCTAGCAAAGACTTTTCCCACCATTCCCTTGGTATATGAAGAGAACAGGAGTCTTTTCCTCTGTGTCTGGGAGGCAGGAGAGGCGTTGTTTCTGCAACCAGCCCCGATGTTGCTATAAACCCCTCCCGCCCCAAAGACGTTAGGATAAATTTTTACTTACTATGATACTCAGGTTAATGTAACTCACGCCACTTTAAGACCCTTCCGCGCCTGCACTCACAGCTAAGTTGCTGGGAATCAGGACCCTCTCTGTAGAGAGTGCTACAGGGCTCCATACAGCTGGAAGCTCAATACTTTTGCTGCTAGTACAAACTTAAGAAAATAAGTTTGTGATATTGCAAAAGCACTTTCTTGAGTGTCTTATGAACAGTGTCTTGATCCTACATTAGGAGAGCGAGATCAGAAGTTATTCTGCCAATGTATATGTAAAACACGTGGTAATTTGAGGTTTGAACCATTGGAATTAAAGAAAGGATGCTGTTTGGAGGAGTTCCTGTTTTAGCTATGAATTAAATTTTAGGTTTAAGATGTGGTGAGATATGCATGTTGAAACACATTTTGTAAATATTTAAGGATTGTTCTAAGCTTTTTAAAAAAATTTTTATTTTTTTTACAACAGGTAAAAAAAACATACAACAGAAGCGCTTTTATAAGATACAATTAGTAATACAAATATAAAATCTTCTAAACATTCACTGTTGTTCTACTACTAACTATAACACAGTGGTATTAACAATTTGTCCCACTTTTTATATTCATTCTGCTTATTAATTTTAAACTGACTGGTCACAGACTGAATTTGGGAACCAGCTGGAAAAAAATCACAATCTCATTTGGTAATGAATGCTATAGATTTGCAAGAGCTTAGAAAGATTTTTTGGAACATAATTTCCTAAGTATGAAAGTTAATTATGGTAAATGAATGACAAATTAGTATATTATTTCAATTTTAGTTAAATGTTTCTGGGAAAATTGTTTTACATGCTTGGAGATACCACAGAGCACCCACAAAATCACCTTTTAAGTTTGCAAGCTTAAATTGTGAAGGAAATAATTTGAATAGAAAAGTCCATATTAAGTGGTTTTAAAAATATAAAGCTTATTGGAACTAATACTATTCAGAATTCTTTTTGTTTAATAGCAGCTGTCTGGGCTATAAAAAATTGACATTCTTCCACTTTAAAAAATTAGGTGAAATTCTTATTGTGAGTGTAACTTCAAGAGTAATGGTTTGTAAAAATTTCTTTGAACAGGTAATTTAATATGCATATTACTATGTTGATTACACTGGTTTAATACCCTTGAGTCAAATGTCCTTTTTTTGGTTTTTACTTAAATGGTGTTTCTGATAACCCAATCACAGGTGCCATTCCACTGGGAAAATAACATTCCAAAAAATCTGTTATACCAACAGAAAAACCAGATCATCTATGATTATCTATGTCTTAAATATAACTCTCATAGTTAAATTAATTTGATTTGCTTAAAAATAAAAACAATACATACCAGCAGCTTAAACAAAAAATCAAAATTTAAAAGGGCAGGGGGGGACTCAATGATAGTTCCAAATAAAAATCATGAAAACATGAAATCATTTTGCTCATAACAGAAATTTCAAAATAAATGTGAGGAATTCTTTAAGAGTCTTATACCACTGGCTTCCCATCTCCTGAAGCCTGACTATTTTCTGTGAAAATGCTTGAAGCAGAATCACAGGAATGGTTGTATTAGAATTGGGCAGTGGAACTCACTAGGACAGAAGCATAAGATAGTCCAGAAAAGGAAACCCAGTTTGGGGAAAGTTTCTCTTTCTTTTAAGATACCATATAAGCCACAACATTTACAAATACAATGTTTTAACTCTCTACATGTAGGAAGCCAACCTGCTCCTTTTTGATCTTCTTCTTTGGCACAACCTCGGTGGATTTCTCTGATTCAGAACGAGTTCTAATCGATCTTCTCTGTTGCTTCTTTTCTACTGAGCCTAAGAGGTGATTTAAAGGAACAAACAAAAACTCATTTAAGGATGACTTGATACTCATGTAATTAAGATTTGACCCAATTCCCTGCTTTTCTTATCCATTACTTTGTTTTATAATTGTTTTGTTTTACTTTTGGTCTTTCCATTATAAATTACTAAAAATTCAATCCGTACTACATATTTTTCATTTTAACAAATGAATTAAGCTAATTCTATATGTAAATGTTTAATGGTGCTTGGTGTACCTATATGAATTTTTGCTCCTGTTGTATTATTAACAACAACAGGGGAAAAAGGCACAAAGATGTGGCCAAAACCAAATCATTAATTTGGATGTCAAGGGACTTGTTATACTTTAGAAATAATGAGCCATGAAAAACTTTTCGAAACAAGTTAGCAAGGTTTTTCATGTTAAATAGTAAAACAGAAACTAATAGTATTTTTAAACAGTGAAATTCTTTGGAAGTAAACAGAAAAAAAAAAAAACTTCACATGGACCCCACTTTGGACAGGATAAAACTTAGAATGAAGACCACAACTGGAAAGAACGCTAAGTCAGGAATGCTTCATTCTGGAATCCTGAGAAGGAATGATGCCTGCAGTGCAGCTGTTCTCCATCTTCTCAGTGCTGGGACCACCTACATGGTCCTTCCTACATAATAATCACCCTTTCACACCTTGCAACGGGACAAAGCTCTTATCAAAGCAGGCAGAAGCTACTTCAATAAAACCTTCCACATTACCTTTATATTTTGTGATTTCATTGTTCTTCTCTATGAGTAAATGGTTTCCTTCACCTTAGTTCAAAGCCAAAACAAAGAAGGATTCCACTAGTCCGTTTTGGGGAAGAAGGAGGTAGTCTGATACTAATATATTGTTCCTGAGCTGTGTTGATTTCTAGCAGAAAAGTCACAAATGAAGGTGTTGGCTCCTTCCTTTATCCTCACTCTGCTGCTTACACTGATGGAAATGTTCACTAAGACAACAGACACCTGAGTATCCCAGAAATCCAGACTTTAGTATAATCATCAATATTTAGTATAATATCAATACGTATCAGGAAAGAGGAAAATGAAAATAGAACTGCTTAAAACAAAATAGCTTTACTTGTTTCGAGGATGACAACATAACTTCCATTAAGTATAGATAGTATTTGATCTACTCTCTTATAGAAAATAAGGCAACACGATTTCTTATAACTGTTCTGAAAGCTACCGGAAGAACACATAAAATCTACCACATTAAAACCACTACAAAGTACTGCATTTATGTCCTGAGAGAGAGGAGGTGAGCATCTCTGGATAAGAGTTTAGAAATCTAGTATAAAGGCAAATACAATTCTTCAAATCACAGGAATTAGCAGTGACACACACTCTACCCACCCCCTAAATTTACTAAGAAAAGGCTCAAGAATTCTGCCTAAGTAGTTAACACCAACTGAGATGATGATACAACTGGTTTCTGAAGGGAGATCAAGTTTTTCTCTCACTTTTCGACTACTGAAGTTATTTCCATAAGAAGCAAAATGGTCATTTAAAAAGGCAAAATCCACTCATCAACCACAGCTGGTAACCAAATTTAAATCAAGGTCAAAGCTTTAGAGCACTCAAAAAAAAAAAAAAAAAAAAAAGCTTTAGAGCACTCATTAATTTACAACCTAAATATAGCACCTGCCGAAAGAAGGAACTGCGCTTTTTCCAAATATAAAGAATTAGAACCTTCCACTTTACCTTTCACTTAAAAAAAAAAATTCATAGCAAAACTTAAATCTTACAGCGAAAAGACTACATGAAAAGGAAATGTTCTGTAGCTGAAGAAAAGGAAAAAAATACTCTATTAAAAATAAAAGTGTAATATTTAAAATCAATCTAATATGAAGAGTTTACTTTCTCCCTAAATAGGAGAATGTAGATATTTAAATAGAGATCCCCCTAGGCTAAGTATCACACTTAAGCCAGACAAATTACAACAGTTTAGTGTAAAGAAAGGTAACAAAACTGATGTACCTGACTATGGAGAGCTGAGGCCAAAAGATTCTTTAATCTTCAAAGAAGGGAACAGATGTTTTCAATCATGGCTAATTAATGCAAAATCTTTTAAGTCCATTTACTCATTTCTTTAACATCATAATTTCATTTTTTTATACAGTATTGTGAAATGATACAAGTTGCAAATCTGGTTCTGGACTTTGCTACTCTCTCCTTACTTTAATTCAGCTTCCCTTCCCAACTCAAATTTGGATAAAGGCATAATGGTTTTGTTGTTGTTGTTGTTGTTCTAAGGCATAATGTTTTGTATGCCCCATCCAATATATGCCCCATCTCCCTGGCCACCACCTCTCCCTATCTTGTAGCTCCCCCTCCCTTTTTTTTTTTTTAAAGAAAGCAAGCCCAAGTTCTTTCCTGAACAATGACTGCTTCTATTTTAGTTCTTAAAATAATAAGATTCTTACTCAAAGTTTCCCTTACAAAACTATTTGCCCCTTTGTGCCACTAAGTCACAATTCTGCCTGAGTTACTACTGATTCAAGGCTACTACCTCAGTTCTCAAGACTTTATTCCTTCTAGAAAATTACTTGGTCCCTTCTTTGATTTGATTCCAAAATTTTTTTAAAAGAACAAGGTGAAACAAACTCCTTTGTCCTAAACTAAGATTCCAAGTGACCAAACCAGCTGACAATCTAACTCTTTTCTTGATGGCTGTATGAAGCAGTAATACTGTTATATAAACCAAACCGACCAGACACTCAGTTAAAAATAAGATCCTGAGGATGTCAGTCCCTTAACAAAAATGACTTTGACCATTCCAAAGGTACAACCTTACTAAATATAGGCATTTTTCTTTTAAGCAAGAATAATACAGTTTGATTTTCAATTCATGGTATCTGTTCATCAAAGAACAGAGTTAGGCCCTAGTCCCCTACTTCCTAACATCTACTACACCTAAGAATAATAAAAAGAGCATGGACATCTGTCAATTAGTTTCTAATAAAAGATTAAGAATGAAATGGTAAGAATATATTAATAGTACTAGAAAAGTAAAGCTGTCATTTTCATGCAAAGAGAGATAATCAAATGGTGCATTTACGCAGATGTGTACAGATTTCATAACTATACTCTTTTAATTACAGAACCTTCTTATTAACTTAAACTCCTGTAGGAAAAATAAAGCTCCCTGGCCCTTAAACTATTCTTTCCTATTGAAATAATTGCTTTCATAACTTAATTTTTTAAAATATAATTTGATTTTGATAACTAAAGTTTCTTAGGAACACAGCTACCATGTTATAGCAAAACAGAACTATGATCTCTTAAAATGGATCTATATACCTTTCATTCCTTACCCACCTGTAGGACCAGACGTTGCTTCAGGAGATGACATATTCTGAGTTGCCTTTTCATTTCTCTGGCTTGGTGTAGAAATTATAAGTCTGTCCTGTCCCCTGACACTTATTTCCGTTTTGTTACCAATTCCCTTTAAAATAAGGCAAAATAAAAATAGCTGATTACTAGGCAAATGGCATCATTGGCTTACAAAAACAGCTTAAGATGGTGATGATTTACTTGAATTTTTAGTCTTTGATTGCAGTTAATTTATCAGTTTTGCCATTATCAGAGCAATTTTATTAAATTATCAGGATGTATTCTAAAATGTATGATGAGATTATGTGAGAAAAAAAAAATGACTCCACATGAGACATATCACTAAAGAATGAACCTGTATCACCTAGTTTTCTGGAAAAACCAAAATGTTTTCTTGTCTGAATAGTCTCTCCCTTTACCTCATCACAGGAAAAGAATTTGAGTCATTTTCATTTGGTTAAATACCGTACTACACAGATCAAAATGTCAATATGTCTTAAAAGACAAGAATACAGGGGTGCCTGGGTGGCTCGGTCGGTTTAAGCGGCTGCCTTCAGCTCAGGTCATGATCCCAAGGTCCTAGGATCGAGCCTCGCGTCAGGCTCCCAGCTCAGTGGAGAGCCTCCTTCTCCCTCTCCCTCTGCCTGCTGCTCTGCCTACTTGTCTTCTCTCTATAGCTCTCTGTCAAATAAATAAATAAAATCTTAAAAAAAAAGAAAAAGACAAGAATATCCTTAGATATAGAAATTTGACATTCATGACAACCAAAATGTGTACCCAATAAGCAATTTGGAGCAGATATAAGACAGCTACGATTATAGCTCTGTCTCATCTTAGGTATTTTTAACACAATGAAATAAAGGAGTGGTTTGTAAATATATGTATTTTTAAGGTCTTCATTTTAAAAAGATCAGTTTTGGGATGCCTGGGTGGCTCAGGCAGTTAAGCGTCCGACTCTTGATTTTGGCTCAGGTCATGATCTCAGGGTCGTGAGACTGAGCCCCCCACCACCCCCCATGCTCAGCAGGGAGTCTGCTTGAGATTCTCTCTCTCCCTCTGCCCCTGCCTGCCGGCCCTCATGTGTGGGGGATGCTCTCTAATAAATAATTCTTTTTTTTTTATTTAAATTAATTAATTAATTAACTTTAAAAAAGACAACTTTATCTCAAATTTCATTTAAATAGCACTCTTTGGAGCACGGTGACGAAGTTTGATTCATATATCCAAATGCAGATAAAAACTAGCTCCAAGAATGAAGCCAATTGGCATTAAAAATAAGTAGCAAGGTATTCATTTGCTATTCCAAAATGTCAGCAGAACCAAGGGGAGACTGTAACTTAAGTCTTTCCAAGTAGTTTAGTCTTACTGGAATCAGTTGAACCTACAGTCAGAAACAAATTAATAGAGAACCCTTATACTTCTCTCTAATAAAATATTATCATTTGAGCACCGGGTGTCGTATGTAAGTGTTCAATCACTAAGTTCCACAACTGAAACCAATATTGCACTGTATGTTAACTACCTGGAATTTAAATAAAAACTTGGAAAAATATATCACTGACAAGGCATATATATTTAATTATTTTCATGTGCACATGACAATGTTAGGAAATAAGCAGAGTTCTTTAAAAGCACACACCCACAAGGTGCCGCTAAATCGAATTCACAAGACGCCGCTAAATCGAATTCACAAGACTACAACTGTGGTAAGGGTTTGGAGGAGAGTGAAGAGGTATATGGAATAAACATTACAAAGGTTATGACACAATTTTAAAGTCTAAAAGCTAAAATATAAGTGCCCTAAATGGAGGTCCGGGGCTGGCTGATGGAGGTATTCAATTTGAAGAGGTATTTTTACCCCATTATCTACTCTATCACCACAGTTAATTGTTACAGAACAAACACAGTTCCGGAATTTCTCTAAAACGCATTAGCTATCCCAAGCCAACAGGAGCCTAACAAAATTGCCGGTGCAACTGAATAGATCAGCAGGTATAATTATTAAAGTGGTTAATTCAGATAACTGACAAAAATAATGTAATAAGAAGCACTTTGCAGCTAAGAAAAACCAACTATACAAACTAGAAACAGGCAAAGTGCCGAGTTTTTTGCACAACTTTAGGGAGCTAAGCTCAATTTTGGCTGCACAGCTCAAGATTAATCTAGTACAGATGGGGATATTACAAAAGAGGAGAAAAAAAGAAGGAAAACATAGTCTTTCTGCCTTTTTTGCCCCCTCTTAGACACAGTAAACTGACTGTACATTTTAAATGCAGCGGATAAAAGAGTACTTAAATTATGACCATGTGTTGTTTGTGGGGTTTCTTTTTAAATGCCAAGTTTGAAGACTTAATTAAATAACGTTCCCCCAAAACACCCATGAAGAAAGGAGGTACCTTCGTTGAATAAACAAACTGATCGATAAATTTCCCATCTCCTGTAGCATTCTGAAGAGCAAACACTTGCTCAATCTTCACAACTGGAGACATGTTACACTTCTGCAAATCCAGGCTCCCTTTGTGCATTGTAATGGAAGCTGGTAAAGATTTCCTCGCGGCGGCTGTTTTCCAGGCTATTTTAACAGGAGGTGGTTCTTCCTCTTCCGCACTTGTGTGCCGCCTCTGGCTCTGTCTCCGAATTTCAGTACTTGAGAGCGAGGAGGCTACCTCACCTGAATTGGTCTGTTCCGGCTGAGTATTCAGCACTGACCTTGGTCTTCGGGTTTTCTTAACTTCAGCTTTGGAGGCAACATTCTTTTTTCCTTGGGACAAAGCCTCCTCAGGCTGTTTATCAATATAGATAAAAGTATACTGTTCTATTCTTTCCTCTCGGGTCATTTTCAGTGCCTTCTCTGCATGGGCAATGCCAATGTCCCACTGAGCACGTTCTCTTTGAGGTCGGGGTTTCCGAATCTAAAAAAAGACCCAGGCATTATCAGACACATTTCAATCTAATTCATACATTTATATCAATATGTATTTCCCATGTGATCCTGTCATCTTTCCAGGTAACATAAATAAATATCTTCAGGTTCTTCAGTCAAATACATGAAATGTTCTAACTCCCTAACTTTGGTAAGTCAGTATTACTATGAGATGACATGCAGGTCTATTCTCTTTCATATTTCCTTTTTCGTTGACCACTCTGCTGGACAAGTTCCTCGAAGAGGGAGCCGTCCTTCTCACATTATGTTCATAAAAAGCTAGCAACGAGGAAAAGGGAAGAGAGATTGCAGAACAATTACTTTCAGCGGCCAATGAAACACTACCATTAAAAATGACACACTAAGGCTCAGGGGTGCTACAGAGATCACAACAAAGCAAATGGCAAGAGTCAGCATTTGAAGCTGTGCTGGCAGTTTGTACCATAATGCAAACAGGAGCAGAACGCAGAGAAAGGAGAGAGCCCAGAGGAACAAATAAAAGTTGACGAAACATTGGAAAGAAAGAATGTATGAGAGAAAAAATAAACCTGAACCAGTTTCCATAGGTCTCCCTCACTGTTGCTCAGAAGACTTTGAGTTGGCAAGACAGATAAGACAACTTTGAATAAAAGTATGTGAGATGACCAAAGCCATCAGGAATTATCTAGGGGGTTAGACTGAGGTAGCCCAAAATTAGCTAATGAAACTATGAGAAAGGACGGTATATGTGGAATGCTGATGTATAAATCTGTAAAATATCTGATAAAATTAATAAAAATCCTATGTGATCAAATTTAGCTTCTAAATAGTAAAAATTTGATGAATTTCTGAATCACAAGAGACCTACCCTAAAATTAGAGTTTAAAAATGTCAACCAGATAATCAGGAGTTGATGTCATAATTCTAAAATATCCACCACCACAAACATATTTCTTAGTTCCATCGCTAAGTGTGTCCTTGGTTGAACAAGTTACTTAAGCTGTCTGTGCCTCGATTTCTTCATCTGCAGAAATAGGAATAATGGTATCTACCCCACTTAAGTTGTTATGAAGATTAAATGAATTAATATACACAAAATGCTTAAAACAGTGCCTGTCTCACAGTAGGTGCTCAGTAAATATTTTAGAAACTTTATTTTCACAAAACAATTTTACTAGATAAGAATAAAGGGAATCATATAAAGATAATGAAATAGGAGAAAGAATAAAACTCCCTGGCAAAATCTGCATTTCAGTAAGCATCTACTAGTCTTATGTACACTTATTCAAATCAAAAATGCAATCCGATACTGTATTAAGCAGAGTTCAAGTTTTTAATAGTATTTTAATGTTGTTTATATGAAATATAAAGCCTACTGGCATACAATAATTATTAAAACTGAGGTTAAAATAACAAATCATTCTAACAACTCTCTAAATTCAATTCTGAAAACTTCTACTAAATTATTAAGTCCTCTAAAAACCATATTTGATTGGTAATGTTAATATGTTGTCAGATACCTTTTGTTTCTCAGAGTGATTGCTGGCTTGTTTGGTTGCTTCAGCCAATAATTCTTCATACTGTTTATGACCTTTGTACTCTCGTACTCGCTTTTCATGAACCCATGCCCTCTCTGGTTGGTTGCTAAAAAACTGGACGTGATATTCCCGGGCACCTGCAAGCAAAAATTCTTATTAACCATTTCAGAACATAAGCATCCACATATACTCTGCCAAAAACATGAACCTAAGCCAGGTTCCCTAGCATCACTTCTATTAAAACTTGTACGCTTTGGATTGTCCGAAGATATAATCCAACACCTGCCAATTACACAACTAATAGTTACTGTAAAAAATCACTCCCAAATGATGAAAATTAGTCCAGCAAGTTTTAAAAGAAAGAAAATCAGAAATTCTGCTAATTATCAGATTTGTTACCTTGGTTACACAACTTATTTTTGCTTGTCTCAAACCTTTTCACAAACAAATCGGGGAATAAATAAATAAATTTTTTAAAAACTGTGTAACTGTGTAACAGGGGTGCCTGGATGGCTTAGTTGGTTAAGTATCTACCTTTGGCCTCAGGTCACGATCCCAGAGTCCTGGGATCGAGCCCCATGTTGCGCTCCCTGTTCAGCAGGGAGTCTGCTGCTCCCTCTCCCTCTGCCCACCCCTCACCCCTCGCTCCCTAGCTCATGGGCGCTCACACGCTCTTGCTCCCTCTCTCTCAAATATAATTTAAAAAAATATTTATAACATATTTTCTTGGACTTTAAAAGTGATAGTCAAATTGCTTTTCTGGTTATATAAAAGTGGGCCATACAGACTTGGGGGTGGAGAAGAGGCCACTGACTCTTTCAGGGATCTGGTGAGGTCAAAACTATCTTAATAATAATACCAAGATGCTACTCTCTTTTCAGTGTGGTGGCATTTGCACTTAATACTGCAAGAACAATGGTGGATAAGACTGCTGGGATGTTAGCACAAATAAAGACAGTGAGTGACACCAAACTATACTAGTATCACATTCTTCACAACCACACATTGGCAGTTAAACAAAACAAAAAGCTAGTTTTATTTAATGTCCTTGATGAAGTGGTAAAAATGATTAATGTCACTAAATTTCAATCTTTGGACTGTCTTTTTAATATTCTGCATGATGAAATGGGAAGTATGCATAAAGCACTTTTGCTTACTGAAGTTTGACAGTTATCTTGAGGAAAAGTACTTGTGTGATTGATTGAGTTGCAAGATCGCTGGTCACTTTTTCATCATTTTTATTGGAAAGAACGACTGACAGAAAAACCATGGTTATTTGAACTTGAGCATCTGGCAGGTATTTCCTTAAAAATAAACAAAGCAAGTTTTCTATTTCAAGGAAATCAACTGACAGTATTTGTTGCCAATGACAAAATCTGATCTTTCAAGCAAAAATTAGAATTTTGGAAAACCTCAGTCTTCCAACTTCTCAATAATCAAAGAATTTTCTGATGAAATAACTGGTCATATAAACTAATGTGATTTTAAAAATATCTATAGAAGGGACGCTTGGGTGGCTCAGTCGTCAAGCATCTGCCTTCGGTTCAGGTCATGATCCCAGGGTCCTGGGATCGAGCCCTGCATCAGGCTCACTGCTCAGCAGGAAGCCTGCTTCTCCCTCTCCGACTCCCCCTGCTTGTGTTCCCTCTCTCACTGTGTCTCTGTCAAATAAATAAATGAAATCTTAAAAAAAAAAATATATATATATTATATATATATAGAGAGAGAGTGAGAGAGAGGGAGGATGGGGCCCCTGGGTGGCCAGTCAATTAAGCACCCAACTCTTGATTTCAGCTCAGGTCATGTCATGATCTCAGGATGGTGAGATCAGAGCCTTGCTTAAGATTCTCTCTCCCTTTGCTCCTCCCCCCAGCTCCTGTGCACATTCTCAACCTAAAGAAAAAAGATCTGTAGAAGAATGTGTCAACATTTGGAAGATATGTCTCACTTGTTAAAGTAAATATTTTTTATTTTTAAAAAATTTTTAGGGGCGCCTGGGTGGCTCAGTAGGTTAAAGCCTCCGCCTTCGGCTCAAATCATGATCTCAGGGTCCTGGGATGGAGCCCCACATCGGGCTCTCTGCTCAGCAGGGAGCCTGCTTCCCCTTTTCTCTCTGCCTGCCTCTCTACCTACTTGTGATCTCTCTCTGTTTTTTTAAAGATTTTATTTATTTATTTGAGAGAGAGAAAGAGAAAAGAGAGCGTGCCTGCATGGGGAGGGGGGAGACAAATATACCCCGTGCTTAGTATGGAGCCCCATAGGGGCAGGGGTCAATCCCAGGACCCTAAGATCATGACCTGAGTGAAAGTCAGACACTTAACAACTGAGCCACCCAGGCACCCCAAAACCAGTATTTTTTAAATGGCCAATATATGATATTATAAAATCTTGAAAGGTAAAAGATTAATTCAAAGTGCAAGACAGAACAAATGGATTCCAATGTAACAAAGTACAAAAAGTTTATGGATATGATTTCAGATTCCGTATTGCAACTAACCCACCACTTATTGAGGTTTGGTGTAATATCAAAGAAATATATCCACAATTACCTAAAAAGGCTATTAAAATACACTATCCTTTTTCAACTACACATCTGTCTGAGGTCAGATTATTTTCATATAGTTCAACCAAAACGACAAATTGTAACAGATTGAATGTAGAAGCAGATACAAGAATCTAGTATCTTCACTTAAGCCAGTCATTAAAGAGATCTGCAATGATGTAAAATGATACTATTCTTCTCAATATTTTTGAGAAAATGTTTTTCATAAAAATATAACATATAATTGATTATTTTTAAATGGATTAGTAAATATTTTTAAATTCTCTTAGTTTTAATTTCCAAATTAAAACAAATAGTAATACATACAACCCATGTAAACAAAAGGTTTTTAAGAGTCTTCAAATTGTAAGAGTACAAGGGGTTCTGGGACCAAAATATCTGAGAACTGCTATTCTAGAACAGTGCTACTCTCCAAGTGTGGTTCCCAGAACAAGCCAGTCTGTGACAAAATAAGCACAGAAGAGTAAGCGTTTAGAAACTATGATAATTTGACATTGTCATGACATTTAGGCACATGTCCAGGGATCTTATACTATATATTTTTTGCAGGGAGAGGCCTTTCCTTTTCGTAATAACTACTTTTACTGTATTTTACGTAAGTATTGGTCCATGGTGGAATGGAAATTTTTAAAAAACGAACAAAAACTGGTGTTTTCCATACACAGTTTGAAAAACACAACTCTACAGAAAATGTCTCAGGTTAATAGAGTACTGTATAACTGGTCTTGGTGAATCCAAGATAAT
Source organism: Potos flavus (assembly GCA_028534135.1). Taxonomy (NCBI): domain Eukaryota; kingdom Metazoa; phylum Chordata; class Mammalia; order Carnivora; family Procyonidae; genus Potos; species Potos flavus. The sequence continues at coordinate 29,588,933 of CM052899.1, forward strand.
TCAGGTAGGCAGAGAAAAGTAATAAGCAGATCCTGACTAGAAAAATGTAAGTATAAGCTTAAATTGAACTCAGTTATCTGAAATCGACTGTATCCTGGATTTGAAAATTTTTAAATTTTATTAGACATTAATGGGAGATTATCTAAGGAATTATTTTGAAACCAGATTAAAATTTCTTATGTAAAATAGCCTATAAGAGAGAAATACATTCACAATTCGATTTCCATATAATCTGAGAAGGAAGAGCCAAGCACAAATTTGACTATAATTAATCAAAGAAGGTTTATCAAAAGTCCAAGAGTTTTTAGGGACAAAAAAAGAAGGGGTGCCTGGGTGGCTCAGTTGTTAAGCGTCTGCCTTCGGCTTAAGTCATGATACCAGGGTCTTGGGACCGAGCCCCGCTTTGGGCTCCTGGCTCAGTGGGAAGCCTGCTTCTCCCTCTCCCACTCCCTCTACTTGTGTTCCCTCTCTCACTGTGTCTCTGTGTGTCAAATAAATAAATAAAATCTTAAAATATGTATATATATATATATACACACACACACACATATATATAACCTAAACTAATAAGTGAGTTTGGAAGATAGGGAGATAGGGTTGTGGGTATAGGTAATAGGGTTAAAAAAACATAGGGCATAATGTTTTCAAAAGTCAGTTAGTTATTCAGAATCAGAGTTTAAATTATAGTTAAAAACATGAAAACTAAAACTCACAGATGACGCAATCTCATTTTAATCTTTATTTTCAACTTCTTCCTCTATTACATCATTAGTACAGATGAAACAAATCAAACAATTTGCTTCTTTGTTATTATCACTTTATTTCCTGCTGGCCAAAGAACTACGAGTGAAATAAAAACCTAAAGACCTGAAAAAATGAGAAGTAAGCACATCTGTCTTTGAATAATGGCCTAATTCCAAAAGAAAAATGCAGAGGAACTATTTTCTTTAAAGATTTATTTATTTATTTTAGAGAGAGAGAAAGGAGGAGAGAGAGCGTGTGCAGGTGCATACATACGTGGGGAGAGGGTCAGAGGAAGAGAATCTCAAGCAGATGCCTGGCTGAGTGTGGAGCCCTACATGGGGCTCAGTCCCACAACCCTGAGGATCATGACCTGAGCTGAAATCTCCAGTCAGATGCTCAAATGACTGAGCCACCCAGGTGCCCCGGAAATGTTTTTATTTAAGAAAAATAATATAAAGGTTAAACCATCCAGTTTCAAACTTAAAAAAAAAAAAAGTTAGGATTAGAAGTTACAATAGGTAAAGAAGATATGGTGGTACACGTGTGCGCGCACACACGCACACACACACACAAATGGAGTATTATTCAGTCATCAAAAAATGAAATCTTGCCATCTGTAATGATGTGGACAGAACTAGAGGGTATTAAGCTAAGCAAAGTAAGTGAATCAGAGAAAGACAATTATATGATCTCACTCATATGTGGAATCTAAGAAACCAAACAGGAGCACAGAGGGAGGGAGGGAAAAATAAAACAAGATGAAATCAGAGAGGGAGACAAACCATAAGAGACTTTTTTTTTTTAAAGATTTTATTTATTTATTTGACAGAGAGAGAGAGAGATCACAAGTAGGCAGAGAGGCAGGCAGAGAGAGAGGGGGAAGGAGGCTCCCTGCTGAGCAGAGAGCCCGATGTGGGGCTCGATCCCAAGACCCCGAGATCATGACCTGAGCTGAAGGCAGAGGCTTAACACACTGAGCCACCCAGGTGCCCCAAGAGACTCTTAAACATAGGAAACAGACTGAGGGTTGCTGGAGGGGAGGGAGGATGGGGTAACTGGGTTATGGACATTAAGGAGGGCACGGGGTATAATGAGCACTGGGTGTTATATGTAACTGACAAATCACTGAACTCAACCTCTGAAACTAGTAATACAGTATGTTAATTAATTGAGTTTAAATAAAGATAAAAAAATTTCATTAGGTATAATACGATATCATTTAAAACTCTCAGTAAAAATCTTTACTATCCTATCTATTAATTACAATATACATAGAGAAAAATAATTACTCTCAAAAATATATATACATTTTTTTTTTTTAGAGGGAGAGAGAGCAAGTGTGAGCAGGGGGCAGAGAGAGAATCTTAAGCTGACTCCATACCCAGCACAGAGCCCGACATGGGGCTCGTTCTCACAACCCTGAGATCATGACTTGATTAGATTAGATTAATTCTTAAATGTAAATACTTCCTTTGAAATACAGATGCGGCATAAATTGTGCTCTCACTTGTACCCCATAAAAAAGCTGTAATTAGCAGGTTTTCATATAGTAATTAAATGTGAAACTATATAATCTCAAAACCACGCTTATCTAAGGAGAGAGAATTGAAGAGCCACAACTCTCACATGATATAATACCTGAGAGTGCTCTAGAGACCCAGATCGGTACATGGGTTATTTTATTTAAGAAGGCTTTGCCCTAACAGACACATAAAGAGATGCTCATCATCACTGATCATCAGGGAAATGTAAATCAAAACTGCGATGAGATATCACCCCACATCTGTCAGAATGTCTAAAATTAACAACACAGGAAACAACAGGTGTTGACAAGGATGTAGAAAAAGGGGAACACTCTTACACTGCTGGTGGAAATGCAAACTGGTGCAGCCATTATGGAAAACAGTACGGAGTATCCTCAAAAAGTTAAAAACAGAACTATCTTAGGATCCAGCAATTGCACTACTGGGTATTTACCCAAAGAATACAAAAATAGTAACGCAAAGGGATACATGCACCCTTATGTTTATAGCAGCATTATTTACAATAGCCAAGATATGGAAGCAGCCCAAGTGTCCTATAAAGTAAATAAAGAAGATGAGATACACACACACACACACACACACACACACACACACACACACACGTACAAGGGAATATTACTCAGCCATAAAAAGAATGAAATCTTGCTATTTGCAACAACATGGACAGAGGTAGAGAGTATAATGCTAAGTCAGTCAGATACCATATGATTTCATTCATAGATGAAATTTAACAAACAAAACAAGCAAAGGGAAAAAATAATCTCTCTCTGTCAAATAAATAAATAAAATCTTTAAAAAAAGGGGGGGGGGGTGCCTGGGTGGCTCAGTGGGTTAAGGCCTCTGCCTTCGGCTCAGGTCATGATCTCAGGGTCCTGGGATTGAGCCCTGCATCAGGCTCTCTGCTCAGCGGGGAGCCTGCTTCCCCCTCTCTCTCTGCCTGCCTCTCTGCCTACATGTGATCTCTCTCTCTCTCTCTCTCTGTCAAATAAATAAGTAAAATCTTTAAAAAAATAAAAAATTAAAAAAATAGGAAAAAATAAGAGAGAGAGACACAAACTCTTAATTATAGAGAACAGACTGATGGTTACCAGAGGGGAGATGGATGGGGGGATGGGTTAAATAGGTGATGGGAATTAAGGAGTGCACTTGTGATGAGCATAGGGTGATATATGGAAGTGTTGAATTACTATATTATACGGCTGAAACTAATAGAACACTGTATGTTACCTGGAATTAAAATTTAAAAAGGCTTGGTCCTTTGGGAAATCCCTGTCCCTTTCTTCTCCCATTCATAGAAACATAGATTACTAAGCCTGCAAGGTTCTTCAGAGATTACTGAATCCAACACCCTTAATAATAAGTAATAAATGAAAGAACTAGGACTTCCTTCCCCCAACCTTGGTAAATTATGACTAGGTGAATTCGATTACTTTCCTTTTAATATATAGTATGTTTAAGGGGAGGGGGTTATGGAATAAGGTCTCTCTGAAACTCTACTTATCAAAACATAAGGATAATAATACTACCTACTTTGTAGTATTGCTGCCATGTGGACTGCATAAAATATATAAGAGAATTGCTTAACACAGTGCCTTGCACGAAAGTAGACATTCAACAATGCTGGGTTTTTGTTGTTGTTGTTTTCACTTCTGCCCCACTGATGCTTCCAGTTACCCAATCTTCAATCAGCAGGTTATAATGACAGATAACTGCCTTCTGGACCAGGATACATCACTGGCTATGTAGCACAAAAGTTACAGATATGGCTGATTTTGTCACAAATCTGATTTTCAAGACTTAGGTAGACATTTTTTCCCTTCACAACAGTGAACAGGGAGCAAGACAGAAAGTTTAAAGAGAAAAAGAAATAGGTGCAAAGTTGTCACAAACCATAAGGAATTCAACACGTAACAAGAGTGAGTTCACAAAGCAAATATCCAGAAATAAATTCCAAGCTCAAATCTTCCCCTGCCTAATTAAGCAAGTCCATTCCAAATGCTAGAATATCAGAAATCTAATACACATGTTTTAGACAAACCCATGAAAAAAAATAGAGAAAAGTTAGAAAACATCTTTCCTCAACATCTATTAATATTCCTAAGGTAGGTTCTATAGATTCAAGCTGTACGTCTATGTCGTATTGAATTTATAAGGATGTCTCAGTAAATTTACAGATTCAAAAATGGAGTGGAGGGAAAAAGCATCCTGAAAATTTTATCAGGATGAAAAGCACTTGTGTGGGTAAAAAATTACTACTCAAAGGAGTCAATGACGAAATAAGACGTATAACAAAAGCATGGCCCAAATGCCTACTAAGCTCATATAAGACATCTTATTATTTACCCAACTGCTTGCTTTCTTTTGGAATTCACATGAGATGTCAGTCAGATAAAGGTTTTTAAAGAAGTATAGAAGAAATTATAAAACAAATGAAGGGTGTTATAAGGGAAAACAAGGACCATATTAGTTGTAGAGGCTTCCCGCCTGTTAAGATGACCATGATTAGATCACTGTTACTAAAAACTGATATTCTGGTGTCAGATTATATGCATATTCTTTTTTTTTTTTAAGATTTATTTATTTACCTTAGACAGAGAGAGTAATAAATGAAAGGAAGGGTGGGGGGAGGGGCAGAGGGAGTGAACTCTCAAGCAGACGCCCCACTAAGCACGGTGCCTGATGCAGCCTCAATCCCACGACCCATGAGACCCTGAGCTGAAATCAAGAGTTACATGCTTAATGGGCTGAGCTACCCAGGCGCCCCTCATGTGCATATCCTTATAGTCATATACAACATTTAAGATCCAATTTTTCCCCCCGACCTTTAATTTAATATCTATTTGTGCCTTTACTTACCTCTTGTATTAATTTTGGTATGAACCTCAAGCTGGGGATCACTTGAAACCATGCAAGGCCACCAAGGATAGGTTCCCACCTTAGACCAAACAAGATCGCCAACCTGGAACTTAACACCAGCAGACACTTCTATTGTTGGAACAGAAGATAGTATTGGCTGAACCTATAGGAAAAGGTCATAAAACTTCATCAGCAGAGAAAGTTAAAAAAAAAAAAAAACTATGAACAAAGTACATTAAACATGCTCACCATGTAAAATTTATCTTCAATTATACTTTCCCTAATACTTAACCATAACTAGCAAAAAGGAGGAGAAGGAAAATAATAAGCCCCACTCCAAATACTGAAAATAGGACTGATGTTTCTGATGTCTTATTACTGATAAGGCATCTTGAGAATTCACATAATCCATTAAAAAATGGTCACGAAATTATTTTTGTAATTTTGTATGGTGACAGACGGTAACTAGACTTTTTTCGGTGATCATTTTGCAATGTATAAACATATCAAACCAATATGTTGTACACCCGAAACTAATATAATGATATAAGTCGATTATACTTCAATAAGAAAAAGTGGTCATAGTTTTGAAAAGAAAAATAATTCACTGAAAGTATCTACCTCTTAAACCAGCTCCAAGATTTATTTCAGTATAGTTTCTGAAATCCAGAAGTATGGAACTGTAATAATACGTATGGAATGTGTTATAATTTAATCCCCCTGCTTTCATCTCCTTCCCCCATCCCTGGTTAGACAGCATTGAATACGGCAACTCACCGGGGGTTCCTCTTTTAGTACTGGCTCTTCTCTTGGTTTTTCGGACACAGTGTCAACCCTCTCATTTGGTCTCTAGGTGAAAAGGTATAGATAAAAAGAACAAAATGGCAGCCAACCAAAGAACAGTGACATTTACAAAAAGAATCAAAATTTAAATAGCAAAGAGAATAAAGGACATTTATTAACTGAATAACGTAGGTAATAAGAGCACACAACTGATGCAGTACATGCTACGTCTTAAATTCATGTTCCATTCCACACCATAGCTATAGCTCTCATTTCTTATTACTTTTAAACTTAATGTGTTGATTGTTGTTGCTGTTGTTTTTTAACCTAACAGGGTTCAGAAAAATGAGCACTCTGAGACTGCTAGTAAGATATAACTTGGAATTTTTCAGGAGAGCAATGTGGCATGTATGAAAAACCTTAAATTTACAGACTCTGATCCAGCAAATCCACTTCTAAATGTATATGTAGTATATTGAAAAGCACTGAGAGGTATAAATACACAGAAAGATATGAACACTAGTCCTATTTATAAGAGCAAATATTAGAAAACAATCTAGATGTCCAGTAATTTAAATTAGCCTAGTAAGTTATTATATAACGAGATAGTGAAGTAATACACATTTTAAAATGACATAGGAGGGGTGCCTGGCTGGCTTAGCTGGTAGAGCATGCAGCTCTTGATCTAGGGTTTATGAGTTTAAGCACCACTATGGGTGCAGAGATTACTTAAAAATAAAATCTTTTGAAAAAAAATAAAATGACATAGGAAAATAACAATATAATGTTATTTGAAAAGAGCAAACTAGGGGCGCCTGAGTGGCTCAGTGGGTTAAGCCTCTGCCTTCGGCTCGGGTCATGATCTCAGGGTCCTGGGATCGAGCCCCATGTCGGGCTCTCTGCTCAGCGGGGAACCTGCTTCCCCCTCTCTCTCTGCCTGCCTTTCTGCCTACTTGTGATCTCTTTCTCTCTGTCAAGCAAATAAATAAAATCTTAAAAAAAAAAAAAAGAAAGAAAAAGAAAAGAGCAAACTGGCAAAGCAGTTTGTATAATATGATTCCAATCTTGGAAAAATAATTTTTTAATTTATTTTTTAAATTTTATTTATTTATTTGAGAGAGAGAGAGAGAGAGAGAGAGAGAGAGCACAAGCATGGGGAGCCACAGGCAGAGGGAGAGAGAGAAGCAGGCTCTCCGCTGAGCAGGGAGCCCGATGTGGGGCTTGATCCCAGGACCCTGGGATCATGACCTGAGCCAAAGGCAGACGCTTAACCAACTGAGCCACCCAGGCACCCCGAAATAATTTTTTTTTAACATGCACAGAACGAAAAATTAGAATACCACCAGGTAATGGAAAAAGTGATTCTTTTGGTGTGCTTCTCTGTATTTGTCAAATTGTCTATGATAAACATTACTTTTCCTATCATAAAACCCACATATATGTTACTTAAAAATTAATTTTTGCAACCCTTTGGGAAGGGTACTAGAAGTATCTATCAAAATTCAAAATATATCACTCTTCAATTGGGCAATTATATTTTAAGAAACTATCTACAGAAAACAAAATTAGAACATCTAAGCAGAGGATGGTTAATATAGCATTATTTCATGTCAGTAATCTACATGTCTATCAACATCTTCCAACTTTTTATTTTAAAATAGCCCATACATGCCTTCAGAGGTATTTGATACATTTTATACCAGAATGATAAAAGTAGTTATCTTTGGGGAATGAGGTTAGGGAAACAGTGAAGGAAGATCTATATTTTTGTGTTATTTGTATTTCCTGTAAAAAGCAGATTACTTTTGTAACTTAAAAGATTTTTTAAGACTTCTCACTTGTCAAAGAACAGAACTTAATTTAGATGGCATAAAGAGAGATATAACCATCAAATTAAGTCTTAATTTCAATTTAAAAATATGGGTAATTCTAGAAGCTACATAAAATTTTCAATTAATTCAAGACACTGTTATAAAAACAAAGTTTTAGTAAATAAAAAAATGTAGAAAGGTTTATAACTATTAGGAAATGAGAAGCCAAGGGGCGCCTGGGTGGCTCAGTGGGTTAAAGCCTCTGCCTTCGGCTCAGGTCATGATCTCGGGGTCCTGGGATCGAGCTCCGCATAGGGCTCTCTGCTTAGTGGGGATCCTGCTTCCGCCTCTCTCTCTGCCTGCCTCTCTGCCTACTTGTGATCTCTCTCTGTCAAATAAATAAATAAAAAATCTTTAAAAAAAAAAAAAAAAGGAAATGAGAAGCCAGACTAACATCCCAAACCCCAATTATCAATCATTTATTCAACAGTGCCTATGACTTTCCAGGTGCTGTTCTAGTCGGTGGGTATGCAATGATGAAGCAAATAGATTTGATCCCTCACCTCAGAAACCTTACAGTTGAGTAGGACAGACATTAAACAAATAAAAACATACACTTAAAAAAAAAACAAAAAAACATACACTTATACAATGTAAATATACGAACAGAAATAATGGGGGTTGTGTATCTTTAAATATGAAGGTCAGAAAAGGGCTCTCTAAGAAAGTCCATTGTAATCTGAGAGTCAGAGGAAGAGTAGTTAGTCTAGTAAAAAGTGGGCAGAAGAACATTCCAGAAAGAAGACATGGCACGTGTGAAGTTCCTGGGGCTTAAGAAGTAGAAATTTCAGGAAGGCCTTTACAACTGACTTAATTACCCAAAGAAGAGAGAGATTACAAGATGAGAGAGGGGAGGCAGGCTATATTACAATGGCCTTATAAGCATAGTCAAGTGTTTTATATTAAGGGCAATAAAAAGCCACCAAAGAGGATTAGACAGAGAAATAACATACATCAATTTATGTTTTTAAAAAATCATGTTAGGGTGCCTGGGTGGCTCAGTCGGTTAAGTGACTGCCTTCAGCTCAGGTCATGATCCCAGGGTCCTGGGATCGAGTCCCGCATCGGGCTCCCTGCTCAGAGGAGAGCCTGCTTCTCCCTCTCCCTCTGCCTGCTGCTCTGCCTACTTCTGCTCTCTCTCTCTGTCAAATAGATAAATAAAATCTCAAAAAAAATTAAATAAAAATAAAAAATCATGTTAGTTATTATGTGGAGAGTATTTTGGGGAAAAAAGTAGTGGCAACTTGCTGATGGGCACAAAATTTGCTGTCAGATGTGTCTGTGGTGGTACCATGACTATGTAATCTCATAGGACATACTCATTGAGCAAGGAAAGAAAAATCTATGTTCAAATGAAAACTGTTTTCCAGAGCGCTGGTATAATAATAAAGTAGTCTGGAAATACTGTCCCCATTTGCATAGGCCCTTTGGGTAGCTTCACTTCAATCTATAGAAGTAGCTTAAGCCTTCACCTCAACTTCTCACTCTCAAGCTACCACATGAAGACAATGCCACCTGAGGAAGTACATATGCCGCTAAGAAAGCGAGTCATCCTCCTCTGCACATTCAATCTTCATGATGTCTGGGTATCTTTGTAACTCCTTTTGAGGGCAGATAGATAAGGAGTGACTCATCTTTGCCAAACAACAGAATCCTACTATTATTCTAAGAACTGGTCTGAGGTCCATTAACATTTTTCCCTTTCTGGATTAAAGACAGGATTTCCTTCAAAACTTTCTATTATTCAAATGTCTTATCTTTTTATTATTATTATTTTTTTAATAGTTTGTTCCAGAATGTTCGCTTTTCCTTCAAGCTAGCTTAAAACACTGTTAAAATTGTTTACAGAGTCATCTTAAAAGGAAAACAATGGCAAGGGAGAGAAACAAGCCTAAGATTTATTCTAAGCTTTCAAGACTATATAAATAAAAGAAAGAAAAACAAGTCAAATAAGGATGAAGCGATGATAGAAAGGAAATATACATTGTAAAATGCGCTAATGCACGAACAAAACAGAAATATCTAATAGGTATTTAGTCTATAGCCATACCACCCTGAATGTGTGTGATCTCATCTGATCTCAGAAGCTAAGCAGGGTTGGGCCTGGTTAGTACTTGGATGGGAGAAATATCCAGTAGACATTGACTTGAGCTCAAAAGAAACAGTAAGGAGATAAACCAACAGATAACATAGTATCATAAACACCAGTGAAGGGGTGAAGTTGTTAGGACAACATGGTCAATGGAAGTCAAATGCTTAGGAGTCAAGAAAAATGAGTCAGAAAATGCCAACAGATAAAATACTTCTGGGTATAACATCTATTTTCCTCCAGTTGTTCAAAGGATAGATAAGCTTAAAAGAGATTAAAATCAAGTAAGGACAAAAGATACCTTTTCTGGTACTAATAGTGTTGCTTTAGGAGGAGAGCGTCAGAGAAAAAGATGACAGTGAGTTAGCTCTCCTTAGTTTTAAATTTTTGATTTTATGGGTATATACCTCTTTTTTTACATTTTTAGTTGATTCCATACGGGAAGACCTATATTCCAGGAAGAATAACAAGAAGTTTCTTAAACAGGAAAAAAAATACATTAAGAGAGCAACTAAAATAAAATTACATTATCCAAAATATTCCTTTTTAAAAATTTGCCCTAGTGCTTTTATTAATATGCAAGAGATTTATTAGGATGAATAACATGCATCAAATCTGGCAGAATTCCTAACCCCTAAGAATTTTCAAAACATTAAGCAAAATTGTACTTAAAAAAAAATTACATCAACATTTAAGGTGGAAAGAAAAATTCAAAGGCAATAAATTATTTGTGTATTTTTCTTTTACTTTCTGAATAACTGCTTAAGTGCACCATCTTTTTTTTTTATTAACATATAATGTATTATTTGTTTCAGGGGTACAGGTCTGTGAATCATTAGTCTTCACAATTCATAGCACTCTCCATAGCTTAAGTGCATAATCTTAAACACTAAAACATCTGTACAAAAAGAACATTTTGCATGTGAACAGTTTCTAAGAATTTTAAGACCTAATACTCTGAACCAAACATAACCTCTAACTTAGTGCTAATGGAACAGAAGCCACTGTTTGGCTTTTTATAAGTGAAAATGGCAAGCTAAGAGTTAATGAGACTAGTCTTAGTGGATAAGCCCACTGAGGTGCTGGTGGAAGACCAATGTCTGAATAGGGCCTACACTCACATGCCGGAGGCATGACAGCTGCCAAGGAGGAAGACATGCAGAAACACTTCCACATGTTTCTAATTTGATAGGAGGAAAAACAGCTAAACCAGCATTTACAAAATACACAATTTCAGTAGTGATCTCAGATCTCTTGCTGCTGAGATGTCTGGACACATTTTATTGTTGAGAAGATATACTTAGGTTGTTCCAAATAAGAGGCACTCTTTAGAAGGCCAAACAGCTCAGAATTGGGAGGAAATACTTGTAAGATCAAACACCAAGAAAAAAGAAAGAAAGAAGTAGTGAGTGAAATCATGCACTATTACTTTAAATGAGATTGTTTGTTCAAAAAAGAACCTATGAGTGGGCTTTTAAGGAACAAAATTATATATAAAAACAAATCCAGCTTAAGGACAATCATTTCAAACTTTTTCTCCAAGCACCCAGTGCTCATTATGCTTCTCTAAAGTATCTGGGGAGGGGAGCTGTCCAGTGGCATCAGCAGACTCTCACTTGAGCTCCTCTTTCATTTCTAAGCCCTCTACAATGCTAAACACCAAGCAAGGGCTTGGACCCTTAGTAACAACCAGGAGGCACAAGGGTATCAAAAATTGAACACTTATAAGAAACTGTCCTAAGGGAAACAAAATGCTGTTCAAGTTAAAGAAACCTAATTAAAACAAACAAACAAAAAAAACCCCATAAGGTTACAAAACCAATTATTTTGTGAACATCACTGATCCTCTGTACAGTACCGAAGCATAACACTAACAACAAGCAAGAGCCTTGGGAGCCCTAGCTTTAAAGTTCTAGCATCGGAATGGAGTACAACCTTTATGGCATCCATCTCTTAAATTTGTAACTATTCCAAATTCAACTAAGAAGAACTCTTTTCTCTTTGGAAAAAAAGGGAGGAGGGAAGGGAGAGAAAGTAACAAAGAGAAGGAAGAAAAGAAGGATGGGGGAGGGAGAAGGGGCGAGGTGAAAAAAGGACGGGGGAGGGAGAGAAAGAAATAAAACAAAAAATCCTGGATTTTTGCCAAAAACTCAACTTTCAGGCAACGGTCCTGGTAGTATTTAGTGAAATCAATATCACTTTCTACATCTCTATCTTCAAATTAATATTCTTTTACTTCAAGATATTGTAAAATCCTAAATAACGAAATATTAAATTATGCCTCACATGATTTACGAAAAAAGAACATGAACTAAAACGTTTAAATCATATCTAATCTCTGGATATAGCAATTAAACTGAAGGTTTAAGTGATACAAAGAGCTAGGCATAGCAGATATCCAACAAAGAATTGGCTTTTAAATCTCATTATAAAGTGACTATTAGAAATATCATTGCACTGAATTTTTTCCTAGATCCCAATCAAACAAAAAGGAGATACAAAAAGTGAGCAGATTGTCTTATCCTCCTTCTAACTGCTTCCAGACCTATTTCTATTTTGAAATATATTTTTAATGTATTTTATCAATAGAGGTAAAAATCTAGTCCAGTAAGTAAAACTGGATATTCCCCTATTTGCCAGATTTTCTAGAGCAAAAGCAAGAAGGACCAACAAAACAGTTCTCAAGAACTAAGCTTTAGCTTTGGTTTTAACCAAATTCAGGTTGTTGTGATTCCCAAGGGTCACAGTGCATCACATACCTTTCCACTGCAGGTCTAGGTAAAAATGCTATAGTGAATGCACCTGGAGTACAAAAGGTTAACTTCTCTCCTTCCATGTAGTCATTTACTTAAGAAACAGTCTGTATAAGATACTATGCAAACTTAATTTAGGGAGCAGGGCATTTAATAAATGATTTAGGAAATTATAATATTCATTTTACACATGCAGAATTGAGACACCAGAATAGCTAGAGTGTCTCTAATCAATCTCTTTATTTCATTACCCATTTTTCTTTTTTCTTTTTTTTTTTAAAAGATTTTGTTTATTTATTTGACAGAGAGCGAGAGATCACAAGTAGGCAGAGAGGCAGGCAGAGAGGGGGAAGCAGGCTCCCTGCTGAGCAGAGAGCCCGATGCGGGGCTCGATCCCAGGACCCTGATATCATGACCTGAGCCGAAGGCAGAGGCTTTAACCCACTGAGCCACCCAGGCGCCCCCCCATTTTTATTTTCTTTATAGCACTTAACACTATTTGAACTTGTATACATATGTTCATATGTAGGTACATATATATGTATTTTCTCATTCCTTTTACTAGAATATAAGCAACCTGAAAGTAGGAATCTTTAATTTTCATTTATTGCCCTACTTTAATTCTTAGGACAGTGTCTAGCACAGAGTAGGTTTCTAATCAATAATTGATAAATGAATAAAACTATAGAAAAATGAGAAAAATATATTGAAATATTACACTGAGACTTGTGAGAGTCTAGAATCAGTGTAGCCTTTTACTCCAGAAAATGATTACATTTGAGTTGTACGAAGTACTGGAACCCAGCTACCAAGGAAAACGTGTGTTGGTATGAAGTAAACATTTCTTTAAACAGAGGATGATAAATTAACTTATTTGGGCATATCAGATATAAAAGAAGACTAATGTTGCCAAAATAGATACTTATTTCTTCCCCATCAATGTCTGGGAAATGTCTTCAATTCACACCATGTATTAGAATACTAGCTAGAAACTTCACTCAAGCTAGAACTGCTTTGTTACATACCTATTAATAAGAAAATTCATACTAAACCGCAGATATACTAAAAAAAATTTGGCAGTATGCATCTTACCTATGAAGGATGACTCTTACAAAAATTCCACCTGAAGTGTTAATATGTATGAATACTACGTGGTTTTAATAAAAAGAATGCCTCTATTACTTCAGTTTATTTTGTAGCAAACACACTAGTAATGAGTATTAAGTCATTAACACTGGGAAAAGTTGGCCTAAATAAAGAAAACCAATATAATTAACCATCTTCTCTTTGCCTTTCCTCTTCATCCTTAGAAACTAGGAGTTTATTACAAACAAATAAAAATAAGTGAAGCTATTGGACAAAGAAACATAAGCAGCAAGGTTCTTAGTGTCCCATGTTTTAAAAATATTTCTTCACTCTAATGATGTACATTCATTTAGTCAAAAAATTTTACTCAGCACCCATTACAACATCTCAAGCTCCTTGCTTGGGATTAGGAGAAAGAAGTTATCAGAAATATTTAAATTTGAAGGGATAAAAATGGAAAAATATCTCTTGGACTTCCAGTAAATCTGAAATATTACAAAATTTTTCAAAAAGATGTTTCAACTTACATTTTGTTCCTCTGGTTCTAATTTGGGGATTTTGTGTGACTTGCGCTCTTCAGATCTGGATGAGTCATGCTTGTTGCTTTTTTTCCTCTTTTCTTTTCTGCTTTCATGCTTTGATTTTGTGTGCTCACTTGCCTGTACTTCATTTAAAAGGTCTCCACAAAGGGAAGACTCAAACAATTCCCTGCCATTCTGGATAGTTTTGGTTATTTTTAGTTTAATTTCAGGTGAGCCAGTCTTCTTTGGAATCACAGTTTGTGGTACCGAAGGAGGAGGTGGTGGCTGTGGAGGAGAAGGTTTTTCCAGAATTTCATGTGGTCTTGTGTTTGGAATTTCTGAATGGTAATAGTCAGTGGGGCTAAAGTTTCTAACTGCACCAAAGCCATTGGCTGACCCATTGGGATACTGATTATATGACTGGTATTTGGTTTGAGTTTCATACATGCTGATTGATGGTGGATAGCCATTTGTGAGTGGAGGAAGATCTTCTGTTGTAGGTGGGTACTGAAAGCCTTGCTGCAAGGTAGCTTCATATGGTGTCTGGCCACCATCTTCAACAATGTCACTGTTGTTATCAAAGGCATCCTCCTGACGGATGTTGGCGGAGTCAATGAGTTGAGGTGGTTGCTGAATTGTGTTTCCCATGATCCCTTGCATGAAAGAGAGAGAGAAATCCATTGTTCTGCTCCAGCATCCTTAACTTTCCCTTTCTCTCATCGGGCCTAAAGTTTTAAAAGAGGAGATTAAAAAGTGTTAATATTCTCACGGGCTAGAGGTTTATCAATTGAAAAAGAATTCACTAAAATATCCTGTACCCAATTTTCACATCCAGATATACACAAACACTAAATATTTTTAAAACAGGTAGCCAATATAATTCTGATACAAGTCAAATGCTTTTTACCTTAAATACTCATCTATCTGAAACCCTCAATTACTTCCACAATTTTAGTAACAAAATATTATCCTCTTAGCAAACATTCAAAATAGTTTTGCATTCCTTTCTGTTTCCAAACTTAGAAATGATAAGTCTCAGGTTAAAACGGGTATTTGCAAAGTAAGCAGTGTTCTGACACATATAAATTAGGTTCCATACAAGCTTCCTTTAAATCACTCATGCTTTGTCCAGTGGTTCTCTTTATTGTTACAAAAAATAACAAAATCTTATTGCAAATATTTTAAATAGAAACGTAAAAAGGCCGATTCCTCCCTCTTGATCATTCCCATTCTTCTGTCATGGATAACCACTGTGAATATTTTGGTGAGTATTCTTTATATAGTTACACATAAAATTTTAAAAATAAGGCTGATTCTGTGATTTGCTTATTCAACTTAATAATATATCCTAGATCTTTCTACATCAGCATGTATAATTTTCATATATACTTTATTAAATAGTTACACATTAAACAACTGTGGTATCTATACCACAATGTACTTAATCATTTGTGTACTGACAATTTAGCTGCTCACAGTTGTCTGAAACTATAAACAGGTCTACAGGAAACTTTCTTGAGAAACTAGATCTTTGGACATGTATGTATTCCTACTGGACAGATTTGAAATTTTAATAGATATAGCACAGCCTATAGAACAGTTTTGCAGTATTAGTTTACCGTCATACCAGTAGTGAGGGCGCCTGATTCTCTAGACTCTTGACAGTATTAGTTGTTTTTAACCAGTGGCATAAATATAATCATCTGGGGTAGTTTTACAAAATGTACATGTCAATCAACATCCATCTACTGATGAATCTGATTAGATATATCTGGGGTGAGGCCTAGAGTATGAATATTTTAAGATCACATTCCAGCTGATTCTGATGCACCCTCTTAGTTGGGTCATTGCATTGTAGTTATTGCACTATACTCTTATTATTGCACCTCCTCTAGAAGGTGCCTAAAGATGTTAATGTTATGTAACAATGTTGTAATATAGATAAGCATCTATTAGGAAATGCTCTAAGACCACTCTGTATTGTCATAAAGTGACAAGTCCACATCTTGAGACAGGATTAATGGACAGTTCAGGTATTATTTTGATTATCTCATAAACATTTCTTCTAGAAAGCTCTAAGGCAGAGAGGATTGTCTACTGTATCGAGTCTGATGAATTGATTTTAGCTGCCTGGAATACTGTGAAGGACTGTGAGGCTACAGTCCAGTTTGATTCTATGACCAATTAATAACGTCTACCATCTTGATTGTAGTTGGATTTACCAGAATGATAAAGCACGTAACCCAAAACAGCAAAGAAAAGAGGGAAATGATTGCTGACAATACACTTTTCAAAGACAGATCCAATTAAACAGCTGCTGTTTACACTGCTAAAATGGAAAGAATTTTAGAAGTTCTAAAATTGCAAACAAATGAATACAAGAGCATACAGGAAATCAAACTGCCCATATCGTTCTACAATGGAATGGGTGCAGGGGGTGTTAGCACTCTCATTTTTTAGCATCTACTCTGGGCCAAGCACTTTGTACATTATCTCATTTAATCCTCATAAAAAATCTGCGGGATAGGTATGGTGACTCCTGGTTCATAGGGAAAAAAAACAGCTTCAGAGAGGTTAGGTGCCTTGCTTTAAACCATAAAGCAAAGAGGGTAGAATTACTATTTGTATCTAAGTGTGTCTGACACTACACCCCAAGATTTTTACCATGCTACCACTTCTACTTCACTCAGCCATAACTTCTGAGAGAATCTGATTCTTTTGTTCATGTTCTTTATTCCCAATCACTGCCAAAATGAAAACTAACTATTCTATAGTAACTGCCACTAACACTTAAATAGCGCTTAGTATGTACCAGGAACCATTCTAAGTGCTTTACATACAGTACATTCAATCTTCCCAACAACCTTCAGGTAGATGTTAATCTTAGTTCCCATTACAGACTGGGAAACAGAGGCACACTGAGGTTAAATGACTTGCTCAAGTGCCCAAGTCTGTCATTAATTGACAGAACTGGGATTTCATCTAGGCAGTTTGGTTTCAGAGTCAGTAATGCTAACCAGCATTAACATGTTAGGAATCACTTCTTTATGCATAGCTGAAGAAATGAAACATTACCCTAATTTGACCCTTGGCAAAATGTATAGCTCACAAAGAATGGTATGTTCTAGAATTCTGTAAACACATGGGGCAACTATACAGGTGGAATTCAAAAGTTCTTCAAACTTCTAACTTGAAGGCAAGTTAAATACTGACATTTGACAAGATGCAACCTGTGTTTTTGGTTCTCATAACTGTTATATACAAGATCAGCTTCCAGATTAGTCTCCCAAATTATAATCTACAGAGGTTTTCAGGCATATGTATCCAGAGACCAAGGTTTCTGATGTTTCTGAATTAGTTCCAAACACAAACTTTGTAAAAGTTTGGTATTTTCCCCCTTTCCTTCTGTAGCCTTAGAACCAAATATTTCATTTTAGTTTGAACTAAGAAAGGAAATAACGTTACCATCTTACAATGATATAGGAGTTTACCATTACACAGTATTTTCACATGCGTTCTTATTTGATCCTCAAAACAATCCTGTAAGGCTGACAGGACAGGTGTTAGCTTCATTTTTTAGATGACTACATTTAATATTTTAGATGCTAAGTTTTCCAAGACCACAAAGCTCATTGGTGATTAAACCTGAAAAAGAATCAATCTCCTGCCTTCTAATCCTGCCCTCTTTACCACAATATCTAACTGCCAGAGAATATCCAGCTACCCAAAGACAATCATACTGAAGTTAGATGTTCAAAACTGAATGAACTGTCCTCTCCCTAACTCACTTTTCCTTTCAGACTACCCCAGATTTGTCATTGCTTCCACTATTTCTCTAGCTTCCCAGGCTAGAAGCCTCAGTCATGTGGGTGGCTGATCCTCCCCTCTCTATGAAGCCACAAAATGAGGCACTGAACAAATTTTGTAGTTTCTTCCACTGAAATCTCTGGTTTGTTCTTTGATTCATGTCAGGCCAAGCCCTTAGCACCTTAATCTTGAACTACGACAACTGATTTTCTTTTTTTTTTTTTAAGATTTTATTTATTTATTTATTTGTTTATTTATTTATTTGTCAGATCGAGAGAGAGGGAGAGCACATACAAGCAAGGGGAGCAACAGGCAGAGGGGAGAAGCAGGCTCGCCACTGAGCAGGGAGCCCGATATGGGACTTGATCCCACGACCCTGGGATCATGACCTGACCCGAAAGACGCCCAACCGACTGAGCCACCCAGGCGTCCCGACAACTGATTTTCTAGATATTTCTCATCTTTAACTTCTCCCTGCACAACACTTAGAAGATGTGTCCTTAAACCAAACTTTGATTAAGTCTACTCCCATTCTAAGAAACTCTAAAGCCCCATATTATACCAAGTCCCTTCCATGTCTTTGAAGGTCTTCCATAATCTGACTTTCCTTTCAACTCAAATTGTATATGCGTGAATAAACTTTTCTGAGCATCCTCAGGCCCAAATAACTATAAAATGTGGCCTTGCTCACATATTACACTTCGTTTAATCCTATGAAGCGAAGTATTATTCCCATTTTACAGATGTGAAGAAATGGCACTCAAAAAGATCAAGTGATTT
Organism: Potos flavus; assembly: GCA_028534135.1. Taxonomy (NCBI): domain Eukaryota; kingdom Metazoa; phylum Chordata; class Mammalia; order Carnivora; family Procyonidae; genus Potos; species Potos flavus. The sequence continues at coordinate 29,607,767 of CM052899.1, forward strand.
GCCCTTAATCACATAGCCAACAGAAGTCGAAAAAAATGGTGAAACGCAAATCTTCTAATTCCAAACAGTATTCTATAGGGCAGGTGCCATCTCATCTGCAAATTATCCATACTTTGCACTTCTTTCAAATATCTCCATAGCTGCAATCCAAATGCATGTCTGACAGCTTCCCTTATATCTCACAAGCATCTTAAAATACCCAATAATGAACTTAGTTTTTATTCTACTTCTATGTGTCCTTCCTATGAGAATAAAAAGAAACCTCCACCTATCAGTTGCCCAAGCCAGATACCTGGGACTATGATACATCTCTTACCCTCACTTCTACTCTTCCCCAATGTATCAGTAAATTTCTGGAGTTTTAACTCCAAAGCATACATCTCATGTTTGTCTATTTCATTCCATATCTTTTCTTCTTCACGCTAGTCCAATCTCCTCACTTAGTCTATTCCATAGCTACCTTCTCAGTCTTCATCCTTCTTCTCCTGCCTATCATCTATTTTCCCATATAACAGCCAGTCCCCTTTTAAAAACTAATCCAGTTTGACTACCTCTCAAAATACAGCAAGAAAAAGGAATTACTGCTATACTCAACAACATGGATGACTCTCACAATGTCATTTTGAGTGAAAGAAGCCAAACATAATGATTCCATTTATATAGCATACAATGTGATTTCAATTATATAAGGTTCAAAGACAGAATAAAGTTAAAACTAACTCTATGGAGGGGCACCTGGGTGGCTCAGTCAGGTAAGCATCTGACTTCAGCTCAGGTCATGATCTCGGGGTCCTGGGATCAAGCTACGCATCAGGCTCTCTGCTAAGCGAGGAGTTTGCTTGAAGATTTGCTCTCTCCCTCTGCCCCTCCCCCCACTCATGCAAGCTCTCTCTCTTTCTCTCAAATAAATAAATAAATAGACTAACTCTATGGAGACATCTGTCAAAATAGTACTTGCTTACTGGGAGGTGGGGGGAGTGGGCTATAAACACTGGATAAGACCAAAAGGGAGGTTTCTGAACTGCTAGTTATTTTTAATGTATTGATCTAGATAGTAGTTACATAGTCTTAAGCAAACCTTCAGAACAAACCTTCAGGGTCTTCCCAATGCACTCAAATAAAATCGAGACTATTTATCATGGCTGGCAAGCCCCTGCATGGTCAGACTGCAGTTTACATTTCCAAAGTCATTTACCAACACTCTCTGCTGCAAGCACTGCACTCCAGCCACATGGGCTTCCTTTCAGTTTCTCGAAGAGACCAACTCCATCTTTGCCATCAGAATCTTCACGTGTGCTACTCCAGCTACCTGAACACACATAATCCCTCTGAGAGGCCTTCTGAGGTCCCACACTCATTCTACTGACTAAGCCTATTTTTCCCCTTTATAGCATTTACCATAATCTGTGTTATACAAACATGTGTTTACCTTCTAATTGTCTGTCTCTCTTACTCAACTGCATGCTCTAAAAAGGCAGACATGGGAAGAGACCATGTATGTCTTGTTCAGTGCTGTGCTCAATTAATAAATGAAAGAAACAGTTCCTATCTTCTGAGGGCTTATAATTAGTATACTGTCATTTACCTGCCAGATTTCTGGGGATATCACCCTACAGTATAACTTTACTCACCCACTAATTCCTTGTTCGGTAAAAATATGTTATGCTTATTATAAAAAATAAATAAATACATATTTAAAATACTGATACCCATAGTTACATGGTCAACTGTTCTACCACAAAGGTGCCAAGGTTATTCAAGGGGAGAGGACAGTATTTTCAACAAATGGAGCTGGAACGACTGACTGGATATCAATATGGAAAAACTGAACCTTAATCCTTACTTTATGCCCAAAAATAACTAAAATTAGTTCATAAACTTAATACTAAAGTCAAAATGATAAAACTTCTAGAATAAAAACATGGGACAAAATATACCACTGCGTTAGGCAAAGATTTTCTCAAACAAATACCATGAATGAAAAAGACTGACAAAATGGGCTTCAAAATTTTAAACTTTTGCTTTTCAAAGGAAAAGTTAAAAAAAGAAAAGAAAAAGAAAAAGGTGATAAAAAATGGTAGCCATGAGAACAAGGGAAGATGGGGGGAGTCTGAGGATCATAAGCCCCCTTTTTCCCACAGACACACTAGGATGACAACTACATGTCACGCAACTCACTCTGAAAACAAGCTGAAGACTACCAGAACAGATCATGCACAGCTGAAGACATAAAGAGAAGACCACAATGTGAAGGGTAGGAGGGGCAGACACCTGGTCGGAAACAAAAAAAAACCCCTGGTGCAGTGACCAACAAGTGGCAGGGACATCACAGGCACAGAGGTGCTCCTTGAAGAGGGGATGAAGCCCCTGCACCAGGAAGACAAACCCCCACAATGTCTGGCTAGAAAATCCTGAGCTTAACTCTGGGAGATCCAGAGGGCTACGAAGTCAAGACTTTGCTCTTAAAGGGCCAGCACTATGTCACTTGGTCTGAGACCCAGCACAGGAGCAGCAGTTTGAAAAGTACCTAGGTTATAGCGAAGGAGATTTATTGAGAGGCAGGGATAACAGCTTTCTCTGGGAATGGAACTGCTGGTGAGTCATTTTTCTTGCCCTCCTTCAGCCTAGCTGGCTAGACACTTGCAGGAGCCAGGCAGCCATCTACCCTGCTGACTCCACTTGCCGGCTCTGCAGTTCCCTTGTGGACCTGCCCCATCCAACCCACCCATCCTAGCAGGGGCCCCTCCAAAGCAGCTCCTACCCCACCACACCCAACAGACAACCTCCATCAGGAGCAATACTTCCCAAAATGACTACCACTCACCACACCCTGCAGACCAGCACACCTTCAAAGTGACTTCTGCCCCAGGGAAGGGGGTGAGCCAGCTTTGCCCACCAGCACGTGCACAGCAGTTGTGGTCAGGTCTCTCAGCCAGCTTTGCAGAGGGCCAGCCAGACCTATCACATGACCTGAGCAGCTACAGTCAAACTTCTCAGTCAGCTGTGCTTGGATTAACTACATTGCAGCCAGAAGGCCTGGGGGACAGCCCTGCACACCAGTGCACCAGTGCACCTGCAATAGTCGGCAATAGTGTGGCTGGTTACTGGTGACAGCTGGGCTAAGGGAAAGCCCCACCCACCAGCAGCACACCCACAGCAATCAGGGCCCAGTCACAACAGGAGGACACATGCAGCCCACACCAGGGACAACTCCGGAGCACCAGGTTCTGGTGACAAGGGGGACTGCACTACAGAATGTCTTCCAGATAAGAAAACTACTTTTAAGACCAGGAGACATAGCTGACCTACCTAATACACAGAAACAAATACAGAGTGTCAGACAAAACAAAAAGACAGGAATATATTCCAAATTGAAGAATAAAACAAAATCTCCAAAAAAGAACTAAACAAAATACAGATAAGCAATCTATCTGATAAAGAGTTCAAAGTAATGGTCATAAAGATGCTAACCAGACTTGAGAGAAAAGTGGATGAACTCTATGAGAACTTCAACAGAGAGAGAAAATATTTTAAAAAGCCAGTAAGATGTGAAGAATAATTGAAATGAAAAATTCTAGAGGGAATCAACAGCAGATTAGAAGAAGCAGAAGAATGGATCAGAGATCTGGAAGACAGGTACTGGACAGCACCCAGACTGAACAGCAAAAAGAAAAAATAATTTTTTAAAAAAGAGGATAGGTGAGGCACCTGGCTAGCTCAGTCAGAAGAGTGGGTGACTCTTGATCTTGGGGTTGTGAGATAAGCCCCATGTTGGGTATAGAGATTACTTAAATGAATAAAATTTTTTTTAAAAATCAGGAAGGTTAAGGGACCAACAGAACAACATCAAGCATACTAACATTCGCATTATAGGGATCCCTTAAGAAGAAGAAGAGAGAGAAAGGGGCAGAAAATCTATCTGAGAAATAATAGCTGAAAACTCCCCTAACCTGGAGAAGGAAACAGACATCCAGGTCCAGGAAGCAGAGAGAGCCCCAAACAAGTTGGATCCAAAGAGAGCCACACCAACACACATTATTAAAATACCAAAAATTAAAAATAGAGAATCTTAAAAGCAGCAAGAGAAGAGCATATAGTTATGTACAAGGAAACACCACAACACTAAAAGTTGATTTTTCCGCAGAAACCTTACAGGCCAGAAGAGAGTTGCATGATATATTTAAAGTGCTAAAAGGAAAAAACCTATATCCAAGAATACTCTCCCTAGAAAGGTTATCATTCAGAACTGAAGAAGAGACAAAGAGTTTCACAAACAAAAATTAAAGGAGTTTATCACCACTAAACTGGCTTTACATTAAATGTTAAAGGGGGGTGGGGGTGGGAAAGAGATTTTAAAGGGACTTCCTTAAGCAGAAAATAAAGGCATAATGAGAAGAAAATTATGAAAGGAAAAAAGTAAAGGCAGTAAATCAATCATTTATAAAGCTAGTATGCAGATTAAAAGACAAAAGTAGTAAAGTCAACTATATCTACAAAAATTAGTTAAGGGATACACAAAATAAAAAGATGTGAAATATGATGCCATATACATACAACATGGAAGAGAGAGTAAAAATGGAGTGCTCTTAGAATATGTTTGAACTTAAGCAACCATACACTATTTATGAAACTCATGGTAACCACGTATCAAAAACCTGTAATAGATACACAAAAAAATAAAGAAAAAAAAATCCAAGCATAACACTGAAGGTCATCAAATCACATGGGAAAAAAGCAAGAGGAGAAAGGAACAGAGAACTACAAAAACAAGTGGAAAACAATGAACTAAATGGCAATGAATACATACCTATCAATAATTACATACCTATCAATAATTACTTTAAATGTAAATGGACTAAATGCTCCAAAAGACATAGGGTGACTGAATGGATAAAAAACAAGACCTATCTATATGCTGTCTACAAGAGGTTCACTTAAGACCCAAAGACACATACAGACTAAAAGTGAAGAAGTAGAAAAAGATATTCCATGCAAATGGAAAAAAGAAAAAGCTGGAGTAGTAATACTTCTATCAGACAAAAGAGTCCTTAAAACAAACACTGTAATAAGAGACAAAGAATGGCAATACATAATGATAAAGGTGTCAATCCAACAAGAGGACATAACAATTGTAAAAATTCAATGTACCAAACATAAAAGCACCTAAATATATAAAGCAAATATTAACAGACATGAAAGGAGAAATTTGACAGTAACACAATAATAGTAGGGAACTTTAACATCCCTACCTACATCAATGGATAGATCATCCAGACAGAAAATCAATAAGGAAACAGTGGCTTTGAGTGACACAATAAACCAGATGGACTTAACAGATACATATGGAACACTGCACCCAAAAAAGTCAGAATACACATCTTTTCAAGCATACACAGAACACTCTCCAGGATAACATGTTAGGTCACAAAGTAGTCTCAATAAATTTAAGAAGACTTAAATTTTATTAAACATCTTTTCTGATCACAACAGTATAGAACTAGAAATCAATTACAAGAAAACAAGTGCAAAAAACACAAACACACAGAGGCTAAACAACACACTACTAAACAACCTATGGGTCAAAAAATAAATCAAAGAGGAAATAAAAAAATACCTGGAGACAAATTAAAATGGAAATACAAAAGGTTCAGGGGCGCCTGGGTGGCTCAGTTGTTAAGCATCTGCCTTCAGCTCAGGTCATGATCCCAGGGTCCTGGGATCGAGTAACACATCAGGCTCCCTGTTCAGCGGGAGCCTGCTTCTCACTCTCCCTCTGCCTGCCACTCCCCTGTTTTTGCTCTCTGTCCAATAAATAAATAAAATGTTTAAAAAAAAAAAGAAAAAGGAAATACACTCATTCAAAAAGAGGGAAATTTAGAACAAGATAGGCTTACCAGAAGAAACAAAAATCTCAAATAATCTAACCTTACACCTAATAGAACTAGAAACAGGAAAAAAAAAAAAAAGCCAAAGTCAGTAGAAAAAAATAAACACCAGAGCAGAAATAAGTGAAATTAAAAAAAAAAAGTAGAAAAGATCAATGAAACTAAAATCTGGTTCTTTGAAAAGATAAACAGATTCATAAGCCTTTAGCCAGAAGAGAGAGAACGCAAATAAATAAAATCAAAAATGAGAGAGGAAAAGATACAACCAATACCAAAGAAACACAAAGGATCATAGAAGACTACTAGAAAAATTATATGGCAACAGATCAATAACCTAGAAGAAATGGATAAATTCCTAGGAACACACAATCTTCCAAAACTGAATCAGAAAGAAAAGAAAACCTGAGCAGGCCAATTACAAGTAATGAAATTGAACTGGTAATCTAAAAACTTTCAACAAACAAAAGTCCATGACCAGATGGCTTCACAGGTGAATTCTACCAAACATTTAAAAAAGAGTTAATACCTATCCTCCTCAAACTTCCCAAGAAAAAAAAAAAAAAAAATAGAAGAGGAAGAAATGCTTACAAATTCATTCTATGAGGCCAGCATTATCCTGAGATCAAAACTAGACAAAGACAGTACAAAAGAAAAAGAATAAAATGACAGACCAACATCCCTGATGATCACAGATGAAAAATCCTCCACAAAAGGTTAGCGAATCAAATTCAACAATACATTAAAAGGATCATTCATGGGACACCTGGATGGCTCAGTCGGTTAAGCATTTGCCTTCGGCTCAGGTCATGATCCCAGGGTCGTGGGATTGAGTTTTGCATCGGGCTCCTTGCTCAACGAGGAGCCTGCTTCTCCCTCTACCTGCTGCTCCCCCTGCTTATGCTCTCTGACAAATAAATAAATAAAATCTTAAAAAAAAAAAAAGGATCATTCATCACAATGAAGTGGGATTTGTTCCACGGTTGCAAGGATGGTTCAACATCTGCATATCAATCAACATGATACACCACATTAACAAAATGAAGGACAATAATCATATGAACTTCTCAATAGATACAGAAAAGAATTTGACATTCATTCATGATAAAAACTCTTAATAAAGTGGGTATCAGGAGCACATACCTCAACTTAATAAAGACAACCTTGAAAAAGAGCACAATCATATCATAATCCTTGGTATCCCAATCCCAGATTTCAAACTATACTACAAAGCTACAGTAATCAAAACAGTATGGTACTGGCACAAAAACAGACACATAGGTCAATGGAACAGAAATAAACCCACACATACATGGTCAATTAATCTATGACAAAGGAGGCAAGAATATACAACAGAGAAAAGGCAATCTTTTCAGCAAATGATGTTGGGAAAACTGGACAGCTTAACACAAAATAATGAAGCTGGATCACTTTCTTACACCATACAAAAAAATAAACTCAAAATGAATTAGACTTAAATATAAGATCTAAAACCATAAAACTCCTAAAAGACAACATAGACACTAAACTCTTATACATCAGTCTTCGCAATATTTTTCTGGATCTGTCTCCCAGCCAAAGGAAACAAAAGCAAAAAATAGTTGGAATTACGTTAAACCAAAAAGCTTTTGCACCGCAAAGGAAACCATCAACACAACAAAAAGGCAGCCTACAGAGTGGGAGAAGATATTTGCAAATGATATATCTGATAATGGGTTAATAAACAAAATATATAAAGAACTCATATAATTCAATGCCAAAAATCCCATATAATCTGATTAAAATGAGTGGGAGGACCTGAAGAGACATTTTTCCAAAGCAGACATACAAATGGGCAACAGACACATGAAAAGATGCTCAACATCACTCTAATCATCAGGAAAATGCAAATCAAAACCACAATGAGATATCATCTCACACCAGTCAGAATGGAAAGATAAGAAATAGTAAATGTGGGGCACCTGGGTGGCTCAGTGGGTTAAAGCCTCTGCCTTCGGCTCAGGTCATGATCTCAGAGTCCTGGGATCGAGCCCCGCATCAGGCTCTCTGCTCAACAGGGAGCCTGCTTCCCCCTCTCCCTCTGCCTGCCTCTCTGCTTACTTGTGATCTCTCTCTCTCTCTGTCAAATAAATAAATAAAATCTTAAAAAAAAAAAAAAAAGAAAGAAATAGTAAGTGTAAGGATGCCTGGGTGGCTCACTCTGTTAGGCATCTGACTTCGGCTCAGGTCCCCAAGATCCTGCAACGGAGCCTGCATCGGGCTCCCTGCTCCACATGGATTCTGCTTCTCCCTCTCCCTATCTCTCTGCTTCTCCCCCCCTCTCATGCTCTCGTGTGCTCTCTCTCAAATAAATAAAATGTTTTAAAAAAATAAGTATTAGCCATGATGTAGAGAAAAGGAAACACTTGTGCACTGTTGGTGAGAATGTAAATTGGTGCAATCACTATGGAAAACAGTATGGAGGTTCAAAATATTAAAAATAGAAATACAATACAATCCAGTAACACCACTCTAGGCCAAAGAAAATAAAAACACTAACTTGAAAAGATATATGCACTATATATACTGCAGCATTATTTACAATAGCCAGGATATGGAAGCAACCTAACTGTCCACTGATAACATGAATAAAGATGTGACATATATACACAGTAGAGTATTAGCTATAAAAAATAATGAAATCTTGCCATTTAGATAGATCTAGAGGGTATTATGCTAAGCGTGAAATAAGTCAAAGACAAATACTGTATGATTCCACTATGTGTTATCTAAAAAACAATAACAAAAAAAAACAACAAGCAAACAAAAACAAACCAAAAAAACCCAGAAACTGCTCATAAATACACAAATTGTGGTTCCCAGAGAGGAAGAGGGTGGGAACATAGGCAAAATAGGTAAAGAGGATTAAGAGGTACAAAATTCCAGTCGTAAAATAAGTAAGTCATGGGGATGACGAGTACAACATAGGAAATATAGTCAATAATATTGTAATAAATTTGTGTGGTGACAAATGGTAGCTATACTTACTGTGAAGAGCATTTTGTGATGTAAATAATTGTTGAATCACTGTGTTGTACACCTGAAACTAATATTTTATGTCAACTATATTTCAATTAAAAAAAAAATTACGGGAGTGCCTGGGTGGCTCAGTTGGTTAAGCATCTGCCTTCGGCTCAGGTCATGATCTCAGGGTCCTGTGATTTAACCCCGCACTGGGCTCTCTGCTCAGCAGGGAGTCTGCTTCTCCCTCTCCCACTGCCCCCTCTCCCCTGCTCATGCTCTGTCTCTCTCTCTTTCTCAAATAAATAAATCTTAAAAATAGAAAAACAAAAAAATATTACAGAGACAAAACAAAAAAAGAAAACAAAAAGGTGCATTATAGGCAGGGAGAAAATATTTGCAAAACACTTACCTTACAAACAACATCCTTTATTCTGACACTCTGGAAAATGCAAAGAGATCCACTAAGGGTTCCCGGGGCAAAAATGGGGAAAAGGTTCCCCAGGCAAAAATGGGGAAAGTGAATGATAGTTTAAATATTTGTTACTCCACAGATTACATACTAACTGCAAACAGAAATACATACAATAGATCGGGCAGGCAACATTTTAAACAAGTGATTAAACATGGCTTTACCAAAAGAGGGACAACCTGGCATTATGGGCCTCATGATATGATTCATTAACACATCGTCATCTCCTAAGTATTCTTCCCAATGCTTAAACTGAATCTTACAATGAGGAAACAATGAGACCAATACAAAATGTGGAACATTCTCTCAGACAACTGGCCTGGGCTCTTCAAAAAAGCTAATGTTATAAACAAACAAAAGATGCGAAGATTCTTCTGGATTTTTTAAAAAAGATTTTACTTATTTGGGGATGGAGAGCACAGAGGGAGGGTGAGAGGGAGAAGCAGACTCACTGAGCAGAGAGACTGATGTGGGGCTCAATTCTAGGACCCTAAAATCATGACCTGAGCCAAAGGCAGACCCTTAGCCAACTGAGCCACCCAGGACCCCAGATTCTTCGAGATTTTAAAAGATTTAACCACCAATGTAATGCATGAACTTTGATGAAATCACACATTTAAACACACACGCACAGGTAAAAAACTGTATTTTGGAGAAAACAGAATTTTAATGGACTGGCCATTAAAAACTGGAGCTATTAATTTTCAAGGGTATGATAATAGTGTTCGGTTTATATAAAAGAATGTCTTATTCTTAGAAGAGCCATGCTGAAATATTTAAATTGCCATGGGATCACAACTTTCGAATGTCTTGGGATTTAAAAAGTACATATAAAAGGAGGCAAAATGTTAACCACTGGCTAACCTAGGTGTTGACTGTAATATTCTTTTAACTTCACTAAATCTTAAAAGTGAAAAGTTGGGAAAAAACACAATAACTTGGCTAAGGTTTGGAAGAAATTTTGAAAAGAAAAAGCTACCACTTTTTAAGGTGGTAAAAGCCTGAATTAAAACTTGGCACCAGGGCACCTGGCTGGCTCAGTTGGTAGAACATGTGACTCTTGATCTCCAGGTTGGGTGTTCAAGCCCCGCACTGGGCTTAGAGTTTACTTAAAAAAAAATAAGACAAAACAAAACAAAAAAACTTGACACCAAATTCTGACCAACTAAGCGAAATATTCCACATTATTATCTTTTCTAGAAAGTTGAAGCATGAGAATAGAGCCATGCTTTTTGATATTATACCTCCAAATGATACAATAATGCAGTCAAGAAAGCAGTTTTGGTAATTTTTAAAAGAAAATATTTTAGGACTATAACTAAATTCCTCTACATAGTGATTTTTGTGTGTACTGGAGTCTGACAGCTAGGTTCTAAACAGCAGACACACTGGTTGATCTAAATAGTTAAGACCATAAGAATTAGATGGCTCTCCAGTGGGCACTGTGGTTGAAAATATAGGCTCAGAATCAAACTGCTAGGTTCAAAACCCAAATTTAAGGCTGTTAGCTTCGTGGCTTTGGCAACTTAATCTCCCTAAATCTCAAATTCCTTATCCAGAAACTGGATATTTATAATTGTCTACTTTGTTTTTTTTGTTTTTTTAAAGATTTTATTTATTTATTTGAGAGACAGAAAGTGAGAGAGAGCATGAGAGGAGAGAAGGTCAGAGGGAGAAGCAGACTCCCTGTGGAGCTGGGAGCCCGATGTGGGACTCAATCCCAGGACTCCGGAATCATGACCCGAGCTGAAGGCAGTCGCCCAACCAACTGAGCCACCCAGGCGCCGAATATAATTGTCTACTTTGTACAGAATTGTTGTAAGAATTAATAGTTAATCTGTAAGCAGTACTTTGGACAGTGCCTGGAGTATAGTTAGAGCTCAATACTTGTTGGCTATTATTATCAGTCAGTGTGAAGCTGGGTACACAGAAGTTGTGAAAAACCTGATCTGCAACCTAAAGGCATTTACAGTGTCTTTAGTATACCAGATGAGATTTTATGGGCAAAAGTCATAAAATAGTAGTAAATAACGTGAACAACGTGAATCAGAAGGTGACTAAGAATTAAACTGTGTTACCATCACAGTATAACTGACATTTGAGAAGATCACGTTAACTAGGCAACCAGGCACTTAGGCCATGAAAGAACAGGCAGTATCTGGAGGTTAGGCGTTTCGCACCCTCTAATTTCAAAACCCCTCAGTAGAGGCCACCAAAAATTCTTACACCTGTCCTTAATAAATCCCTGATAAAGATGGTACGTTTTAATTTTTTTGTATTACTAAAATAATAATAATGGCTAACATTTGAGAGCTTACTATATGTCAAACTATTCTAACTGCTTCATGTTTATTTTTTTATTCCTCAAAACAACCCTCTGAGGAAATACGATGCCTATTTTACAAATGAAACATGAAGACCAGCATGATTAAGTAACTTGCTCATAATCAGACATCCTATAAATCCAAGCAATGACTCTTAATAAGTAAACTAATTTCTCAAAATCCCTAAGTATATAAAGTAAGTAGCAACAACAACAGAAATGCTTCCAGCTTATACCTCACACTTACCCAATCCCACTTCCCAGAGTTAACAGTTTGGTGGGAGACTAAATAATGGTACTAGTCTTCCACCCATTCTAATATGTACTTCCAAGTAAATGAAACCACCACAGGCAAACAATTTATTATAAATTCTTCCTCTGACCAATTTTTTTAAGATGATGTAAGTCAGTCAATGAATACCTTTTTCTTAATTTTGTTGAAGCTGTTCACAGTTTTAAAGGGAAAAGCATTGAAAATTGTCAACTAAAGCTTTAGAGCTCTTATGTATTTATTTACCAACGTATTCAGGAGAAGAATGATAATAGAAAGTTTATAGACTCCTTAAGTCAAATCTTAGATACAAGGTTGAAAAACGAAAGTGTGCCATGTGTTTCAGATCAACAGGTTGAGGCTAGGAACATCAGTTAAGTATTCATCATGTGTTAAATGTAAAAAGCCAAAGATTTATATGATCTGTCATGATGCGTTTAATGTACAGTTTAAGTTACTTTTTACAATAAACTAAATAAAAGATAATGTTAAGAAAATCAGGAGAAATATACAGTACCGTACTGTATTTATCAAGAAAAATTCACATGTAAGTGGAGCCTGCAGACATGAGTATTTTTGTTATTGTTGTTGCTACTTACTTAAATACTTGAGGATTCTGAGAAATTAGTTTGTTAAGACTCATGTAGTTCAAAGCCATATTACTCAAAGGTCAACTATATTTTATTATATGTCAAAATTCTTCATTGTTGGGGTGCCTGGGTGGCTCAGTGGGTTAAAGCCTCTGCCTTTGGCTCGGGTCATGATCTCAGGGTCCTGGGATCGAACCCCGCATCGGGCTCTCTGCTCGGCGGGGAGCCTGCTTCCCCCTCTCTCTGCCTGCCTCTCTGCCTACTTGTGATCTCTGTCAAAAAAATAAATAAATAAATAAATAATAAAAAAATATATATATATATATATTCATTGTGATATCATTATTCAAGCTTTTTGAAAGCGAAAGTGGTTCTAAGGGGTGCCTGGGTGCCTCAGTTGGTTAAAGGTTTGCCTTTGGCTCAGATCATGATCCCAGGGTCCTCGGACTGAGCCCCCCCATAGGGTCTCCAGCTCAAAGGGGAGCCTGCTCCTCCCACTCCCTCTACCTCTGCTGCTACCCTCCTTGTAACACTTCGTCAAATAAACAAAATCTTTAAAAAAAAAAAAAAGTGGTTCTAAGATGTCATCAAATTGCCTATATCTGTTTTCAGACTCAACTATCCCTTAAATACATTCCTAGGTCACTTAATTTGTAAATCTAAGCATATCATTTACCTGATGAAAATTCTTCAATGATTCCTAGAAAAAGTCCAAGCACTCTGGCCAACAGAGCACTCAAAGCCCTCAAAGCAAGGTCTCTACCTAGGTCTCCAACTTCCAGTCACTTCTGTATGCTAGTAATGTCAAACTACTGGGAGTTACTGCAAACACTATGATTTCATACGACCGTGCCTTTACCAATGTGATCTCTAATACCTAATATGTCCTTTTATACCCTTTTTTTGCTTGACTTTTAACCATCTTCTGAGCTCAGAAAGTCATTTTCAAGTAGTCACTTAAGCTCTAGGCTAGTCTGAGTAACTCTCCTCTATGTTCCTAAGATATACTATGCACGCCTCTTAGAATTAATCAGGAAACAATCGGTTTATGTGATTTATTTAAGAGTAGGAAGTAATTTATTCATCCATATGTTCCTAGAGCCCAAAGTGAAGGCTAAGAGTCGGGGCTTAATGAGTTTTTTAAACTGAAATGTGTAAATTTAAGGGAGTTATTACATATAAATGAAATGCTTTAAACAGTTGTTGAGGATCTTTCCATGCAGAATACAAGAGAATATAAACGCAGTTATAGCCTCCCCAGGTAATATCCTTAGCAAAATTTGACTGATAATGCTTACCTAGCCACTATTGAGATTATCAGTTCTGGGCTAACCTTCTCTGCAAGGCTTAAAGCCCCAAGGGACTGGCACGAAATGAAATGAATTTCCAGAGTCTATTAACTGTAAAAAGACCAAAAGATATCAAAAACTTCAAATATGCATATCTGCTTAAAACCCTAGATTTATTAAAACTGTAGATCTGAAACTCAGAATGTAGAAGCTCTCAAAAAACAATTTTCACAGTTATAGCTAATTGAATTGGCATGAATATCAATCTTCATTTTCCAAACCTATTCCAGTAATTATCATACTAAAATACAAAGTCTACTTGATATATCAACATTAGAAATGTTATGGCTACAGAAAAATAGTGGAATATAACAAACATGATTTCCAGAACACTGAGGAAGAGAATGGTCTTCCTTTACCCCAGGTAAACAAGGGATCTCAGATGTTTTTTTATGTGAAGTGCTGCAAGGAACATTTCTCAAGGTTTACGATAAATCCACAGTTTATGTGTGTTTCTATAGTAACAGGAATGGAGTGCACACAGTTTACAATAACGAACCAGCTATGCTGGCTCTTGAAAACCTGGCATTTTTACTGCTTGGTGATTTCTGCAACAAAACATTATTAAGAAAAAAAATTTTAAAACACATGTTAAAAAACAAGAGGGCAATTTTGTCTTAGAGCAAAAACTTGAAATGTAGTACATAAAGGCAAGCTTAAATAGACACTCTTTCAGGTGTAATAAGAGAAAGCTACCAATTATATTCATAAACTGATTTCTAACTGAATAATCACTCATGTTTGACAATCAGACCTTGTATCTGAAATCAATTTAATACATATACATATACCCATCCCCCCCCAAAAAAACTTTTCAACTATGACTCATACTTAATGACAGAATAGTAAGATTTCCAGATGACAGCATCAAGGGAGATTTTCATTATACTCTTTTTAACCCCAAATTCACACCCCCCCAAAAAAAAAAGAGAGAAAGAGTAGTTCATTTTTAAAAAATATAATCCATTATTTTCTGTACATAGGTTTGCATGGGTGAAACCTGATACTCTTTTAAGGTAAAAACTTGAAAAACATGCTTAATTTATAAGAAAAGTGCCCAAATCCATTAATGCAGGGTTTTAAAAGAGATGCCATTCTTTTTGGTTCTGTGTTCTATTCAGAATTTAATTTAATGATACGATCAGAGTGATCCTTTGACTGTAAGTTAAATTCTGCACTGCCCATTTTGGTTTTCATAATTTAAAAATTATTTAATTGTTAGTAATGTAATAACAAAGATGTACTGTTAAAAACAACAGAGGTATGTTCTTTTGCTTTATTATGTCTGTTTTAAAACTATAAGCTATTAGGGGGCACCTGGGTGGCCCAGTCAGTTATAAGCCTCTACCTTTGGCTCAGGTCATGATCTCAGGGTCCTGGGATTGAGCCCGAGTGAGCCCTGCAGAAGCATGAGTCTGCCTCTCCCTTTACTTAACCGTACCCCCCCGCCTTCCCCCTGCATGCCACCTGAGCACTCGTGTTCTCTCTCTCTCTCTCTCTCTCTCTCGGGCTCTCTCAAATAAATTAAAGAAAAATAAACCAACCAAACAGAAAAACTATAAGCCATATGACTTTTTGGAAGTAGGAGATAAATATTTTTAAGGAGTCCAAACACACATCTTTAAAAGTTAGCAAACACAAACTGCTACTATTAAGTATGAATAGGATGCAAATTAAACTAAAAATCAATATTCTTCCTTCGCAAGCCTTCCTACATTTCAACTTTAAAAAAAAAAAAAAAAATCAGGAGCACCTGGGTGGCTCAGTTAAGTGTCTGCCTTTGGTCTGGTCATGATCCCAGGACTCTGGGATTAAGCCAGGTCTGGCTCCCTGCTCAGTGGGAAGCCTGCTTCTCTCTGTCTCCTCTCCGAGTGTGCTCTCTCTTGCTGTTTGTCTCTGTCTCAAATAAGTAAAATCTTAAAAAAAAAAAAGTCAAGGGTGAGGGTGGAGGTTATGGACAAAAACAACAACAACAACAACAAAAAATTACCCATTTGGTTCTAAGAATTTGACCACGCCTCTATAGCACCAAAAAGGAAATGAACAACAATGTTTACCTTTAATTCATTAAAAGCAGCCAGACTTGACAGCATCTAATCTAGCTCTGTTATAGACAAAAAACAATAACCAAATCTGGTACAGTGACTACACAAGTCAATGTGAATCTTTCAAACAAAATGGATCCTGCTTGAAAATTTCTAGCAAGGAAACACAAATAAAATTACAAATGGATGGTTGTTCTATTTCTCTTTAGATGATGTTATCCTTTAAGGGAACAAAAACTGTATCAGATTATAAGATTTACTCTTTTATCCACAAACAAAATAAAGTACTTTTATTAGTACCTAAGTGTTAAATAGTTGCTGAGCACACCAACCACAGCTGTAACCACAGTGGTACAGCAGCACACTATTTCCCATGGAAATCTGGGCATTTTCTTTCAAACAATTCGTTAAATTCCCACGGTAATGCAAATGCTTGGACTTCTGAGACTTTGAGGCCATTATATAATGATACTAACTCTTCAGGTACTTCACAAATTTTTAGTGTCCCTATGACATTTTTAATGAAGATCTGAGGATATCAAAATTATGAGGTTTGAAAAGACTGCTGGTCAAACTTCTGAAGCATTTAAAGACATTTATTACCATTTTGGTTGAGGCTAACTCTGTGAAGGTTTAATGCTATGACTCAGGGGAAAACATCTTCTTTCCTGAACTATTTTTCAGTCATTATACTAATAAAGCATCAATTCTCCAAATGACACAAAAGGCTTACAACATTTTAGTATGTCAAATAAATGTTCTATATTACTAAACCTTATCTGGATATCTTGACTTAAAGGTACTTTCCAAGGTAGCCTTTTAAAAAGAACTCTCAGCTGCTGACTAATTTCTGGGTTAAACTGGAAAATCTGCTTGTGTTAAAAAATAAACGATTCAGGAGAGAATGTATTCCCTTTATATTTTCATGTGATTTTACTCACTTATTCACAAAGATATAAAGCAAATTGTGTCATTTTTATACAATTACAGACAATAGCCAAACCAAAGTGGTCTCACTCCATCTATATCGAATAAACTCAAGATGTATCAACAGAACAAAATCCTTGTAGAATTTGCTACATGACATTTACTCATTACCAACTAAGCAAAAGCATAAGATTAGTCACATTCTTCAATAATGGAGAAATAAAATATGAATTTAATGCTTAAACAATAAAAACAAAACAGAAATAAACACTGGTAAGATTTTCTCTTCTTTCTTTCCACTAAGGTACGGTATTTTTGTCCTACTTTCTTAGACAGTATTATTCCTAGAGAATGCCCTGCTAATCTATCAATTTTACTCAATTTAAATAGAATGCTGTCATGAAAGGCTACATATTGTATGATTCCATTTGTATGAAATGTCCAGAATAGGCAAATTCATAACGACAGATTAGTGGTTGCCAGGGACTGGGAGGAAGGAGAAATGGAGGCTGACTGCTAATCATCTGAGGTGATGATAATGTTCTGGCATTAGTTCTGGCGTTTAGTATATCCACAACCTTGTGGATATACTAAAAACCACAGAACTGTATACTTTAAAAGGGAGAATTGTATGGTATGTGAATGATATCTTGAAAAAAATGCTCTAAAAGCAACCAAGAAAGCCTTTGTGTACATTTCCGAACAATAAAGTCTACAATATCTATTCAAAGAATGTCTGGTTCATACACACGTTAAATGTGCTTAAAATAAAAAGCTTTACACTTATTAAGCTACAGTAATTAAAAGGTGAGGTACTGGCAAAGGGACAGACAATGAAACCACAGATCCAAGCCTCTATAGGAATCTGGCATGTAATAGAAGCAGCACTACAGATTAACGAGGAAAGGAAAGAAGATTCAAAGAAGAGTATGGATAATTGCTTATCCATGTAGGAAAAAAATTAGATCCTCACCATATAGGATACCAACTCCAGGTTGGTTAAAAGTCAAATATAAAAAGTAAAACTTAAAAACTTTTATGAAAAAACAAAAACATAGAACAGCAGATCCTTATGAACCTAAGGCAGAAGGACTTCTTAAATGATACATAAAGAATATAAATGTGATTAATAAAATTAGCAATCTTAATTTAAAAAAAACTATATGCCAAAGTTACAATACAAGTGAATAGACAGATTGGGAGAAGATAATCTCAGTGCATAAAACAAAGCTGATTCTACCCTCAAACTTTCTTCCAATTCTAACTCTTGCTATGTTCACTACCTCTGCCTTATCATTTATTGTCTGGATTACAGCATCAATTTCCAAATTGTTCTTCCTACTTCCCAAGCTGTCCAACTCCACTCTGCTCTCTATAGCACTGACAGTACTTCAAAACGAAAGCAAAAAACCCCTTTAATAACCTCTTCTGGCTCTCCAAGCTTTAGGATAAAATCCAAAAAGCAGAAGACCTTTCTTCGTTTGCCTTCTGACCAGCCTCATCTCCTGCTGCTGCAACTTTCCTACCTTGCCCTCCACCATTCTGGTATCTCCTCTCTCATCAACGACTTTAAGATTCTATTCAGATGTGCTGAAATACTCCAAGAAGCTTTTCCAGACCACCTCTCACACATTATACACACTCTGAAGCCAGGTCAAATACCCTCTTCTGCTGGCACAGCATCTTACCTATGCTTTACCACAGCACTTAATACACTGTAGAGAGCTAGCTTAACCTACAGGAAGAGAGAGACAGAGAGAGAGACAGAGAGAGAGAGAGTGTGTGTATCTGCCAAATTCTGGATACCAGCTGCTGTTACTTGTCCTCTGTGGGCTGAGACAATGTTGGGCCAAGGTTCGTGCCAGCTCCTCCTTCTTTCCCATTCTGGTGCTACTGCAGTGGGAAGGAGAACAAAAGTTATGGCCAGGTTGTCCCCAACCTATACAGGCTTCTCTAACAAAACAACAACAACAACAACAACAAAACAATTATTTATTGACCATCTATTTACTAGACACAAGGCTAAGCACTACAGTTATAGGGATGAAAATTAAGACATGGCTCCTGAAATTGTACAGTTACATTATTACTGGAGAGAGAAAAGCAGTAAAAGGCAAGTGCTGGAGATGAGGCTCAGAAATTAC
Source organism: Potos flavus (assembly GCA_028534135.1). NCBI lineage: Eukaryota > Metazoa > Chordata > Mammalia > Carnivora > Procyonidae > Potos > Potos flavus. Next base: position 29,626,770 of record CM052899.1, read on the forward strand.
TCCCGGTTAAGATTCATTTATTCATTTCATATCAAGTATTGTATTATATTTAGTCTTGAGTACTAGAGATAAAAGATGAGCAAATCAGAGTCCCTGGTGACAGAAAGGGACAAACACCTGGATGGCAAAAGAAAACATCCAGGGTTAAGAAGCTGTGGGATGTGGGGAGAGAGAGAGGATACTGGGGACCTCAGACATTTCCAGACTTAGGAAAACAAAAAAGTCCTAACCTGTGGAAAGGGAGGGAGGTGCCTTTGCAAAAACCTACATTAACCATTACCTAAAAGGGTTTCAGCTAAGAACTTTCTTGACTTCTTGGGGCACCTGGCTGGCTCAGTTTGTGGAGCATGGGATTGTGAGTTTGAACCCAACGTTGGGCACAGAGCTTACTTAAAAAAACAAACAAACAAAAAACATACAGGGCACCTGGGTGGCTCAGTCAGTTAAGCATCTGCCTTTGGCTTAGGTCATGATTCCAGGGTCCTAGGATGGAGCCCCACAGTGGGATCCCTGCTCAGCAGGGAGTCTGTTTCTCCCTCTTCCTCTGCTCCCTCTGCCTGCATGTGGTCACGCTCTCTCCCTCTCTCAAATAAATAAAATCTTAAAAAAAAAAAAAAAAAGAAAGAGAAAAGATCTTTTTTGGCTTTTTAATATCACAGCTTCCAAATATCTAGATTATTAGAAGGGTCTTTCTTGATATGTTGCAAAACTAAATTATAAGCATTTAATGAAAGTACACTACATAATTCATGGAAATAAAAATGTCAGATGCCAGACAATATGAAAAGACTGGAAGTCTATGTTAAGGATGTGGGACTACTTCATCTCTGAATCCCCAGGCCAACTACTGTGCCTGACACATTATCAATAAACAAATCAATTATAAACAAAAGGGAGCATCACAGTAAGGGCCCATAGGATTGACTTAACAATGTAAATATTTTAATATGAATTTTAACCATGAACTAGTTTTACTGAAATGCCACAGGCTATTTAGCAGCATGCATTTAGAACTGACCGTACAGATTTGCTTTTTCCATTCTTAAGAAAGGTCATGAATAAAGCTAGAAAGTATCTGCGCTGTAATTATTCGTCCAACACAAAACCAAACTAGCAGTAGGTAATCATGTCACTAAGAGGAAAACACAACAAAAAAAATTTGCCCCAATTATTTTTAAACTTTTTCAAAAGTTATTATGTAGGCTTATTATTATCAAGTAATCTTTTCATTAGAAATTGGAAAAGATAGTTTTTTTTTGTTTTTTTTTTTTAAGATTTTTATCTATTTAGGGGCGCCTGGGTGGCTCAGTGGGTTAAAGCCTCTGCCTTCAGCTCAGGTCATGATCTCAGGGTCCTGGGATTGAGCCCCACATCGGGCTCTTTGCTCAGCAGGGAGCCTGCTTCCCCCCCTCTCTGCCTGCCTCTCTGCTTACTTGTGATCTCTCTGTCAAATAAATAAATAAAAAATCTTTTAAAAAGATTTTTATCTATTTATTTGAGAGAGAGAGAGAGAAAACGGGGAGGAACAGAGGGAGAGGGACAAGCAGACTCCATGCTGAGCATGGAGCCTGATGCGGGACTCAATCCCAGAACTCCGAGATCACAACCTGAGCTGAAACCAAGAGCTGGATGTTTGACTGAGCCACCCAGGCTCCCCCAGAGTAGAAGATACTTATTAAGTGCTGGAAGTACAGAGTATGAACACATCACACAAACTAATCATTGACAGACAAGAGTTTTCTCTCAGGAAACGAAACACTTACATAACCACATTTAATATGAAGCTCACTACCATGAATCAAATAATTCTATGGGCATATATAAAATATTAACATATTAGGGTCCATGTTTATCAAAATAATAGATGTAGAATAAAATAAATATTTTCTGTCTTTTGTTTTAGTGTATAAAAACTGCAGTCATGGGACACCTGGGTGGCTCATTCCACTAAGAGTCCAACCAACTCCCGGTTTTGGCTCAGGTCATGATTTCAGAGTGGTAAGGTTGAGCTCTGTGTGGGGCTCCACGCTCACTGTGTAGTCTGCTTGAGATTCTGTCTCTCTCTCTCCCTCTGCCCCTCCCTGGGCTTGCTCTCTCTCTAAAATAAATAAATTAAATCTTAAAAACAAAACAAAACAAAAACAAAAAACCCTGCAATCACTACTAATGATATCAAGAGAAACTGTCACAACATCATTACCACTGAGCATAACACATGATAAGAATCTGGAACTCTAATAAAATTACTTCCCTTTTTTCAAATCATTTATAGACAAATATAAAACCTGTACTAAACACAAAATCATTTATATTAGAATGCCAAGCTATATTTGAGGTGTCTTTGAGTAACTTTAGCATCCAGAGAACTGCCAAATGAATGCCAAATTCATCCAGAGAAATGCCAAAATGAATTTCAGATATCTGAAATTCACGTTTATCTTTAATTTTCAAGGGAAAGGGTAGCAGTGCCACCTTTAATCATGGAAAAACCAACCATCAAAACCAATCTAAGTTGAGCCCTGAACAACATGGAGGTTAGGGGCTAACGCCCAGTGCAGTCAAAAACCTGCGGATAACCTTTGACTCCCCAAAAACTTAATTACTAATAGCATACTGTTGACCTTACTGATAACATAAACAGTCAATTAATACATATGTTGTATGTTATACATATTACATACTGTATTCTTACAATAAAGTAAGCTAGAGAAAAGAAAATATTAAGAAAACCACAAGGAAGAGAAAAATACATTTACAGTACTGTATTTATAAAAAAAAAAAAAAAACTGCATGCAAGTGAACCTGCACAGTTCAAATCGTGGTGTTCAATGGTCAACCCTACTTCAATTCTAGAAAAGGTACGAGGTACTTTTATGTTTTGTTCATTGCTGTGCCCTATCCCCTGGTACAGTGAGGGAATGAGAAAGGCTGCTAAATGAATACAGAGATGGCAGAAAAGACCAAAAGAAATTATAACTGCTGTTTTACTAAATATTCATTTCCAACCAAGTGATGAAGGCAGAAGAAAATACGTTTGGCTATCAAAATGCAGTCAAAAGCATAGCCCAAAATCCCAGCATTAGCGTTTGCTGTAACAGGACTTCAACTTCATAATCTAAAATTATGCAGACAATTTCAGTATGTAACCTTCTTTGGAAACCTCAACGAACTGCTTTGTTATGCTAACCTCTGAAATCATTAACATTTCTCAAGACCAAATATGACTTACCAAATCAAATTTGGTCTTTTGTATCTAGACTTTACATAACTCACTGATCAAGAAGTGACCCAAAATTTAAATATATGACTGAGAATTAGACTAAGGCGGCAAATACATTTATCAACAAATTCACACTCTGAAAGAGGGTTTTTCCAACCTCAGCACTACTAACATTTTGGGCCAGATAATTTAGTGTGGGGGGCTGTCATGTGCATTTTAAGATGTAGAGTAGCATCCTGACCTCGACCCACTAAATGACAGTAGTACCAAGTGCCAGTACTATCAAAAATGTCTCCAGACAGCGCCAAATGTCCCTTGGAGGGCAAAATCACCCCAGAACCCTAAAATGATGTTCATTAAAATGTAAATGCTTACTATCTCTGAATGGAATTATGGATGAGTTTTTTTTTTTCTTTTTTTGCTTTACCTTTTGCTTCTCTGTAGAGTCTATAATGAGCATATAAAAATTTTAATACATTTTTCAAAAGAAAAAAATACAATTCACTAATTATAAACCAAGGAAATATTCATATTTATTCAGCTTGTACCCAATATTTTAATGACTAATGGGCACAGATGTTTACCCAAATATGAAATATTTGGAATATTTGGATCTAAGTATCAAAATGTTAAACAAAAAACTGCAACTCAGTAGACCCAGGTTTTTACCTATATAAGAATCTCTTGAAATTTCAAATGAATGCTTTAAGTAAAACAATAACATTTACTGAGCACTTACGTCCTGTTCCAAGTGCTTTACGAGAATTACGACATTTAGCCCTCAGAAAAACTCTGTAAGATGAATATTAGCATCTCCATTTTACAGATGAGGAAACTGAAAAACAGGTTAGGTGGCTTGTCCAACGTCACACAGATAATAAGTGATAGAGCCAGGAGTCAAACCGAGACAGTCTTACTTCTTACTTCATGACCTGCACTGTTTATCACATGCTATACTGTCACTGACAATTAAGCCACTTTTCTGTCATGTCTGTATTAATTCAGAAAGGCAATGCTTACTGCTTCAGAAAACATCCCTTATTACTATAATTAACAAAGACAATATCTTCAACTGGAATAGAGGCTGTGATAGAATAATGCCCCCCTACCACATGCCCACACCCTAACCCCTAGAATCTGTGAATATGTTACCTTATGTGGTAAAGGGGACTTTGCAGATGTAATTAACGATCTTACAATGGAGAGAATATCCTGGATTATCTAGGTGGGACCAATGTAATCACAAAGATCCTCATAAGTGAAAAAGGGAGAGATAAGATTCAGAGATCTGAAGACACTATACTTCTGGCTTTGAAAAGAGAGGAGGGGGACCATAACCCAAGGAATACAGGCAGCCTCTAGAAGCTAGAAAAGGCATGAAAACAGATTCTTCCCTAGAGCCTCCAGAAGGAATGCAACCCTACCGATATCTTGATTTTAGCCCCGTGAGACTTCTGACATCCAGAATTGTGAGATAGTAAAGCTGTTGTTTTAAATTTTGTTGGGTTTAAGCCACTAGGTTTGACATCATTTGTTACAGAGGCAACAGGAAACAGAGTCTTCACTGAAAGCATTTCCAAACACTCACTTTGTTGTCCTTAGTTCCACTAACATCCCTATAAAGCATATAAAAGGGAGAAGGAAAATTACCATAGATTCGTTAACCTAAGATTTGGGGAACCTGAAACAAATATCAGTTTAAAAAGTCTTACCTATCACAACATAAATATTCCTATCTATGGATATAAATATACTAATGTGTGGGGCGCCTGGGCGGCTCAGTGGGTTAAGCCTCTGCCTTCGGCTCAGGTCATGATCTTAGGGTTCTGGGATCGAGCCCCTCATTGGGCTCTCTGCTCAGCGGGGAGCCTGCTTCCCCCTCTCCCTCTGCCTGCCTCTCTGCCTGCTTGTGATCTCTCTCTCTCTCTGTCAAATAAGTAAATAAAATCTTTAAAAATAAATAAACTAATGTGACCTACAATTTGTCCCTGGACAGCCTGAAAAAGCCATCAGCTTTTAATTGCTGGTAGGGTGTTGCTGCCACCTTTTACATATGCAGAAGAAAAGGAAATTATTTCTTCCCATTTTGAAGGCACAGTCACTGCTGCTTTCTATGCTCTTGAGTTTACTTCCATTCTAGTCATAGATGTGATACAAATAATGAAAGGGCAGTAAAGCCGTTTCCATACATGACACAATGTTACGGGTCCTTTGATTACTAAAATATATTTTTTAAAAGATTTTATTTATTTCAGAGAGCTTTCGAGTGAGTGCATACAGAGGGAGAGGGAGAAGCAGACTCCCTGCTGAGCAGGGAGCCCGCTCACATGGGGCTCTATCCCAGGATCCTGAGATTATGACCTGAACTAAAAAGGCAGACACTTAACTGACTGAGCCACCCAGGTACACCTAAAATACTGTTTAAGATTTTCAATTTTTTTTTTAATATTTTATTTATTTATTTGACAGAAAGAGAGAGAGATCACAAGTAGGCAGAGAGGCAGACAGAGAGAGAGAGGGGGAAGCAGGCTCCCCGCTGAGCAGAGAGCCGGATGCGGGGCTCGATCCCAGGACCCTGAGATCATGACCTGAGCCGAAGGCAGAGGCTTTAACCCACTGAGCCACTCAGGTGCCCCAAGATTTTCAATTTCTGAGAACTAAAATCACTGAGCCGGTCATGATCCCAGGGTCCTGGGATCGAGTCCCACATCGGGCTCCTTGCTCGGCGGGGAGCCTGCTTCTCCCTCTGCCTCTGCCTGCCTCTCCGCCTACTTGTGATCTCTCTCTCACTCTCTCTCTGACAAATAAATAAATAAAATCTTTAAAATCACTGAGCCATACTGGATTTTGTGAACAATTTTCACAAAACTATGTAAAGGGGAGTGGAGAAAATTTGCAGTAGTAAAGACAGCACTATGGTAAGAGCTATTAAAAAAACAATCGGTTGGGGCGCCTGGGTGGCTCAGTTGTTAAGCATCTTCAGATCAGGTCATGATCCCTGGTTCCTGCGACCAAACCCCGCATCAGGCTCCCCACTTGGCAGGAAGCCTGCTTCTCCCTCTCCCACTCTCCCTGCTTGTGTTCCCTCTCTTGTTGTGTCTCTCTCTGTCAAATAAGTAAAATCTTTAAAAACAACAACAACAACAAAACAATCTGTCAATTTAAACATAGGATAGCCAATTAAAAAAGAAAAGCCTCACATAGCTGTTCAAAAAAACCATATTACACCAGTATTTTTCTAATGAATAACCTCTAGGTGGAAATGTATTTTGTCAAGGCAAATAACAATAAGTTCCCTAAATAAAAAGGCTTTCGTTTACATCTTAAAACACTGTTTAACTATTTAAGAAAATGTATAGATAGAAGTAAAAATAAAAATCCTTCCCACGTTTACCATGTTGGCATTTAAAAATTAGAAATTAAATCACCTAATTTACTGTAAGAGAATATATGATTTCCAACTTCTTTTTTTTTTAGATTTTATTTATTTGAGAGAGAGTGAGCAAGAGAGAGAACACAAGCAGGGGGAACGGCAGAGGAAGAGAGAAAAGCAGACTCCCCAGTGAGCAGGGAGCCTGATGAGTTCATTTATTATAATATCTAAAATCATAATTTACTGAGTTTATCTTTCCTCTAAAGACCAGTTTTTGGTTTTTGGTTCATCAGGTTTATCACTTTAGTATTTTAGGATCAATTGTATTCAACATTTCACCTTGAAAATAAGCAATAAAAGAACATAAGGCACTTCATACCATACACTCAAATTTTACACTATCACCTATTTGCTTAATCAGAACACTAAGCGTTGGTGAAGCTATAGCCATTATGCCGTTGTAATAACAACAGTGGAAGTAAATCTGGACTGGAAAGTTAACTTCATGTTCGTACTTGTACCAGCACGAATTCTTACAACTGAGAAACACTCAAATGATCCATGCAAAAATTCTGTTCAAGTATTAGTTACCATTCAACTTTTAACTTCTATGAAAGCAAACGTAGGCCAACTGAGTTCATTTCTTCATCCATTAAACATGGGACTAACAGCTAGTTCATTCTGCAAATATTATTTTTCTTATATTAAAAAAAGTCATTAATTATCAGCTATATGCTGGAACAGTTGCAGGTACATTCTAGCAATTCTGCTTTGGATCCCTGTAACTCCAAAAAGCAGTCATTTTCATCTCCAGAGATGACGACACTGAGCCTTTGTTGTTAGGATGGGAATAGGTTTCCTTGATTCTTGCCCTACTCTCCACTGCCCACTGAGTTGGAAAAAAAAAAAAAAAAGATGTTTTGTTAAATGGCTTAAAGCAAACAGAATGACAGAACAACTTTCAAGGTGAAGGTCAGTTAGAGCAAAGAAAAGCTTTCAATAAGAAAAAAAATACTTCCTACAGGATAACAAGTTTGTTACCGTTAAATATATAGGTATAGCACACTTTCTATAGACATTTTCTAAAATAAAATGTTTCTAAATAAAATATGAATGAAAAGAAACATTTTAAACCACATACAACCTCCTTCAATAAAGGCATCTTGACTGGACAGAAGAATGATAATTTAAAAAAATCTGCCACATACTTTGTTTCTTAAACTTTAAAACTTTGGGGCGCCTGGGTGGCTCAGTGGGTTAAAGCCTCTGCCTTCGGCTCAGGTCATGATCTCAGGGTCCTGGGATCGAGCCCCGCATCCGGCTCTCTGCTCAGTGGGGAGCCTGCTTCCCCCTCTCTCTCTCTGTCTGCCTCTCTGTCTATTTGTGATCTCTCTCTCTCTGTCAAATAAATAAATAAAATCTTTTAAAAAAAAAGAAACTTTGCATTTCAGGTTTTCTTTACATAGGAAATATGAGCATCTTTTCATCGATGACTTTCTAAACTCACTCATAAATGGATGTGGAGTATGTATCAATCAATTATATCTCAATAAAGCTGGAAATAAAATTTCAAAAAAGCTGGTGATTACAAACAAAAACTATATATCCACACAAGCAACTGTGTTGTTGTATATTTGTACTACACTTTAAAAATCAAATATTTAACAAAGCTTTTCTGACATTGCTGGGTGTTGAAACTGACTCAAAATTTTCTGGAAATGTTCTAAAATTAATTGTGGTAAGGGGCGTCTGGGTGGCTCAGTCCACCGAGTGTCTGACTCTAGGTTTTGGCTCAGCTCATGATCTCACAGTCATGAGATCAAGCCCTGCGTTGGGCTCTGCGCTCAGTGGGGAGTCTGCTTGGAGATTCTCTCCTCCTGCTCCTCCCCGGCTCTCTCTCTCTCTCTCTCAAATACATAAATCTTTAAAAAATAATAAAATTAATTTAATTGTGGTGATGGTTGCACAATTCTACCAACATACTAAAAAACACTGCATCGTATACTTTAAATGGGTGAATTACATGGTATGTGAATTATTTCTAAACAAAACTTATTTTAGTACTATGTTGAATAGCAGTAGTGATAGCAGACAGCCCTGCCGTGTTCCTGACCTCAGGGGAAAAACTGAGAGCTTTTCCCCACTGAGAATGATATTCGCTGTGGGTTTTTCATAAATGGCTTTTATGATATTGAAGTATGTACCCTCTATCCCTACACTGTGAAGAGTTTTGATCAAGAAAGGATGCTGCTGTACTTTGTCAAATGCTTTTTCGGCATCTATTGAGAGTATCATACGGTTCTTGTTCTTAATGTATTGTATCACACTGACTGATTTGCAGATGTTGAACCAACCTTGCAGCCCAGGAATAAATCCCACTTGGTCCTAGCCTCAGCAATCAGACAATAAAAAGAAATAAAAGGCATCCGAATCAGCAAACAAGAAGTCAAACTCTCACTCTTTGCAGATGATATGATACTTTATGTGGAAAACCCAAAAGACTCCACTCCAAAACTACTAGAACTCATACAGGAATTCAGTAAAGTGTCAGGATATAAAATCAATGCACAGAAATCAGTTGCATTGGGACGCCTGGGTGGCTCAGTGGGTTAAAGCCTCTGCCTTCGGCTCAGGTGGTGATCTCAGGGTCCTGGGATCGAGCCCCACACTGGGCTCTCTGCTCAGTGGGGAGCCTGTGTCCCCCTCTCTCTGCCTGCCTCTGTGCCTACTTGTGATCTGTCAAATAAATAAATAAAATCTTTAAAAAAAAAAAAAAGAAATCAGTTGCATTTCTATACACCAACAGCAAGACAGAAGAAAGAGAAATTAAGGAGTCAATCCCATTTACAATTGCACCCAAAACCATACAATACCTAGGAATAAACCTAACCAAAGAGGCAAAGAATCTGTACTCAGAAAACTATAAAGTGCTCATGAAAGAAACTGAGGAAGACACAAAGAAATGGAAAGACGTTCCATGCTCATGGATTGGAAGAACAAATATTGTGAAAATGTCTATGCTACCTAAAGCAATCTACACATTTAATGCAATCCCTATCAAAATACCATCAATATTTCTCAAAGAAATGGAACAAATAATCCTAAAATTTATATGGAACCAGAAAAGACCCCCAAATAGCCAGAGGAATGTTGAAAAAGAAAACCAAATTGGCGGCATCACAATTCCAGACTTCAAGCTCTATTACCAAGCTGTAATCGTCAAGACATTATGGTACTGATACAAAAACAGACACAAAGATCAATGGAACAGAATACAGAACTCAGAAATGGACCCTCAACTCTATGGTCAACTAATCTTTGACAAAGCAGGAAAGAATGTCCAAAGGAAAAAAGACAGTCTCTTCAGCAAACAGTGTTCGGAAAATTGGACAGCCACATGCAGAAGAATGAAACTGGACCATTTCCTTACACCACACACAAAAATAGACTCAAAATGGATGAAAGACCTCAATGTGAGACAGGAATCCATCAAAATCCTTAAGGAGAACACAGGCAGCAACCTCTTAGACCTCAGCCGCAGCAACTTCTTCCTAGAAACATCGCCAAAGGCAAGGGAAGTGAGGGCAAACATGAACTACTAGGACTTCATCAAGATCAAAAGCTTTTGCACAGCAGAGGAAATAGTCAACAAAACCAAGACAACCGACAGAATAGGAGATGATATTGGCAAATGACATAGCACATAAAGGGCTAGTATCCAAAATCTATAAAGAACTTATCAAACTCAACACCCAAAGAACAAATAATCCAATCAAGAAATGGGCAGAAGACATGAACAGACATTTCTGCAAAGACATCCAAATGGTCAAAGGACACACGAAAAAAACACTCAACATCACTCAGCATCAGGGAAATACAAATCAAAACCATAGTGAGATACCACCTCACACCAATCAGAATGGCTAAAATTAACAAGTCAAGAAACAGCAGGCGAGGATGCGGAGAAAGGAGAAACCTCCTACATTGTTGGTGGGAATGCAAGCTGGTGCAGCCACTCTGGAAAACAGTATGGAGGTTCCTTAAAAAGTTGAAAATAGAGCTACCCTACGATCCAGCAATCGCACTACTGGGTATTTACCCCAAAGATACAAATGTTGTGATCCGAAGGGGCACGTACATCCAAATGTTTATAGCAGCAATGTCCACAATAGCCAAACTGGAAAGAACCTCGATGTCCATCGACAGACGAATGGATAAAGAAGATGTGGTGTATATATATAATGGAATACTATGCAGCCATCAAAAAAACCCCGAAATCTTGCCATTTGCAATGATGTGGATGGAACTTGAGAGTATTTTTTTTTTTAAAGATTTTTATTTATTTATTTGACAGAGAGAGAGATCACAAGTAGGCAGAGAGGCAGGCAGAGAGAGAGGGGGAAGCAGGCTCCCTGCTGAGCAGAGAGCCCGATGCGGGGCTCGATCCCAGGACCCTGAGACCATGACCTGAGCCGAAGGCAGAGGCTTGAACCCACTGAGCCACCCAGGTGCCCCAGAACTAGAGGGTATTATGCTAAGTGAAATAAGTCAATCAGAGAAAGATAATTATCATATGATCTCTCTGATATGAGGAATTTGAGAGGCAGGGTAGGGAGTCATGGGGGGTAGGGAGGGAAAAAATGAAAGAAGATGGGACCGGGGAGGGAGATAAACCATAAGAGACTCTTAATCTCAGGAAACAAACTGAGGGTTGCTGGGGGGGGGGGGGGAGAGGGAGGGATAGGGTGGTTGGATGATGGACATTGGGGAGGGTATGTGCTATTGTGAGTGCTGTGTATTGTGTAAGACTGAGGAATCACAGACCCATACCCCTAAAACAAATAATACATTATATGGTAATAAAAATAAATATATATATAAATAAATTAAATAAATAAGTAAATATGTTTAAAATGTAAAAAAAACAAAAACAAAACTTATTTTAAAAAAACCTGGGATGCCTGGGTGGCTCAGTCAGTTAAGCGTCAGACTCTTGGTTTCAGCTCAGGTCATGATCTCAGGGTTGTGAGAGCAAGCTCACATGGGCTTTGCTGAGACAGAGACTGCTTGAGATTCTCTCCTTCTGCCCCTCCCCCCATTCTCATGCACAGGTGCGTGTGCACGGGCATGCATGCTCTCTCTCTCAAAGTAAATCTTTTAAAAAAAAATCTTTGAAATGTTCATATGATATGTAATTCTACTTCTAGGAATTTATTGTAATGAAATAATCACAGTCATACAGGTTTTTTTTTTTTTTAATGTGTAAGGATGTTCATCAAAATCATAATATCCAAAAATTGCAAACTGCCTAAAATACCATCAACAAAAGAACGGTAAAGAGATATGGCACACCCATACAACGAAATTATACGTGAATTTAAAAAAATCACATTCTTGGGGTGCCTGGGTGGCTTAGTCGTTAAGCATCTGCTTTCGGATCAGGTCATGATCCCAGCGTCCTGGGATCGAGCCCCACACCGGGCTCCCTGCTTAGCAGGAAGCCTGCTTCTCCCTCTCACTCCCCCTGCTGTGTTCCCTCTCTCACTGTGTCTCTATCAAATAAATAAATAAAATCTTTTAAAAAATCACATTCTCAAAAAAATTACTTTCACAATAAAGCGTGTTACAAAATAATATTAATGTATAATTTCAGTTTGTTAAAAAATACATAGATGTGTAAGAAAAAACACTAAAAAGATATAGAAATGTTAATAGCTACTTCCAGTTGGCAGGCTTTCAAGTGATCTTAATCTTTTTTATATCTTACTGGTTTTCAATTTCTCTATAATAAACCATCCTTTCATAACTTAAACACAATAAATGTTATTTTTTAACTAGTAGCCACTTTGAAAAGTACAAATTTTCCATTAAAAAGTAAAAACTAGGGGCGCCTGGGTGGCTCAGTGGGTTCAAGCCTCTGCCTTCGGCTCAGGTCGTGATCTCAGAGTCCTGGGATCGAGCCCCGCATCGGGCTCTCTGCTCAGCAGGGAGCCTGCTTCCCCCCTCTCTGCCTGCCTCTCTGTCTACTTGTGATCTCTCTCTCTGTCAAATAAATAAATAAAATCTTAAAAAAAAAATAAAAAATAAAAAAGTAAAAACTAAAAGGCCCATCAGCATTTCTTATAAGTATTATGTGTGTATGCATGTATGTACATGTATGCAATGCTTTGATTAATATGTTAACCTCCATACCTTAGAACTTTAACTACTTCTATCACCAGTAAAATAAATTCTAATGACCCATTCTTAATTTTACAGGTGATAACACAGAAACCATGAGCTGGCCAAAAGCATATTAACTGTACTTCATACACAAAGCCAAATTACCTAATCTAGGTTTAAAAAATTATATTAAATCATGTTTGCTTCCACATCTAGAAAAACGCAAAATTTGAAAATCTAAAGTAAATATTTTTCATCTTTGCTAGGGGAAAAATGAGCCAGAATAAAGAACAACAACATTCTACTGCATTATAGAAAGGAACTCAAGGGTATGGTAAAGCACGGCAAGAAGATTCTCATCACCATCAATATGAAATACTATGTTCTAATGTATTTGGATCCTGCAGAAATCATAAAAGAAACAAACAGCTTAAGTGACAAAATTACAATAACCCAAATAAAGGCTTTAATTTATGTATGTAAATGTGTTGTAAAAATGTTTTTTTCAAATCCACATTGCAGAATTTTATGCAAAGAGACTGTATTTGTCAGGTAGAAAAGAAAAAAATTCAAGTTTTTCTGCTATCAAAATCCTCAAACACCAACATTTAACCCTTCTGAACATGTAAGAAAACAGTCTAGTAAGACAGGGAAGCAAAATAAAGTTGTTTCTCCAGTTTTAAAAAAACTTGATTCACCTAGACAAAATACAGAAAAGGTAAGAATCAAAAGGCATCAAGGATGAAGTGTCAAAATAGATTGTCACTACTGATTACTTCTTAGGTTAATATCTTGAATGGTTACATTAATGTGAAAGCCAGAGAGTCAAAGTAGTTTTTATAAAATAAGTTAGAATACTTAAGTCATACTTAGGTTAGAATATTAATATACAGGCAAATTGGATACTTTCTAAGCAAAAGTCATTGCTAGAATCTGCACATCAATCTAAAACTAGTCATTAAATTCTACCAAAAACTGCAACAGAGATGAACTCTGAAAAAACAATGCTTTGTATAAAATGGCATGATTCTTACAGAATTTAGTGTTATTTTTTGTTTCACATTCATTAATATAGCACTAAGATTTCAAATCACTAAGTGACTATGCTGCTAGGAAAGAAGTTTTTTAAATTATCTAGATAACACTTTTGATAACAACAAAAACTGGTGATTCAGTTTTTACATTTCCTGACCCCTCATGGATTAATTTTTCGGGTTACTTTCAGCATATCGTTAGCCTGAAAACCTGACTACCACCAAGGCAATCCCACCTAAAGCAATGAGGTGGTCTCTGTAGCCTTCCTTAAAGAGTTTATTACCTGGGTGGTAACTACATGATGTTGACTTTCTAATTATTTGCTTATACTGTACATTTAGGTTTTATGCTTTTTTCTTTATATGTAATGTTTCACAACTTAAAAGTTTCAAAATGTTTCTTTTTTAAGGTGTTTTGTGTATGTTTTTCAACGTACAGTTTTCTTAAGGCTCTACAGTTAAGAGATACTGGTAATACAAGACTCAACAGACACAACACTATCTTGGCCACAGCTAAAATGCCATTAGGGGGGCGCCTGGGTGGCTCAGTGGGTTAAAGCCTCTGCCTTCAGCTAAGGTCATGATCTCAGGGTCCTGGGATTGAGCCCTGCATCGGGCTCTCTGGTCATCAGGGAGCCTGCTTCCCCCTCTCTCTCTCTGCCTGCCTCTCTGCCTACTTGTGATCTCTCTCTCTCTGTCGAATAAATAAAATCTTTAAAAATAAATAAATAAATAATAAATAAATAAATAAATAAAATGCCATTAGGTAAAAGCAAGCCTCCATATAAAACTTCTTAACCTCAAATCAATTTGATAAACCAAGTTTTGTTTTAGTCACAAAATCAGAGGAATACATACATTTCTTAAAATATCTACTTCTATATTTTAAGATGTATGTACACACATTATACCAAAATTTAAAAAGTATATTCTATGGTAGAAAAATACTTCATTGCTATTTGATGTTTATGAAAAGAAGGATAATGCAGGGTATGAAAAAAAGTCAAAAAACATACATTTTTTTAAAAAGGGTTTTTTTTTAAGTAACCTCCACCCTTAATGTGGGGCTCAAACTCACAACCCCAAGATTAAGAGTCACATGCTCTACTGACCGCCTGCCAGGCACCCCTGAAAAAACTCTTTCTAAGTAATCAGACAAAAATCTGAAAACCTCATTCTACTTAACATGTCAATCTATTTGGCCTGAGGATTTCCTGAAATCTCAATTTCTCCATCTTTAAATTTGGGTTAAATAATTCTTGTGCTTTCCAACTTCACATTTTCAGACAAAGTCAAGTTACTGTGTAAGAATGCAATCAAACATCTCAGAAAATGTAGTAAGTGCAAGTATTATTAGATAAATATATCTATTTATATTTATATATCATATATATAGAATTCATATACTTATATAAAATTTTTTCATTGTCCTATTCACTTTCTCAATATAGCTCTAAATCTACATGGAAAAAAAGGAACCTGGTAAGAAATAAGAGTTATCATTGTAGATCAGTCAATGACGACACAGATCCACATCTTAAAAAATTTAATAGCCAAGAATCATTTTTCAAAGAGCTTTTCAAATTCAAAATCTTATCGATGGGCAGATGTACTTTAGGAGTAACAACACATATCCATCTAGTAAAAACTGAACATTCTCTAAATTCACAAAATTTTAAATATGCCTTTTACTTTTTATGCCACACTGTGCAGGTACAACATAATACGGAAGTGTTTGAAAGTACTTATTAAGTACTCAATAAACTCAACAATAAAAACCAAAACCAAAACTCTGTAAGCTTTTTAAAAATGTGTTAGGTAGTTGTAGTATAGGTAGTTGTAGCATAATCAATTTCTTAAATTTACCTTTATTAACATTTATAAAAAGATCAGTCTGCAGAAATAAAGGTTACCATTCATTTAAAAACTCAAAAGCTGCGCATGTTGTTTATTAACAAAGGAATAAATCATCTTAGTTGCTCTTTCAAAAAAATAACAGACTCTACTTTTTTTTTAAAGTAAAACTAAAAACACCATTGCACCAAGAAACAGATTTTATAGATACCGAATTCTAAATCTTCTTAAGGCTTTTATGACTTTAAAATTTTAAGTGTCTAAAACAGACTTTGTTTCAAAAGAACCCAATGAATAAGTATCCATGGTAACTTATTTTCTTCCTGATAGACAAAAATAATTAAAAATAATCAATGGTGCCTGCTAAGATCTTTTAAAACTTGTTTTCAATGAGCTATTTTTTAGTTCATTTTAAAAAACTTAACAGTGCCTCAATTTTCTTTCCAAGTTGCTTTCTAGGACTATATTTTCATTTCATTGTTATCTTATTTCATTGATAATTTTATTAAAACAGAAAAAAAATTCTGCCAAAGTGCCAAAACCACTTCATTACCCAAAACACAAACTTTAAGATACTTGCACAAGGTTCATTTACGTATGCAAAAATATTTTGTGCATATGCTATATGTACAATATGGTGAACAAGTATGAAAAAAGTGAAACAAGATCCTTTGCCTCACTGCAACTTAATCCCCTTGCACTCATGCTAAACGTGCCTAACCTTGAATATTCCCCCTCACCTTGAGCTTCTACAGAGAGCTCAAATACCTTCATAATAATGAAGTAATGTAGTGTGGTATAAAGAGCTAGGTAACAGGTCTGTCATCAAAGTCTTGAACTTAACTTCCTTAGGCCTCTGTTTTCTCTTATAAAATAAAGTAGTTGGACTCTATCTCCTCCATTTAAATAGGCTGTTGGGATTTAAATTCAAGACCTGCTATATTACTTAAAAGAGCAAAAAATCTGTTAACATCCTGATGTTAATCAATATTCCAAAAAAAGGAATACTATATGACCCTTAAAAAAAAAGTTGTAGACCAATATGTGCTCATTTAAAAGGCTATCCCAGGTAGCCTATTAAAACACAAAAGCAAAATGCAGACAGTATGACCCAGATTGTATGCATTTGAAGACTGATCTGCCTATGTATATACAGATATTTTCTAGGACGACTCAGAAGAAACTTCAAAATGGTTATCAGGGGGAAACACAGTGTTAACTATTTCTCCCCCCTAACTCTTAGCCTTTTATAATAATTGAAAAAAAATTAAATAATGAACATATATTATCTTTACACATTTTTTAAAGAAACTAAAAGTTCTACTGATCCAGGTTCTATAAGTAGAAAGATCTGGGTTCAAATACTGGCTTTGCCAGTTACCATCTGTGTGGTGTTGAGTTACTCAACCTCAATTTCTCCACGTGTAATAAGGAGTTAATAGTAGTAACCTCATACAACTGGAAGGCTAAAAGGAAATCATACATGTGAGACACTCAGCATAGCACACTGTAAGAAGACAACTATCAGCAGCTTTGCTATGATTACTATAAATACTATAAACTCCAGAAACTGAGTATCTTTAGAATCAGATTTGACAATCCACTTGATGATGACCAATTTCAAAGGCAACCAATTTCCTTTACCCAAAATTCAATCAATCTGATTACAGTAAGAAAGAGCATATTTATTAAGGTTTTTTAAAAAGCTATCCCAGGTAGCAGGTGTGCTGATGGACACAATAATCAGAGCAAAGTCTGGGTTTTAATTAATTATCATCTAACTAGAATAGCCTTCTTCATTATATGGGTACCCATCCAAGGAGCCAGAATACTCATTATAGCTAGGCAGAAGACCCTGATCTTAACCACTGAATACATAGGAATACACTTTTTTTTAAAGTAATTTAAGCTTCCAACATGAGTTTCTTCTTATTTTAATATACCATAATTTCTCATTTTCCTAAAAATTTATGGCACTGATAGTTCATGCACATGACTTACCAATTAATTATAAATAATGTCAATTGAGTGGAAGACATAAAAATGAAAAATCTCTATAAATTCCAAAAAGCATACTGAATGGCATTTTTGAGTGAAACGTTTCCTCACAGAATTTTTAAAAATTCAGACTGAGTACCATCAAACCAAAATACTCCAAGCTGTAAACCTGGCCTTTAAACTAAAAAATACCCTCACAAAGTACTACTCTAACGATATTCAATTTCATTTTCCAACACACCAAGAACACATCCTAAACTTTATAACAACTGAAAGGATGTTGCATTAAGACAGGTTAAATCAATATGTAGTACAACTGGTTTGAGTCCATCACAGCACAATTTTAACAGGCCTTTCTGGTATTAGACAACAGTTTCAAAATCAATATGATGGGTTAAAGTTTGGATTACCCCAATTACAATTATAAAACAACAAAAGGTCACACACGCACACATTTAATCTCTTTCAATATGAAAAGAAAATAGGCTACGCTTAATTTATCTACTGTAAGTTTGTCAGGATTTAAACCTTTAGAACAGTAATCATTTCAAATTACCTAAGAGTTACATTTTGATACATTAAAGAGTTACTGTAGCTTTCCTGAGAGTAACCTGAAGTCCCCACCAAAAAACAAGCAAACAAAACAAAGAAAACAAAAAACCAAAACACTGGCACCTCATTGAGGCTCTAAAAACTGCATGCCTACTTCATAGACCATTGCACTGTGCTGAACTGGCATGTGGAGACTGTACTGAGCTAGACATATGAAAGCAAAGGGAAGGGAAGGAGGAGAGAGAGTACATAAAAAAAGAAAACACTTAACACACCCATCACCTATTAGCGTGAACTACCAAAAACACTATTTTAAAATACATATATTTCTAATTTTCCAACATTCAAAATACACCAAGCAGATAATCTACCACAAGCAGATCTTTCTACCCCTTCTCACCCCCACGCGGTGCTTTGCCAAGAGCACAAGCCCAAGAAAAATAACCAATGCAATTTCCTTGTTTACGTAAAGAATTTCAGAAAACATGTTGACTGCTTCTGAAGCTTCTAAGACAAATGAATTTTCAATACATTTAAGACTTTTCATGATCACATTTTAAATATGATAGTAGGGATTCCTTCAGCTAGTAAAATATAGTTTCCACTTTATAAAAAGGGTTAATATTACACTGCAGTTCATTAGCATGCCTTGTTTGCAACCAGAAGGAAGAGGGAAAGGGGGTGGGGGGAGCAGCAAAACACACAAGATGGAAAACATCACTACGTCCTTTGGTGGTTATGAATAATCTTAAATTACCACAAGATGTATGGGAAGGGTTCATGAATAGAAAGAAAGGGGGTTAACAATCTGAACTGGCCCCTTCCAGATTCACATTGATGTCGGAAAGAAAGAATTTATTTACACTGCAGTGCCTGGCAGCAAACATGGCTGCCCCTACCCCCTTTAAATCTGAACAGCTTTCACTCCCTCAGCAAAACCATCAAATTATGGCCATGTCTCTACTGTCTTGCTACCATAACACTAACACATCTTCTCCTCCCTCAAAACAGTAAAACCCACACCTCTCCATTTCACAACAATCACAACACCACAACCACTAGCTTCTATATTCTCTAGCCTTGAAAGAAAAGGCCCAGAATACACAGAAATACAGGAACAAAAGGCTTTCTCTTCCTTTAACAACCCCCTTCCCCTTCTTTTCCACCCACTCTGTGATGCTTGGTCGATAGTTCTCATCCTTCTCAACATTCAGTTAATTTCCTTCCCTATACCAATCCTAGGTCTTCCAGTTTCCTAAGTCCATTTCCTACCTTCCTATGCATCCTGTCTCAACAATTTCTTATCCCTTTTCCTAATCCACCTTTTCTTCCACTTCCATTCCCTCGTTTCTCTCTTGATGCCCCATTTCTCTATCAAATTCTACTCCCTTCCCCCAGACTCTTCTAGTTTCCACACTGCACCCCCCCCAAACCTCCCTATTTCTCAGTCTACTCAGGTCTCTAATCTTCTTCAAACCTAACTCTTCTCTTTCCCTGCCCCTCCCCCGTTCCATCTCTATCCCCGCCCCCATCCCACCTCTACTCCCAATTCCCAGCTCAGCGCCACTCCATCTCTTACCCCAATCCTACCTCCCCTGCCCCACCTCCCTATCTCCTCCATAACCCCCACCCGGCCCTCTGAGTTACCTCCTAGGCTGCCTCCGAACCCTTTCCGGCCACTCGCTTGCCCTCCCATCCCTGCTGGGGTCTCTCTACCCGGGTCCCATACCTAGGTCGCCCCCTCCTCGTCGTTCCCTCCTCAGCCCTTCCTTCCTTCCAACACACACACACACACACACTCGCACGCATTCACTTTACCTTCAGTTTGTTCCATTCTAACCCCCCGGCCGTGTCAGTACGATCACAGGAGAGACACGGAGGCCCGGAGTGGGGCTGGGGTGCGGGCAGCCGCCGGGGCCGCGGGGGGAGGAGACGGAACCGAGCTAGGCCGCATGAAATCCCCGGGCTAGATTTCCCTCGCGCCAGACGCCTCTGCCATGGCTGCCGGCATCGAGAAGGGCCGCGGCCGGGCCGGGCCGGCCGTGAAGCTGAGAGGAAGAAGGCTGCGGGAGGTGGGGTGGGCAGGGGCGGTGGAAGGATGGGGGGTCGCCGCGCAGCTTCTGCTGCTAGAGAGAAGGCTGTGGCTGGCGGCTGGGCCGGGGCAGCAAGGTCCTCGGGGCTCGACTTGGCCTTCGCACGCCTCTCCGCAGCGACTAGTGGACAGTCCCCCTCGGCCTCCGCCTCCGTCCTGGTCGCCGCTCCCGCCGCTCCTGCCGCCGCCGCCCGCTCCCGCCACCGCCGCCGCGGCCGCGCACAAAGCCCCCCCACCCGGTTCTCGGAGCGCCGCCGCCGCCTCCGCCGCCAAATCCTCAGCCCCTCATTGGCCGCTGGCCGCGGCGCCTGCCGGGAAATGCAGTCCCGGGTTTGCGGCGCAGGGGGGCGAAAGGAGGAAGAGGGTAGTCAGCCGCGCGCAGGGGAACGGCCCGAGAGAGTCTAGACAAGAAGTGAACCGCAGGCGATAAAGGCAGAGGGAGGAAGAAATGATACGAAGGAAAGTAAAAAAACAACACACACACACACAAAACTAGAAGACAGGGCAAAGGTTGGGCCTGTGAGGTACAACTGCGTTCGTGCGTGTTCTTTGAGACTTATTCAATAACAGCACATATTAAACACCATATGGTCCTCCTCAGAGTGACCCTGCTTGCACACTCCCTAGACGTTAGAAATAACCTACAAACGAGTGCCGGGTTAAGAGGACCGGGAAAGGGAAGAACAATTCGTATGCCTCCTTGGCCGCCTTCTGTCCGACAGCTGTCAGAGTCAGAGCTTCCTATTTCACATGGGTCTGCGTCTGGAAACCGTGGCAGCAATTTCAGACCTGAGCCGTGGGGGACAGTGTCTCTCAGCCTCGGATGTGAGTCCCGGATGGCCCCCCACGCCCTTCCCGCCCCACAATCGCAAGCCGTGGCGGCATCTCAGTCGCTGTGAGGAAGCGCTGACCTCCCTGGCGGGCACGGGGCCCCGCACGCCTTCTTCCTGCTCGCGCTGCGGGCCCGGAGGCTTGTGGGTAAGGAGGAGGACGTCAGCGCGGACTGCAGCCCGGACCCCTAGAGACCGAGAGGGCTCCGTGCCTGTCACGTGCCTGGGCCGTCTGCTGCTCACTGCCAGGCCTTCGCTTCGAGGGAGGGGAGGGCATTTGTCCTGGAGAGAGCTCACGCAAGAATGAGCGGGGGAAACGGGAGTCAAAATTCTCTGTAACCCTCTGAGCTCTCCCCATCCTAGGAAATTTATGTTAAACAATAGAAGGTGTGTAACATGGTAAAGTAGCCTTGCTGGAGTGTGCAAAATTTGGTGGTATTTTCTGGGGCCTGGTGGTGATGACTTAGAACGTTGCGGCAAAGAGACTTGAACGTACAAAGGAAATACGGGCAGCAGCAATCAGATGAGGAAACCTATCCTCTGTGCTCTGAGAATAATAAAGCTACGTCACTACAAGATGTTATACTCTGCACCGACATTATAGTTCTGGATCTGTTTGGCATGGCCACAAGAAATTTCTGATATCTTTATCTTTAAATACCATTTAAACAAGAAATTAGAAGATTCCCACAGGTCAATTATTTTAATGACTACTAATTATTTTTCAGGTTTCTAAAAACATAAACCTTTTAATTATACTATAGATGATACTGAGAATTAAGCATTCCCATTACTGTTAATCATTAAATATTTCTTTTTTTCCCTAAAGATTTATTTATTTATTTGACAGAGAGAGACTGCACACAAGCAGGGGGAGAGGCAGAGGGAGCAGGAGAAGCAGGCCTCCTGCTGGTCCTGGGATCATGACCTGAGGATCATGGGATCCTGGGATCATGGGATCATGACCTGAGCCGAAGGCAGATGCTTAACCAACTAAGCCACTCAGGGGCCCTATTCATTAACTATTTCTAAACATATGCTTATGTAGCACCCGTTTTGTGCAGTATCAAAAGTTAAAGGAATCAGTAAAAAGCACAGTTTTGTTTGTTTTAAATGTCTTTTTAGAACACAGACCTTTTTTTTTTTAAGATTGTATTTATTTATTTGATGAGACACAGCAAGAGAGGGAACACAAGCAGGGGGAGTGGGAGAAGGAGAAGCAGGTTTCCTGCCAAGCAGGGAACTGGATGCAGGGCTCCATTCCAGGCCCCCAGGATCATGACCTAAGTGGAAAGCAGATACTTAAGGACTGAGCCACCCAGGCGCCCCTAGAACACAGACCTCTTAAGGGAACCCCCTAAGCTTATTTCAGTTTGATTGTATCTCCTGGAAAGAGGTTAAATTGGTCTTTTTTTTTCCTATGATCCTTTCTACCATCATCCTTCCTCTCCATCTTCCTGTATACTCCTTGCTTTGCTGATAAATTGTTGCCTTGACCAGTTATCTGGATTTCTCCCTTGAAGAGAATCTGGTAAATTGTCCCCAGGGATTTTATTTTAATCTGTTTCTAGGCTGACAAGAGTTTAAAATTAAAGTTCTGTGAGGTAGATATATAATCTCTTCCTACGAAACATTAGAAAATACACTGTTAATAATATTTAATCTTGAGCCATATTTAGGGAAATGGCCATTAAAATTAATAATTTACATATTTAGCATCTAACATCTGAGGTTCAGATTACCCTTTCTCTTCTCCATACAAAATGAGCAAACAGTTCATTAAAACAGCAATCTAACACAATTCCCAGGGCCAGAGTTAAGGAGAAAGGAATTTTTTGTTTCTCTTCCAAAGATTATATCCAAAAACTCCTTACATGATAAATCACTCAATCTTGAAAGTCAAAAAATTGCCAGGCATGATAGCAGAAGGCAAACATTGCTTTGAACAAATGGTTTCAATAGGAAGGTTCTTAACCCTTCCCTTTTTAAATAGGATTGCTGATACATGACTGTAGTAGAAAATCTAGCTCATCTTTCCAATACTGAGCTTGGAATCATTCATCTGGTTTATGAATACTTAATGGTTTTACTGTGCCTGTTTGTAAGTGAATACAATGCATGAATAAGAATATTTCCTGGTATAAAATGTCTCCCGGGGAACTGAAAGGAATATTTCGGCATGTTTATGATCTTTTCCAGAAAAGTACATGTTCATGTTTGTACAGTGATTAATTTATGGAATTAATGTGAAAATTATTACTATCTAGACTTTTAAAGCTCAAAATTTGCCATCGGGAATTTTCAGGAAAGGAAAGGGAAAGAGACCAATGCTTTGTAGATTTTGTTAATTCTAGTAAACATAGAACGTGAAGTGAAACCTTTATGTTGAAACTCGGGCATCGGGCATGCACAAAGGGCCCTCTAGTGGCCAAACTGAAAAGTTCTGCCTATTTAACATGGTTGATCCATTCGGTTATTAGCTGAGAAATGCTTTGTGGATTAAAAGCAGTCTACATTAACAACAACAACACCACAAAACAAAACTTGAAATTGAATGCCCGCCATCTTTCATTCTTACAAATGTGCAGCCCAGATGAGCGAGGTCTGTGGTCAGCTCACACGTTAAAAGTACTCTCCCTGTGAAAGCTATTCCTTGTTGTCTGATAGTTGGTCCAAGTAGAGCCACTAAAAATTTTGTTTTCCTTCTAGAGCCAGATGAAATGGATGGGTAGAGATAGCGGGAGAGCAAAAACATTTCTATATCTATCACTTTTCCAAGATGGCTCAGTTACCCAGCCTAGGAACTGAAGTGCCCCAAACCTGCAGTACCTACGTCACTGCACAATTACTATAATATATATCTTAAATGTTATTTGAGATTTCTCCACAAACTACTGATCATAAGCCATACCTGTTAAGAGAGCATTTATAAAGCAAATTACTTTAGTGGAATTCAGATTCCATATGAGGATTTCACAGCATTCCACTCTTAGGCCCCGAGAAGGGAAAGGGATGTTTTTCCTAACCATTCCCGCCCTTTCTGCCACTCCCTCTCCACAGAGCTCTCCGCGCCATCCCAACCCCTGCAGTTGTTGATTTCTAGGGGTTGGGGGTGGGGAGAGTACATCAAAGTGATGTAATTCGTGACTTTAAGATGGTTACCATGGCGACTATCAGGCATATTACGCTATTGGTAGGGTAAGAGGTTCTTAAATCTAGCCTTCAATGAGCATTTTCGGGGAGGTTAGCCCACATCCCAGAAAGTGTAGACAGGCGGGGAAACGTCAGTCTTGCCCCCTGCCGCAGCACAGACTGCTTAAACTAAACCCAATAGAGAGGTCATTTCGCCGGTGGGAACCGGACCTTCGATGCCTCCAGGGCTGCCACTGCGAAAGACGCCCTCCCGCCCCATAATCTGAGAGCTCATTGGTGGGTGGTGTCGTCACTCAGAGTGACGTAACTGGTTAGGAAAGAGGTGGAGCCATAGAGACTTGGCCTGGGGCCCTTCTAGCTGGGGAGCTGGGCGAGGGGGGTTTGGCAACTGACTGGAGGACTGAGGCAGCCGTTCCGGGGAGCGGCCCGAGGAGGTAGGGGTGGGCGGGCCAAGTCCTCAGGCTGTTATTTGGTGGCCCTCGCCTCCCTTTTTCCCTCCGAAGCCCGCTCCCTCCGCATCCTGCTCTTCCCATCAGCGCCCAGGTTTTCCGACAGCTTCCAGTTCCCCACCGCACTCGCCTTAGCCCGTGACCTCGTGCCCCTGCCCGCCCCTCAACTTTGGAGCTCAACGTCCATTTCCCCTCCTTCTGTGCTTCGCTTCCTCCTTTCTCTTCCGTACCCGGCTTCCCCTTGTCTTCCTTCCGTAAACCTGGATCGCCAACAAGGTTGCCCTCCCGGTGCCTGCACCATCCCCGCACCCAAACACAAAGAATCGCCCCCCCACCCCCGGACCCAGCTACCGCAAACACAGTCCACCAACGCACTACGTGCACAAAAGCCGCCGGCTGCGGAAGCCCACGGCACGTTTTGCCCCTGTGTCGTCAAGGGCCAGAAGCAAAGGTAACCCGGGGAGCCTGGGGCCCCCGCGTGTGGGCGTGGGCGGCGCGAAGGCGCAGGCGGGGCTCCCGGCCGTCCCCGCCTAGGAAGTGGTTCCCCACAGCTCCGGCGGGAGTGCCCAGGGGCCAGAGAGCAAGTTAACTGCCCGATCTCGGGTGTGGCATGCCTCCAGCAGGAGACCACCCGCCCTTAGCCTGGGTTTAGATGTTCCGAAGTGTTCTTTGAACTCCCATTCAAAATGTCAGCTCTGTGGTTGAGGTTTCCGTCCAGGAGAGCACCCTGGTCTACACCTTTTCCAGCTGCAGAAAAGCAGAGTTGACGCTAAGAGACCCTACCAAAAACACCTTGCTGCCCTTGGCTGAAAAGGACCACAGAATGGAGAAAGGTTTTGATAAAGCTTGTTTAAGGGTAGCTCAGTTTGGACTCTTTGGAGAATCACCAGTACAGGAAACCGATTTACCTCCACTTCAATTATTAGTAGGTACCATGTATATCTTCACTGCTACATAAATTTGGTTAGTGAGTACTTTCCTTTTTTTAAGTAGGCTCTGTGCCCAACGTGGGGCTTGAACTCATGACCCTGAGATCAAGACTTGCATGCTCTACCAACTTAGCCAGCCAAGGGCCCCTACTTTCAATCTTTAAAGTTTGGGGCAACTTGGCCAAGTATGGGAAAAAACTAACTGAAACAAATCCAGAATATTTTATTCTACCTGTATTTTTAGGCTACAAATAAGTGTGTATTGCTCAGCTTCTTAAATACCTGACAACCATTCAAGTAGGTTACTAGGTGTCAGTTGACCAGAAATAAAGTCTTTAAAGACCATATCACCATCATGAGCACCATGATGTTAGAGATCATTTCTATTTGTTGGGATCTCAAAGTACCAGTCTCAAATCGAAGCTGAGAAAACATTCATGATTGTTGGAAATGATCTTGAGAGAGAGAGATTTTACACCTTGAACGGAATATGGAAATTTTCTGCCTTTGCAATAGTAAACACCGAAATCCTGGTATCTTTATAATTGATGTGTTTTTAAAATACTAAATTGTTTACTTAATCCTTCTGTCTAGGTTGCTATGTTGACTAGTTGAGACAAATGTAAGTATGGCCTTCTACAGTTATAAAACAGTCTTAGCTATTGCCCGGACAAGGTAAGCCATGGAACCCCCACTTCCCCTACAATATTTATATATATATTTTTTATAGATATATAAAGAAATACATATATTTCTTCTAGGTGAAAAAGGTATATGTAAAAGGATAGGCTTGTTCCACAGCAAATGAAATCTTTGTTGGCTTTAACTATTCTGCTTTTTAGGAAGCCGACATCATATTGTATTTAAATTTACCCCAGATTTTCTATATGCCTTAGAACTCAGGCTGAATAATTTTTAGATGTATGGCACAGGGAAGAGAGAAGATATAATGGTTTTTGAGTGACACCTTTGTAATTTGATGAATGTTACATGGGGCCCTTAGAAAAATGAGTAAAATGGCTGGCAAACAAGCCAGTCCTAGGGCATATACCTGCGCTCATAGGGCCTGTTATCACTTATTTATTCCAAAGAATATTCACTGAGAACTTACTATATGCCAGATACATTGTACATTTTCCCTTTTGGCCCTTCAGAAAAGTGTTTTATCTTGGCGTGCTTCAAAAACAGTGTGAAAGAATGGAAAAGCCATCTCTTTGCCAGAAGAAATGTCTTTGCTAGGAACTTTCTTTGCCTAGATGGGTCTTATTTTTATTTTCAAACAATCTGATGTGCTAATTTAACTGAAGATTGTGAGCTGGTGCAAAACTAGAATATAGAGATCCCTGGCTGGGGTGCCCAGTTGTAATTCTTATTCCTAACATTCTTGAGGAATTGTAGGTGAAGGGCATTTGGGCCATAAATGCCTCTCATTTGAGGGAGTCCATGGGCACCACACAGACAAATCAGTATTATGTGTTTGGTGAATTCGCACAGAGGCTGTGAAGTGTTTTATTTAGGCAACATTCCTCTTGTCAGCAGAGTAACCAAAGACGCAAGTGTTCCACCTGTTTTATGATAGTAAACAGCCCCTGCTGGAAAAATGTTTGCTGTTAGATTTTTAAATTAATAGTTGCAGAGTTTCGTGCTCGTGTGAGCACCACATATACTAAAATTGGAACAATTCAGAGAAGATTAGCGCAGGAATAATTCCAGAGTTTCTAACTTGTAACATAACAATTATTTTTAGGAATTAACTTATTAATATTTCTCATGGAGTCTGTCATTCAAAAGTGACACTATTTTTCGATGGGGGTAAAAAGTTATATTTCATTCATTTGTGACTATCACCTGTTTTTAAAATATAGGCTTAGAAGCCGTTTTATTTTAACCATATAAATATTGATTTCTTTAGTTCTTAAGTTTGTAATAATATGTGCTCAACTCAGAGGATGTTGCTCTTTATTCCAGATTCCCTAGCTATTTTGTCCATCTTACCAGCTCTTCTTCCCCATCATTTGCATTTCTTCACTTGCCAGATTCCCATTTAAATAGAACATACATGAAGAACTGTGTAAGCAAGAAGTACTCCTATCCTAATCAGTCAGGCAATAAAGTACTTCACTTACGAACTAGAATAATACAAAAGCTACACACATCAACTTGCTGGTTACAAGAGGTCCCTGGT
Source organism: Potos flavus (assembly GCA_028534135.1). NCBI lineage: Eukaryota > Metazoa > Chordata > Mammalia > Carnivora > Procyonidae > Potos > Potos flavus. Next base: position 29,654,601 of record CM052899.1, read on the forward strand.
AAACCTCAGCTGGAGCAAACCCCAAAAAAGCCTCAGGTGACAAGCCCTCAGCCCGCAAAAGGACCTGGCACGAAGATTAAGGAAGAAAAGCGATCTTATAGGCAAAGAATTATGGATGAACTTAAATATTATTACAATGGATTCTACTTGCTATGGATTGACACCAAAGTTGCTGCCAGAATGGTTTGGAGGTTGTTGCACGGACAGGTGCTGACCAGACGAGAGAGACGAAGGGTAGGCGAGAATCATATTTGAGAAAGAAATGTAAAGTTAAAATGAACTATTTGGGAACCAAGTTTTAAACTCACTTGAAAATTCATCCTGAAAATCCCAAAGTAGGAATAGTAACTGATGGTGAGAACCAGAGTTTCTTCCGGAGTTCCTTATTTGTCTGAAACGGACTTACTTTACAACTTTAGGCAAGATTCTTGAGATTTGTGCATATTTGCCTACAAAATGGTTATAATTGTGTGTTCTGATCTCCCCAAGGGGTTGAAAAGCTTCAGGTTTGAGCTGTGCACCTAACATAGAAAATGCTGTTAATATATTAAGTATATGCATTTGAAAAATCAGTTTTTATTTTTTTCTAAAGATTTTATTTATTTATTTGACAGTGAGGAGAGAGATCACAAGTAGGCAGAGAGGCAGGCAGAGAGAGGGGGAAGCAGGCTCCCCACCGAGCAGAGAGCCCAATGCGGGGCTCGATCCCAGGACCCTGAGATCAGGACCTGAGCCGAAGGCAGAGGCTTTAACCCACTGAGCTACCCGGGTGCCCTGAAAAATCAGATACTGTGCTATTAAGATACAGACCCCTAACATAGATGAAAGTTAACAATAGATGATGCCAGCAATATGTTTTGATTGTCATAGATTTCCTTGAAGATATCCCATAGATGTTACTTTGGAGTGATGGTAAAAAGGAAAACCCTACCTTTCCTTTTTATACACAGCTGCAGAAAATCTGCCTAGGGTTTTTAACACTTTAAAGACCACGGCTTTTTTGGTTTTGTGTTTTTGTTTGGGGCATGTCCTAAAATGATGAATAGTGCATATGCATTTAATTCTTTAGCTCTTGAGGACTTGTGCTGATTTCTTCCGCCTGGTTCCATTTATGGTGTTCATAATTGTACCCTTCATGGAATTCTTACTACCAGCATTTCTGAAATTCTTCCCAGAGATGTTGCCATCAACTTTTGAAAGTGAATCCAAAAAGGTACGTAGAATTTTTTAACTTAAAAAAAAAAATTAATGGACTCTATTCTTTAGTTTTAAGTTTATAGAAAAATTGAGTAGAAAGTATAGAGGGTCCTGGATACCCCTCCCATTTCCCCTATTATTAACGTCTTGCATTTGTGTGATCTGTTTGTTACAGTTGAAGAACCAATATCTAGATATTATTAATTAAATCTCCTAATTTACGTTAGGCTTCACTCTGAGTTGTACTGTTCTATGGGTTTTGAAAAATGCATGATGTCATGGTATCTACCATCACACCATCTAGAGAATAGTTTCACTGCCCTAAAAATGCCCTGGGCATCATCCGTTGTTCCTCTCTCAACCAATGGCAACCCCTGTCTCCATAGATTTGCCTTTTCCGGAATGTCATAGAGTTGGAATCATATGGAGTGTAGTCCTGTCATGGATCATTTCTTTCTATCACTGCAGAATATTTCGTTGTACAGATGTGCCACCGGTTGTTTATCTGTTCACCTGTTGAAGGGTATTGTGGTTGACTCCAGTTTTTGGCAATTATGAATAAAGCTGCTATAAATATCTGTGTGCAGGGTTTTTTTTTATGATCGTAAGCTTTCAACTCATTTGGATTCCTAAATGCACAGAAAAGCAATTACCGGATCGTATGGTAAGACTATGTTTAGTTTTGTAAAAAAAAATAGCTGTCTTCCGAAGTCTCTGTACCATTTTTCCTTCCCACCAGCAATGAGAGTTCCCAGAGCCCTGTATCTTCATCAGCATTCAGTGTTGTCAGTGCTTTGATTATCGGCCATTCTAATAGGTGTGAAGTGATATCTCATTGTTATTTTAGTTTGCAATTCTCTGATGATGTATGATACTGAGCATCTTTTCATATGCTTATTTGCCACCTGTATGTCTTCTTTGGGGATGTATCTGTCTTTTGCCCACTTTTTAATGGAGGTGTTCATTTTCTGATTGTTGAGTTTTAGGAGTTCTTAATACATTTGGATACAAGTGCTTTAGCAGATATGTGTCTTGCTAGTATTTTCTCCCAGCCTGTGGCTTGTCCATTCTCTTAACTGTCTTTCACAGAGCTAATGTTTTTTATTTTGTCATCAAATACAAGTTATCAGTATTTTTTTTTTTCCCGGATCGTGCTTTTGGTGTTGTATCTAAAAAACTCACTGCCAAATTCAAGGTCACCTAGGTTTTCTCCTACATTTTCTTTTTCTTTTTTAAATTTTAAGTAGGCTCCACGCCCAATGTGTGGCTTGAACTCATGACCCTGAGATCAAGAGTCCCATGCTCTATGGACTGAGCCAGTGAGGCGTCACTCCTACGTTTTCTTCTAGAAGTTTTATAGTTCTGAGTTTTACATTTAAGTCTCTGATCCATTTTGAGTTAATTTTGCTAAGAGGTGAAATATCAGAATTAAGACTCATTTTTTTCTTTTCCATGTGGATACCAAGTTTTTCTAGCGTCATTTGTTGAAAAAACGATCCCCTTTCCATTGAATTTTAACTTGTTTTTGACCTTTAAAAAATAAAGAAAACAAAAATCAACTGTTATTGCAGTGACTAGTTAAACAGTGGGCGTGATTTAGCCAGACAGACCCTTTCATGCTTGAGAGTAGTCCTGGAAAGGAGGAGTCCTCATTGAATGGTCACTGTGAAGGTGATGGGCTAGAAAAACTAAGGTGGCCCCTTCGTTCTTTCCATTCTGTGCCCCTCTACTGGACAAAGGTCTGAAGGCACAAACACATGATGAGAGGACGAACAGGACAACTTTTAAATCAGATCGGGAAATGTTTCCTAGAAGAAGTAGCTATACAACCGAGACTAGAAGAGTGGTGGAATTTTGCTGCAGCATTTGAAAGTGTTTCTGGATAGAAAGAGTAGCTCTTAAAATGGCTTACTTGTATGAAAGAGTATGACATAATTTGAGACACTGAGTGCTTCTTTGTGGTTGGAGCAGGGAATACAAGGGGCTCAATGGTGGAAGATGAGACAGAAGTGATGTGTTGGGGTCAGGTTGGAAAGCGTCTACCACTCTAAGGAATTTAGACTTTGCCTTTGACCATGGCAAATAATGGAAGGTAAATTTAAGCAGAGGGTGGGTAACACAGTTAGATCTGTATTTTAGAAAAAATGATTTTGCTGGCTAAAAGGATTGAAGAGGGCAGAGCCAAATGAGGGCAATCGGCTGGCATGCTATTACGGTAGCGCAGGAGAAGATTAAATTATGCAAGTGGCATTAGGAATAAAAACTTGAAGATACATTAGAGATACATGTAAGGGGTAGAATCAAATTGCCATATTTGACTGGCAATAGTTTAGTTGACTTATGTTTAAGGTAATCAGGACCTAGAATTAATACTGTGGGATTCCAAGGAATGTGTTTGTGAATTCAGGAAGATGGGGGAATAAAGGAAGTGATTTATCTTAAGATTCCTCATTCTTCAACGCTGCTCATTCCCCAGATATACACATACGCACTATGGCCACAGTTTTAGAAAATACGTTCTCTCTGTTTCTTTCCATGGACTAAAGCAAATGAGAAAATGAGAGAGAGAGAGAGAGAGAGGTGGTGGTGGGCGGGAGGTTGTGAGAGGGGGAGTGGGAAGAAGCAAGACTTTCCATGTCAGATCAGAGCACCCATGCATTTCTCTTTTGTAGTACTTATCTATTATACTTTATTTTGTGGAATTACTGGATTACCTTTAGTCACTAATGTTTGTCTTTCCCATTAGACTAGAAGTCCTAGGATGGCAGGAATTCTTATCTTTTTTTGCTCATTTTATGCCCAGCACCTAGTACAAGGTAGATGCTCAATAAATAAATGAATAGATGGATGGATATGGATATAAGAAATGGATGATTAAATGGGTTCTAATGATGGTATTACCGTTGCTGTTGTGTGATTTTTTTGGTTGAGTCTTTTAAGATATTTCTAAAAATTCATGACTGCTATGATTGGCTAATCATTAGAAACTCTTGGGCAACTTAAAAAAAAGACATAGAGAATCCTATTCCTCTCCATCCCCCTGAGTCCTGACCATGGTTTTGTTTTTTTTTTTAAGATTTATTTATCTACTTTAGAGAGAGAGTGAGCAAGCACATGAGTGGGCAGGGCAGAGGGAGAGGGAGAGAGAATCCCAAGCAGACTCTTCACGGAGCATAGAGCCTGACGCAGGGCTCAATCTCATGACCATGAGATCACGGCCTGAGCCAAAACTAAGAGTTGGATGCTTAACTGACTGTGCAATCCGGGTGCCCCTGACTATGGTTATTTTGAAAATGCTACCACACTGCATTTCTGATAATGAATGAGGTTTTAGAAGTACTCGTTAACATCGTGTCTTAAGAGTATACATTTAGGGGCACCTGGCTGGCTCAGTGGGTAGAGCATACAACTCCTGATCTCGAGGCTGTGAGTTCAAGTCCCACCTCGGGTGTAGAGATTGCTTAAAAAAAAGAAAAAAAAAAAAGGAATGTACATTTAATTCTCTTTTGTGTAGTGCTTTGTTCATATCTGTTATAACACTTAAGTCAGTGTATTATAATTAATTGTATCTGTTTTGTACTGAAGCTATATGCTACTCTAGCATAAAGTTAATTTCCTAGTTTTCTTTGTTTGTGGCCCACACAAAATCTGGAACCGCTCTGGGACCAGGGGCTGGCTCAACTAGCAGCTGACATGGTTTACACCCGGCTAAGAGATAGTATCTCATTCTAAATAATGACAAAGCTTTCCATCGAGGGGATATTTTGGATCTGTCAAATGTTTACGGTCATCGTATTAGTAAGAAACAAAAGGTAAGATTAAGGTGTCAAGTTGCAAATACAGGCTACTTTTTATTTGTTCTGGTTCTCACAAAACGCATTTAACCAGGTCTGAAAATAATATTAACATGCAAAAGAGGGATGAACAATAACAAGGTGACAATTCTTTTCCTCTCATCTTTATCTAAGAAGTTGTAATCCCGAAGGATTGATTAACTTTCTCTTCTTCTGTTATTAAGGAGGAAAAACAGAAAAAGAAAATGGCCGCGAAGTTGGAACTAGCGAAATTTCTTCAAGAAACAATTACAGAAATGGCGAGGAGGAATAGGGCCAAGCTGGGAGATGCTTCCATACAGTTCTCCTCCTACATCAAACAGGTGTCCGTCTCTTGTGGTTACACTTCTAGGTACACGTCTAGATTGTGGAAACAACTTCTAGGCTGGCGGTTATGTGAAAAATTCATGTCATTGTGGATCATCCAAGTTGTTCACAGTCTCTGACGGCAAATATCTAAGTTATGCACATACAATATTGCAAACGTTTATAGTAGTGTGTAGAAAAACCTACCTTAAAGCAGTCATGTACTGAAGACGTCGATAACTTCTTGGAAAGAACCGTAGATTGAGTCAAACTTCTGAACTACTTGTGATTTTTCAGTTGACTTAGGCTGACCTGGAGACTTCTTTATGCCTCTTGGTACCACAGGGCCCATTTCCAGACGTAAGATAGAGTCTACGAACATGCTTTGGTGTGTCTTTCAAATAGTCTACGGGGAATGTTGAATTAAGAAATACATTTTATAATAATTTTTTTAAAAGATTTGTTTATTTTAGAGAGAGAGTGTACGTGAGTGGAGGGGGGAGGGGCAGAGGGAGAGGGAGAGAAATAATCTCAAGCAGACTCCCCTCTGCTTGAGGGCAGTGGAATCAAGCAGATTCCACATCCCATGAGATCATGACCTGCGCCTAATGCCCAACCGACTGAGTCACCCGGGAGCCCCACGAAATACATTTTAACGAACCTCTTTGTCCCACTGCCTAGGTCCAGACAGGCCACAAGCCCAGCACAAAGGAGATAGTTCGCTTTTCCAAACTATTCGAAGATCAGCTAACCCTGGAGCACCTAGATCGACCTCAGCTGGTTGCCCTCTGCAAGCTTCTAGAGTTGCAGGCCTTTGGAACCAACAATTTGCTCCGCTTTCAACTTCTGATGAAACTAAAGTCTATAAAAGCAGATGATGAAGTAAGAGCCGAACTATAGCCATGGGGGTATTAGCAAGGCTTGGGAGATCCCTTAGTGGGGCTTTGTGATAAAGAGCAGTATCTTCTCTTAGATCTGCCCGTGGATGGCTTCTGGCAAACCACTGAGTGGTTTAAACAATCATTACCATGACAGTCGGAACCCGGGTTACTCATTTTAGGAGTTGTTTGTCATACTCTGACGCATTTTCTGGAGAATGCCCTCATAAGCAGTTAGTGATTTAGTAATCTACATCAGTTAGGACCCACTAGGAAGGAACAGCAGCCCAGGAGGTTCCTGAGTCTTCCATTGCTAAGGACAGTGCTCTGCCCTCACACCTCAGCTCCCCTTCCTCAGAGCTGATGCCAAAGTAAGTATTCTGCTGGGTGAGTTAGCCTGATAAGGAGGGGCAAGGCGTAATGCAGGGAGGGAGAGCCCAGCCTAGACATCTGATGGAGGAAAGACATCGGAACTACTAATTAGACTCCTTAAAAAATGGAAAGATTGTTTCTTGAATCAGAATCAGCTGCTTTCAAGCATTCTGCCTGAGGGAGCAAGATTCCCAGAACTGAGAAAGCATGAATCCCGGTGGCCTCATTTAGATTTCAGCTGTTGTTTCAGAATTTTGGAATAAACAATACTGGTCCCAGAAGTACCCTAGTTTTGGGTCACACCAAGCAGAAATCATATTATGTATCAAGCGAGTTTTGTGGACCAGAGTTAGGGCCATTCCCGGATAGAGGTAGGGGGATGGTAAGGGGAAGAGCGACCCTGGGACATCCAGCAAATGGTACACTGCGAGCTTTTCAAGTGGAATATTTTCAAATGAATCCTAAAGTTGCCATGAAGGGGAAATGCACATCGAGAGGGGAGAGGATTACTTTGGTGACAAAGTGTTGGGGAGGAGTTATGGGACAATTTCTGATATTATTAATACCAGTTGGCAGAATTCCCTTCATTTTCAGCGGCAGCACCTTTAGCAAGAGGACAGGTGTTGCCCCCGATTTGCTGGAATTTAGGATTTGGTAAAACTGGAACCAAAAGGGCCAATACCATTCCTTACGTTGCTTTCAGGTAATTGCCAAAGAAGGGGTGAGTGCTTTGAGCGTGTCAGAACTGCAAGCAGCCTGCAGGGCCCGGGGGATGAGATCCCTGGGTCTCACTGAGGAACAACTGAGACAGCAGCTCACAGAGGCAAGTCGCAGCTCTCCTGGGCCCTTTTCACTGGAATGCTGTCCCCCGCGCTTTGTGGACCTCACTCTGTGATTTCTGCTTTTTAGGCAAGCCGTCCCACCTAATTTGCCGCCTTTAATTGAGCAGTGGGATGCTGAAGAAGTTATATTTTTGATGGAGTCAGGGTACTCTCTATTAGTTTCCTTTCTTTTTTTAATTTAAATTTCACTTATTGACATACACTGCAATATTGGTTTCTGGAATAGAATTCAGTGATTCATCATTTACGTACAATACCCAGCGCTGCTCACAGGTGCCCTCCTCATACCCATCACCCATCTAGGCCATCCCCCATCCCCCCTCCCTCCATCAACCCTCGGTTTGTTCCGTAGCCTTAAGAGTCTCTTCTGGTTTGTTTCCCTCTCTCCTTCCCCCCACCCCATATGTTTATCTGTTTCCTTTGTTAAATTCCACATATGAGTGAGATCATACGGCATTTGTCTTTCTCTGACTTACTTCACTTAGCTTAATACACTCTAGCTCCATCCATGTCATTGCAGATGGCCAGATTGCATTCCTTTTGATAGCTGAGTAATATTCTATTCCTTCTTTATCTGATCATCAGTCGATGGACATCTGGGCTCTTTCCATAATTTGGCTATTGTTGATAACGCCACTATAAACATCAGGGTGCGTGTAAGCCTTCGAATCTATTGCTGCATAAACAACTATCACAAACTTAGTGGCTGAAAACAGCACCCCATTTATTAGCTTACAAGTTCTGTCGGAAGTGCAGGCTGTGTTTTTTCTGGAGGCTCTGGGGGAAGACTCCACTTCCAGGCTCATTCGGTTTGTTGGCTGAATTTAGTCTCTTGCAGCTGGAGGACTGAGGTCCCATTTCCTCACTGGCTGTCGGCCCCAGGCTCCTCAGCCCTGCAGGCCCCCTGCATTCCTTACCTCTAGACCCCGTCCCTCTGCAAAGCCAGGGAAGGAGAGCTTCTCACACACTAGCCCCCCATAGGCCTCACATCTCAGACTTCACGTTTTTGACCTCTAGCTCCAGATTTAAAGGCCTCACGTGATTAGGTGAGACCTCCTCATAACTTCCTGCTTTCAGATCTACTGACTTGGGATCCTAATTATTTCTGCAAAATCCCTCACGGCAGCGCCTAGATTCTTGTTTGAATAACTGGGAGAAGGTGCGGGTACACTAGGGACTAGGAATCTTGGGACCACCTTAGAATTTTAGGTACTGCAGGTATTTTAAGGGCCCCAGGCAAAATCTTGAATCAAGGCCTGTCGTGTGAATCCATCTGGAGGTCTAAGCCTTGCCTGAGGGCTTTACCTGGGACTACTTTCCATTTAGTACCCCAAGCCAATATAAAGTGTTAGCTTTGGCAACAGATGTTTAATACTTTGCCACTGACAACATATTTTAACTAAGAGCATCAGTTTTTGTTTTTTTTCCTTCACGATTTATTTATTTATTTTAGAGAGAGAACACCTGCACACACGAGTTGGGGGAGGGACAGAGAGAAAGAAATTTAAGCAACTTGAGTCTCGGCTGAGCGAGGAGCTAGATGTGAGGCTAAGGCGGCGGGGCTTGTTCCCACAACCCATGAGATCATAACCCAGGCCAAAGCCAAGAGTCGGTCGCTTGACCAACTGAGCACAGGCGCCGCAAAGCATCAATGTTTTCAATCAAAGCAGTAACTCCTATTAAAATTCTCATTACTGGGGCGCCTGGGTGGCTCAGTCAGTTAAGCATCTGCCTTCGGCTCACGTCATGATCCCAGCATCCTGGGATCGAGCCCCATATCCGGCTCCCAGCTCAGCAGGGAGCTTGCTTCTCTCTCTCCAGTTCCCCCCTTGCTTGTGTTCCCTCTCTCGCTATCTCGCTCTGTCATAAATAAATAAAGTCTTTAAAAAAAATAAAAATAAATTTTAAAAAATAAAATTCTCATTCTTGTAACTGTAAGAAATGCTATAAAGTGTACACAAATTATCTTGGAATAGGAGCCACTATTGTGGCTTTGAAACCATGTCAGGTAGTTATTTCCTTTTATGTATTGGACCTGCTGTGGCTGGAAGATGAACATATTGTAGGGAAGGGTTCTTAAAATCATTTATTTCTTGAACATAGGGTATTAAGTGGGTTCGAACTGTCAAAGAGCTTTGAAAGAGTGTACATTTTTCCCACAAAGGACTGGGATGCCCATCCAACAATGTGTGATATTCAGCACTATGTATTACTCAGAAATGCCTGTGTTAGGATACAGGCAGGCATTTCATAGAAGGGAAACTCTAAGATGATAACCATATGAAACATCTTAACTTCATAAGAAGAGAAAGCTGAGGTACCACATTCACCTGTTAAGTTGGCAAAGATCAATTTGATAACACACCCGTGTTGTTGAGGGGTGGGGAGAGGGGCACTCACGCACTGCTGATAAAAACCTCCATGGAATCTTTCAAAATTTAACAATGCATTCACTTTGACCTAGAAATTTCACTTGTGCAGTATGACATGTCTATAAAATTATCCATTGCAGCACCATTATAATAGCCAAAGACTGGAAATAGCCTAAAGTTCATAAATAGGAGAATAATCAAATTATGGCCTTTCCGTGCAACAACAGAATCCTTTACGGATGGTTAAAAAGGAGGCAGCTCTACAGCCACGGATATGAATCAATCTCCCAGACATTTCAGTGAAAAAAAAGCAAAGGACAGAGCAGTGTACATATATCTTCCTTTACGTGAAGATGAAAAACATACAAGTGTGTGTTTTCGTATATGCACAGGATACCTCTGAAGAGTATGCAAGGAACTCGTGACAATGGTTGCTTCTAGGGAGGGAAACAGGGTCGTTAAAGGATAGGAGTAGAAGTCGGGTTTATTGTTATTGATTATATTTTATTTACTTTCTGAGTTTTGTCTCTTGTGCATGTATTACTATGTATCTACCTATGTATGTACGTATATATCTATGTATCTATTTTTTTTTTAAAGTTGGCTGTTTGGTACTTGAAAATTCCATCTCATTCTCATTTTAATTTCTTTGGTTATGAGTGAGGCTTATTTATTCTTTCCCCTTATCTGCTCTGTGTCGAAGAGAAGATCCTTAGCTCCTTCGATCCACAAATAGTTCGAAAGGTGACTGGAACCCTCCCTCTCCAAATGAGAGGCTCCCACTGGGCATTGCGGACTATAGCCACTGGTGCCAAAGCCAGGAGACTAGTTCTCATCCTTGTCCTGCCGCTGCTCCCCAGCATGTGCCTGGGGAGGCTTATGAAACTAGGGAAGCAGTCGGTGACGGTGGGTCATGTCCAGTTCGAACATGCTGGAATTCTGTCCTGTTTTATTCTCCTCCCATCTCCAGTGGCAGGACCTCCACCTGAAGGAGAATGTCCCTCCTTCTTTGTTGCTTCTGTCACGAACCTTCTACCTGATCGATATGAAGCCAAAGCCAATTGAGATACCACTAAGCGGGGAGGTGAGTACCCGGGATCTGGATTTCCATAACTGGGGCCACTCCACACATGTCTTATTTCCTCTTGCAGTTAGAGTGGACATTTCTTTTGGAATATCTTTTGGCATTTGGTCCAGTGGGCTTTAAAATCTTTAAAAAATTCCATAAAAAAATTAAAATTGCTAAAACTAACTCTAGCTACAGGGCTCTTACTGTCTTTGTCCCAGCTTGATTTAGGAATCCAATTTATTCTTTCTCCTGAACTATCTAGTCTTCATTAGCAGACTCTTGCTCTTCTGAGACTGAATAGTTCCTCTTCTTTCATGTCTATTTCATTTGTCTAGATTCCTATTAATTTGGAAGTGGCAAAAGGCCAGTCTAGAATGTAAACTTTTTGTCTTCCTTCCACTCATTTCCTTAATCACTTTTTTGTTGCCTTTAATTCAGCAGCTTTTTTTTTTTTTTTTTTTCCCGTCCTGGCTTTTTACCAAAAAACCCAGGATTGGCCCAATCACTAGAGCTTCTTGCTCTGGTCAGAAGGGGCCTCTCACTTCTCTACTTTGTGGCTTCGTGTCTAAGTCAGAATCTGCATGAGTGAGAAAGAAGAGACCATTGTGGAAGATGCTGCACGTGTGGTTTAGTAGATGAAACCGAGTTCTCTGGAGTAGGGACCCATCATTTTTATTTTAGTTATGCTAGTGATTCCTTGGACAAGGCAAGGGAAATGATACGAAGTCCAGCATGAAAAATTTGGGGAACACCTTGCTTTGCCTTTCCGTATTTCCAGAGACTAATCAGATTTGGGCTTTGTCCGAGAAGGATTCTAGGGAGAGTGGGAGCAATTCTGGAACCCAGACCATCTTCTAAAAGGCAGCCTACCTGGTTCTTACTCTATATTTGGTCTTTAAGATAGACCAAATTTGTCATTCTTAGACTGCTCTCAGGAGCAAGGAAATTTTGGGATAGTACAATATCTCAAGCTAAATCTACGTTCTCAGAATTATTCTAGAGGGGCATAAACACTTTAGCCAGATGTTGCTTTCTGGAATGTTTGAGAAAGACCTAGAAATTAAGGACAAAATGACAAGCTTCTAGACATTTTATTCGTTGCTTTTTTTTTTTTCTTAAATCCATGTTGTTAAACTTCTGTTTTCCCTATATACAGAATGAGAATAAGTAGCATGCTAGGTTCTATAAATTTAGGGACATCAAGTTAAATATACTATAATTTAGGATATATGTAGCTCTTATCCCTCCAAGTACACAACGCAATTACTTATTTCCAAAGAGCAGTGACATATTTACTTTTCAAATCTAATTATAATTCTTGAAGATAGGTTAGCTAGCTATTCTCAAAATACCATGTCGTCCATTTTCCTCATGTTGCAGGAGCTTCTATTAAGCAGCACCTACCATTTTATTAAATCAGACAAACTTATCATTATTAGACAGCAAAAATGATAAAGATGTCAATTTTGACTAAGTCGTATCAATACTATTTGAAGCTGATGAGTAACTGAGAAAAGGCAACTTTTTTTTGTCAGACTGAAAACAGGACCAGAATTGGCAAATCAATAGCTTGTTAATGACTGCAGACTTTTTTAAAAATTTATTTTTTAGTAATCTCTACACCCAGCATGGGGCTCGAACTCACAGCCCTGAGACCAAGAGTTGCGTGCTCCACCAGCTGAGCAGCCAAGGACCCCAACTGAGGAGTTTTAATACTAGAATCTCATTTCTCATGTTGAGAAACCAATTTGCCTGTAGGCCACTCAAGATTCAAAGATCAGTACTGCTAAGTTGCTGCTTCAGGGGCCTATTTCATTGTTCTCCTAAAGGGCAGAGTTGGAAGAAGTTAGGGATTCAGTGAGTGGAAAGCAAGTTGCGCTAGAAAGCATTAACTACTGTAAAAATTGAGTTGCAGGAATAGCAGAAAGCTGATGTTCATATAAAATACTTCTCTTCCTAGTCTCCAAAAACAGATATTCCTGTGGAATCACCTACTTCTCCTGAATCTAAAGAGACGCTGGTGGATTTAGCACCTCCACTGAAGGGAACTAAGGTTAGACTATTACTTTTCATTTGATTAATTAGGTTTCAAGATGAAAATAAGTTAATTTATCCATTTTTAACTCTTTTTTTTTTTAAGATTTTATTTATTTATTTGACACAGAGAGAGAGATCACAAGTAGGCAGAGAGGAAGGCAGAGAGAGAGGAGGAAGTAGGCTCCCCGCTGAGCAGAGAGTCTGATGCGGGTCTCGATTCAAGGACCCTGAGATCATGACCTGAGCCGAAGGCAGAGGCCTAACCCACTGAGCCACCCAGGCACCCCTCCATTTTTAACTCTTAATGAAACTGAATTTCAATACCATGGTGTTCTTTCATCAGGACTATATATTGTACTATTAGATCTGTTTCTAAGAAAGGTCAACGTTTGGCTCTATGTAATTAGGTTCCCGATTTAGCCTCTTGAATCCTTTCCCGGAGGAGGTGGCGGGTACATGGTCCTGGTGGTCACGGCAGTGTGACTGTAGATCTAAGACCCATTTTGTTTTAAATCAGTAACCCAACTCTCGGTTCTGCTGTTGAAGGATGAAGAATTTCTACAGCTGCCGCCGGTGCCGTCATCCCCCATAACATCGACACCCATCCCGTTACATAAAGGACCCATCGCTTCTGCTAAAGAAGCTGTGAGTATCTGAAAAAAGAACACCTTTGGCCTCTAGTTATTTTTAAGGGGAGTGAGGATCTAGAATTGTTACTATTGCAAAACACCGCACGCTTCTTCCTGTCATCCAAACAGGAAGTTGTAGGCTGAACTTTCATCGTGTTATAACCACTACGTGTTTAAAATTCAATTATCCAAAAGCCAAAAACAAAACAAAACAAAACAAAAAAAAAAACCCCAACCCCAAAAAAATCTCCAGTTTATCAACCAGTGCAGTCATGGATGAGGCCTAAACATGTGAAGTCGAGAAACCAATTACAATATAGGCAGATTCTTATTTTCTTTTGTGCCAGATGGAAATAGTTCCCATATGTTGTGTATTTCACGCAGGCTTCAAATGTCAGGAAATACTAGCAGGAAAGCAATTTGAATCTTAGGAGAAATGGATGTAAATAAGAAATTACTTATTTACTTACTTTTCCCCTTTGGGTGAAAGAATTTGGGACAAGAGCAGAAGCCTGACACAAGGAAGTGGTAGGGGCATCATGGGAGTGTTGGACCGGCTCTGCTGGCCCCCGAGGGCCGAAGGAGACAGCCAGCCAACACAGACACTCGGGGCTGGACACCCAGGGGTGTGCTTGGGGGTCTTTTTAATTTTTATTATTGAGGTAAGTTGCAAACTTGGAGTTGACTTCCTGCTGTCATTATTTGATTAAGAAAACAGAAAAGGGACTCCTGAGGCACTGCCCCATCTCGCTGTGAGCAGTGCCTAAAGTCCTTATATTTTGTACTTAGACGCTCCAGGCCGAATCACAAAAGACAACGCAGAACAGCAAGGCGAGTTCTAAAGGAGCATAAGGACCACGGGAGGACGAAGCTCACTGTCATCAGCTTCCTGCCCGCAGCGGTGGCATCCACGCAGGACCATCCAGCTCAGACAGACACTCTGGGTCTGGTTTAAGCAGAGATCAGCCATGTCGTCCTTGGGGCAGTCCTTTGAGGCCTTGTAACCATTCCAGATGACATCAGCAGTGAGACCAAGTTCAGACCATTTAGAAATATAATCACAAAGCCACCTTCCTCTGTACCATGACGTCGGCCCACTAAATTGTGTGTAAAGCCCCCTCCCCATGTTATTTTTGAATAGCTTCATATTCGTGTGCACGTCCTTTCAGGGAGGACATTTTTTTGCATAATGGAATCAGCTTGGCACCTTAGATTCGAGTAAGAACTTGGAAACTCCAAAACCACCGGGAGACCGACTTCCTCAGGGATCCATCAGTAAGAACAGTGCCCTGGAAACAAAGCACCTTAGTGGGATGGAATGGACGTACTCCCCAGTAAGGCCTTTCTGGATGTGAAGAAGAAAAAGCTTTCTGGAGGAGAAAACGGGGCGTTCAACAGACCGGCGATCAGCGAGGCCTGGCAGCCGCTTGGCTGTTTGGAGGTTCCCCCTGGGGCCTGCAGAGGCTGCAGGAATCTGGGAGGCCGCCACTATTCCAGCACACGTGGCTTTCATTAGCCACCATTTTGCCAGGAAACATAATTGTGGGTTTAAGACTTAACCGCTTGTGCTGGGTGTAGGTTTTTCTGGTCTGTTTGTCTTTCACAAACAAGACCATTTGTTAGTCATCGGGGTGGTTAAGAGTCTGATACAATCCCTGTGCTCTACCCAGTAACGAGTACTATGTTCAGATACTTATGTTCGGTGTTTTTGGGATGGTCAGTCCTGAAAAAAACTTAATACCTTGCCATGCTGCTGACCAACAGCTTTCTTCCCTTGGCAAGTGTTTAGAAAGGTGTTTTGGCTTGTGGGTGAGGAGATTGGTTTTCTTCGCTCTGTGAAACTGAAAGTGGTTTGATGGGAGTCATTTAAAGCAAGCACAACTCCAGTCTCGCTCTCTGGAATCACCTAAGTGAGGACTGTCATCGGTGCTTCCCAGCAAGGATCTGTACTTTACGATGCTTTTTAAGCCTCGCCTCCACCAGAGGAAAAGCCCCACCCTGGTCGGCTAACACACTCCAGTTCCTTGAGAATGATGAATCCCTACTACGCAGCAGTCGGTGGGTCTCGCCATTGGCCTAGCAAGGTGATTCACAATAAATTCTCCCATTTTTAAAACGAGGGGCGTTTATTTTAATTAGCTCACATCTCAGGTGTTGAACGTGGGCAAGGGATTAGCTACTTAACTTGTTCAATCCTGTTTTAGCTGAATGATTCGTAAGGACTGCCGGGCTGCTCTGCAGTTCTCTCTGGCTTTCCCTACAAGGCAGAGTGGGGATGGTTAGGGTAGGGGGCCCCTGGTCGGTTCTGGCTCCAGAGGGCCCTCACCCATTTTTTTCTACATCTAGGCATCGGAGACACTGACATACCCCTCTTCCCATTCTTCGGATCATAGGTCAGAAGTCTAGGATGTTTCCTTGGTCTCATCACCTAGAGCCCTTGGCTGTTGGGCTCTATGGGAGTGTTACATCTAGCTGCTGCTGACATCCAGCTAGTGGTGAATGATTACCAACCAACTCTGGTTGTGCCCTGGTTTGTAGCATTTGCCTTGAGGCTGCCAACAGGTCACTGAGGAAGAGTCAGGAAGAGGGGTGCACTGTCAGCTCCAGCACGCCACCCACCCCAGCCCTCCTTGAGTACCAAGAGATGAGTCCATCGCTGGCAGCATGGTCATTAAATGTGTCCCTTCTCTGCTCCAACACAAACACCTGGGAGGCAGTGTCCTATACGTATGTGGCCCTGAAGGCCCTCAGGTGCCAACCTGGAGGGACCTTGCCCCAGACTGAATCTTCCTGAACAGCTGGGTTCTTGCTGACCTCCCATCCCCCTGACTCTCCTCAGCTGAGGGAGCGGGGTGGACGGCTACGCCTGCGTGCTACGGAGCTTTCTCCTTCCCTGCAGATGCCTAGGCCTCGCTGTGCCGTCTGCTGATCACCCCACTGGGTGTGACCGCAGGCAGCTTTCAAGACCAGTCCTCAGTGGTGCTGTCAGACCTGGCCGGCATCCCATTCAGAAAGCATTTTGCCCCAACACGGAGGTGGTGGTGGTGCCTGACATTTATGGGCCCGCACCTGTGTCCCGTCCAAATCTGTCCTTCAGTACCAGTCACAGTACCAGTCACACTGGTGACATCAGATAAATACACTGTCATGCTCAAACCTAGGCTGAAGATTTCCCAGTCAACTACCAGTGAGCTCTCCAGAGGTCAGGTCAAACCACGGGAGCTTGCAAGCCGAGTGGCACAGCCCTCCGACATTGACCAAGATCTTAGCCTGCTGGCTCCTCCCAGTGGCGGCTGCAGGGCATGGCGGCTTCACTGTCGTGGAGACAGATTTCTTGCTTCATCTGAGGGTCGTTCTTTCTCACTTGATCAATACAGTACATTAGTGGTGCCTAGGGACTGACACTCCCCAGTTTATGGCAATTACAAAGGTGGAAAGGCAGTATTGATTAATGGTGTGATGATCCCAGGCCCTCATCTTTGAACCCTCCGGAAACCAGATTCAGTGCCTTGACGGCATGACGTCTTCATTAGACAGACCGGACTCCTTTCCCCGGGAGACCCAATCTGGTTATCTAAGTAAAATGGCCATTTCATTTTCTCTCAGGTCAATTTTACTATCTTCTATTTGACAGCCAGCCCCGTCTCTGGGGGAAATTTGTGGGTGATTGGAGTAGTATCAGCAAGGACACCACGGTTATACTAACACTGCCCTGTATTTCTCCAGCACCTTTCCCAAAGGCACGGAAAGCCCTCTGTAGGCCCTCCATCCACGCACACAGCACTGCTTCAAGGGAGGGCCGAGGCCGAGATGATCGTCAGTATTTCACAAGGAAAGACACCACTCTAAGGTCTCCAAGCAAATGATTTTAAGAGCAGAAATTCATTTTCCGGCTCTGTTCACCAAATCACGCCGCCTTTAAACACAAACACAAACCGTAATATGTTGACAGACGCATATTTACAGAGAGACACGAGGGTAAGAGAGAACTTTACAACAGTGGCCAACGCCGCAGCTGCCCCAAAAAGAGCTAGCTCAGAAAGGAAACTTAAAGCAGCAATCCGGTTTGCCCTGCAGAAATGAAAGCGAATCGAACTTTCTTCTGTATTTCGGGGTAATCCCACAAAGAGTAAGCCTTGGGGGGGGGCGGAGTACTTGCAGGTTCAGGGCTGAGGTTCTGAGGAGCAGGGATCCACGTGTTGAGCGCAGTGATCACCAGCAGGTGGCAGAGAAAGAAAATTTCCAAGCACCCAAACACCAAACATTCAGAGAATTTTTCCCCTTTCCTGGGGGATGGGGTGGAGTTTGTACAGGAAGAACTATAGGAAGCCAAGATCTGTGATAGTTCCAACACATGAAGTCTGGTCACAGACACAGAACGGGGGGCAGGGGGACGGGAGAAGTATGACCAGAGGAAGCTGGGAGACATGAAGCAAGGGGTCCGAATGTCAAACTGATTTTAGGTGACAAGTTTTCCCTCACACAGAAGCACAGACAAAACCACACCCACATAAAGGGGGAGACGTATATCTGGGTTTGAATTTCTGCAGACCCTTGGTCCGGTAATCCATAACTTTCCTCTTAAATCCCTCTAGCTCTACCCCTTGGCTATTCCCAGGTAGGCCCCTAGCCTCCCTTCTGATCCGCCAACCCCACCCAACCCCACCAGTTTCCTCTGAGGAAACAGTCTGCGGTTGAGGGCGGTGCTGGGGCCTTGGCTCAGGGCCCAGCGCCTTGGGTGCACTGAGGTTCCTGCCCACTACACAGACATCGTCTCTTCCTGCCTTTCCAAAAAGCATCGGAGAGGAAGGAGGTCTGTCCCGGAGGTCTCGGTGCAGCACCTAAGGGGAAGCGGTTAGGAGGGACCGGCAGGGAGCTCAGGTGCGGCACAGACACAGCCCCAGGGCCCATGGGCCTCGCTCCTTTTCAGCTGACATTCTCTCCCTTGTCACACAGCCCATATAAAAATGAAGCAGCAGCAATTTTTATTGAGGGACCTAAACTGAAAATAGGTTTAGAACATAATTTAAAAAAATAAAACAGCAAAAGTAGCAAAAAATATATGACCTTTTTAAAAACATTTTCCTTTTTTTTTTCTTTTTTCTTTGTTTTTTAATATATAGCAACTGATGCCTCCCAGCCACCAGGAGCATCTTACCCGATGGGTAAATCTCTGGTAACGACCCTTTTAAAAAGACATGTAAATATATACTCAGATTTATACACTTTGTGTTTTCTTCATAGCTATGTACAAAGCCCCCAGTGTGGGGCTGGGCCCCAGGGCCACGACACTGCTCCCAGCCCTCGCCTCCCCATCCTCTGGTACCAGGTTATTTGGTCAGCAAAGCAAATTAGTATTAGAATTAATAAGCCCCTGGCACCATCTCTCTGGAGCAGAGGCTGCCTTCAGCCGAGGCCCGGGGCACGTGACCTCCTCTCGCTAGCGCCGCGGCCCTGAGGACGAGACCCCCGCCACCAGAACTCAAGCTTACGGGTCACGCGAAGCAGACAAAACCAACACAGGACAGCTCGGTCGGCTCTCGCTGGCATGCCTGCTCGCCTCCCACCCCTCAGCCCTCCAGGTGCCCCGCCGAGGTGGCGGGGAGGGGGTCTTGGTCCAACATGTGGGCGGGGACGAAGCGGCCGGGAGCACGGCCCTGCCGCTCTGCTCCTCTCTCTCACAAGCAGGTTGTGAGGAGGAGGAGGAGGAGGAGGAAGAGGAGGAAGAGAGGCAAACTCCGGGGGGTGAAGGCCTCAGGTAGGCAGCTGGCTCCTGCCAGCAGGAAAGGGGCAAAGGGGAAGGCAGTGAGTCCCGCAGGGAGGGGTGGGGGGTGAGGGTCACAGCGGCTGAGGGAATCTGGGGAGGGTGGACGGGGGTGCTAGTCAGCGTCGTTTGAGTCCGCCATTGGCAAGCTGGGCTGGGTGTCGGGGCAGACAGGGTTCCTCGGGCAACGGCTCGTGAGAGAAGACGGAATCCTCCCCCGAGGAGCAGGTAGAGCTTCGGGTGTCGGGAAAGCTCGGCGAGTACTGGTCCAGGGGCACAGACAGGTCCAGGTACTCCTGTGCAAGGAGAGACAGAAGATCCGGCACTTTCCTCCCCGAGGCAGTGCTCACTCACAGAGGCGCGCCCAGGGGACGGCGGCCGAAGGTCGAGGATAGGACAGCCTCACCTGGTTGGAGGTCAAGGCCACAATGCGGTCCAGGTCTTCCACCAGCTGCTTGAACGTAGGTCTCTGAGAGGGTACCGCATGCCAACAATCCCGCATCATCATGTACCTGGGAGAGGACTGTCAAGTCAGGGGAGGGAGGACCCAGGCAGGGCCGCTTTATCTAGCTAGGCCCCTCCTTCCCTCCTTTCCTCCCCCAGGGCCTGGCCTAGGACCTCAGGCATCTTCCCATGCTTACAGCTCATTGGTGCAGTTACTGGGCTTGTCCATCCGATGACCCTCCTTCAGCAGCTTGAAAAGCTCCTCCACAGGCACGCCAGGATACGGGGAGCCTCCCAGAGTGAAGATTTCCCACAGGAGCACCCCAAAAGACCAGCTGTGGAGGAGCACAGAGCCAGAGGGTCTTACGGGCACAGAGCGAGGCCAGGCCAGAATCCTTTCCATCTCCCCTGAGGGGCGTCACCCTGACCCCACCCTCCTGAGCACAGACGCTTATGGGGAACACGAGGGCCAGCGCTGGAGCTCACACTGGCCTTTCAACCTCTATTGAGTGAACAAAGTAGGTGGACACATCCAATGTTTTGTTTTGTTCTCTCTGAGAGGGAAGGAGACCCCCGGCAATCCAGAGGGGCACGCAGGACTCTACTGTGCCGGAATGTTCTATCCCACGTATCCCTGGCAACTGCCTCTTTGAAACTCACACGTCACTCTGGTGGGTGTAGATCCGGTCAAACAAGGCCTCGGGGGCCATCCACTTCACAGGCAGCCGGCCCTGTAAGTGGCACAAGGAAGATTGGGGGTAGCCCAGGCCCGGGTGATGTGGGGACAAGCGGGGCGGTGGGGGTGGGGGGCACACATGGGACCAGACATGCAAAGGAGGACACGTGCTTGGCTCGTCCCACCGCACCATCTCTCAAGCAAGGCCACCTGTGCTGGGCTCCAGCCCGGAGATGGAAGTGGGAGAAAGCCTAACGGACCCGCGGCCGTTCTGTCCTCAGCACTTACGTTGGTTGTCTTTTTATAGTAGTCGATGTGGTGAATGTCCCGCGCAAGGCCGAAGTCTGCGATCTTCATCACGTTGTCCTCGGTCACCAGCACGTTCCTAGCAGCCAGGTCTCGGTGAATGCACTGCGGGGAGCGGAGGCGGGGTGCGGGTGAGGGGCCGGCGACCACCAGCCTGCCCGGGGACCTCTGCTCCAGCATCTGCGCCGCCCGTGCCACACGGGGCCTCCTCCTCCCGCCACGCCACTACCCCTGGACCGTTCTAGGCCGCTGCTAGGAGGTCCCTCTCTCCCACCTCAAAGCCAGCCATCAAGCACCTCCAGCTCCAGGCCCCTGAATCACCGTAGCAAACCCTCTGCGTGGGGCTCCCCTGCCGCTCCTCCCAACTCTAGCTCTGGATTCGCACCCGGGAGGGCTGAGCCTGGATGCTTTGGTCCAGCCGGTGTAGGTGTGTGCTCTGGAGCCCTGGCCCCCAGCACACCCGCACTGGGCCGGGGCTCAGACAAAGCCTCCGTTTATCGAGCAGCCACGCTGTACTTCACACCGTCACATGCGACTCCATCGTGCCCCATAACCAACCCACAACACAGGGCTTAGCACTCTTTATGTCTGGAGATCTACATGCAAGTAGCTGCCTGTGGCTACACAGAGAGTGCCAATGCACGGATCTGAACTGTATCCAGTCTGACCTGAAGGCCACGACCTACACAGGGCTCTCCGGACTCCGACACCCAAGAGCCTGAGAGAGCACAGGCAGGTGCTACTTCAGACGCCTCCAGCCCCACCAGAAGACGCAGTCATAAACTGGAGTACCAGGAAGGCTCTGTTCCCAGCCCTGCTTCACCCAGGGGAAGCCTCAGGTGCCGTACCTTCTTGGAGGCGAGATACTCCATGCCTCGGGCTACCTGATAGGCACAGGATACCAGGTCCTTGGACGAGAGCTGTTCCTCTGGGTTGTGGCTGGGGTTGTAACAGTACTCCAGCCCAGGAGGCCTCCGGGCCTGCAGGTACTCCCGCAGGTTGCCTTTGGAGGCATACTCCACGATGACGTACAAAGGACCTGGGAGCGCGGGGGCGGACGGGCCATCAGGGAGGGCAGGCAGGTGCCCGGGCTCAGCTTCGCCCCCAAGGAAGCCCCACCCTCAACCGCACACCACGTCTTTGTTCCCTAGGCCTAACTGCGCCCTTAGGGAGCCTGGGAAATTCATT
Organism: Potos flavus; assembly: GCA_028534135.1. Lineage (NCBI taxonomy): Eukaryota > Metazoa > Chordata > Mammalia > Carnivora > Procyonidae > Potos > Potos flavus. The sequence continues at coordinate 29,676,514 of CM052899.1, forward strand.
CCATGACCCCAAGAAAGCTAGGGAAATGATTCTTCCCAGCGTACTCCAGGAAGCTCCCGAGCAAAGCTGGGGGTGGGGAGAAGAGCCCTAAATTAGGCCACAGTGACTCACCTGGTTCCACCCACGGACTATGTGTATGAGTCTAGATACCTGACTTCGCAGATGAATGCCAGTAGGCATCACCCAGACCCCGACTCCAACTATTGCTGCACTGGTTTCCCCTCTTAACGCCCCCTTCCCTAAGCGTCGCTGAGATGCCCGGTCACTGATCATGAGCTCTGCCCCGACAGACACTGTTATCTGAGGGGGAGGCCCAGGTTCTCAGCGGAGCCCCTGGGTCGGCCGGGGCGGGAGAGCCGGCCTAGCTTGGCGCCTACCGTCCTGCGTGCAGGCCCCTAGCAGGTTGATGATGTTCTTGTGTTTCCCGATCATCTTCATCATCTCCATTTCTGAGATCAGATCTGACAGGTCTTTCTCTGTTGCATCCGCTTTACACACAAACCAGGAGGGGACGAGACTCATTTACTTGGAAAGGAGGACGAGAGGAGGAGAGCGGAGGGAGGGGAGACGGGCTGGATGCCCGAGGAGGCCCTGTTCTCAGGGACTTGCTTCTCTTTCCTTCCCATTTCACATCCCAATTGATTTTCCCGTCCCCCTTACGAGAGCTCCCCCATGAGTGCTAGTGAGTGGGACGGAGGACGAGGGTAAGAAAAACCAGCTAGCGATGGGATCTAAAATAAACACCTGACCACAGCCCAGACTGACGCCAAGAACAAAGTGAGAACGTGGCCATCTCGGGGTTCACAATGATCCCCCTCCATGCCCAGGAGATGCTATGCGGGCTGTGCGGCAGCTGTAGATCATGACGGGCACCGGAGAGAGGAGGGGCCCAAGGCCCACAGTTTGCTTGGACGAGGAAGGGCTTGTTTTTGCAAGGACAGAAACATCACTTACCTTTCAACATCTTCACAGCCACTTTGGTCACACGGTTGGGTTTGTCCTTGTCCAGTCCAATGGCCTCCGCCAACACCACCTGCCCAAAGCAGCCCTCTCCCAGGGGTTTGCCTAAAACCAGCCTTTTGGGGAAACAAAGGGTGGTATGAGATGGGGCTGGTAAAATTTCAACCGTGAAGGGACATCCCATCTCCACCTCTCCAAATTCCAACCAACTGAGAGCAGGAAGTGTCAACTACTCTTTCTGGATGCTTCTGGTACACCTGTACTCCGAGCGGGGGGCTTCCTCGGAAGCTGAGAGTTAAAGTATTACCTGTCTCGAGGCAGCTCCCAGCGAGGGTCTTCGGGAAGCTCGTATTCAGAGACCCCGGCCAGCATGGGGGTTCCACTAGAGGAGAGGCGTGAGGGCCGAACCAGCAGAACCCCAGAGTTCATGGATGCACTGGAATCCGCCGACACCTACAGGGAAGCGTGGGGTCACCCTTCTAGCAAGGATGGGGTTGGGGAGGGGAGCGGGGGACTGAGCCGCGCCAGATTCCCGCAATTCCCCGTCAGGGCTTTCCACCAGTGGCAGGGGTATGGGTCTGTTATCTGACGTTCTTTCTCCAGCGCAGAGTGGCAGAAAGACCACAAGAGGTCTGAAGATCTAAGTTTGAAAATACGCTTATTTTTGCCGCCAGCTAGCCTTTTCAACTCACCTCTAACAGGAGCAGACCAAATCTATCTCTCTCGGACTGACATTTTGTAACCTATCATTGCAATCACAACTCTATTCTTGTCCCCATTCTTTGTGAAAACCCTGCCTCAGATTATGTATCCCCCTCCTTTTTCTTTGAAGGTTTTATTTATTTCAGAAAGAGCAAGAGAGAGCACGAGCAGCAGGGAGGGGCAGAGGGAGAGGGAGAAGCAGGCTCCCGGCTGAGCAGGGAGCCCAGCATGGGGCTCGATCCCAGGACCCCGGGATCAGGACCTGAGCGGAAGGCAGACACTGAACTGACTGAACCACCCAGGCGTCCCGGATTATGGGTTCCTAACTCCCAAAGCGCCCTCCAGAATCAGCCCAGCTCCAAGTGAACATTCCCTCCTTTCACACGCCTTCTCCCTCTCTGTTCCGTTTCCTTAGATGAGAGGAGGATGGCATCCTGGCACCCGATTCAGATCCCCTTCTCTGTATCTCTGTACCTCTAACTGGCCCTCAGGGACCCTTTAAAAGCGCAACCAGAGTTGCACATTCAGCCCGGGTAAGACCTTCTCCCGATCCACGTGCCGGGTGAGCAGGGGGCTTGCAGCTGGGGTATGGCGGGCACCGAATTCATGGGCTAGAACAGCTTGGAACCCAACTCTGGAGCACTTAGGACAGTCCCCTTTCCCTGGCCCAGAAGCTAGGAAGCAAAGCTGGAAGTGGTAGGTTGAGGACAGAAGAGAGGGCAGGGCACCGGAAGGTCCTGGAGGGCCCCTGGGGGTGCAGGGAGAGAAGGCGATGCGGAGCGTGCAAATCCCCTATCTACTTTCTGTTACCTGTCTGCGCAGAGGGATGCTCTTGGCCAGCTTGTGCACGGCCATCTGGCTGTGGAAGTCGCTCTTCTTGGTGCCACTCTTCATCTTGTAGATGATGACAGAGCCCACCATGCAGGAGATGAGGAAGGCCCCCGTGCAGTAGATGATGATCTCCAGGTACAGGGGTGACGTCATCACTGCGGGCCTCTCTTCCAGGGCTGAGTCAGTGCGAACAAGGAGTTAGCAGGCTCCGGGGGCCCAGACCACTACGCTCCCAGCTTCATAAAGCAGACCACCCCCACCTCCTTTTGTCTAAGAATTTTCAGGGCAGAGAACCAAGCCAGGTCCCAGCTGGGACTGAGGTCTGGCACTGAGCAGATCAGACAGCCTACGATCTCTGAGTCTTCCTGATCCCGACTCGAATCCCCCAAGGGGGATGGACTAAAACTATCTTGCCACTTGAGGACCATCCTCATTTGTTCAGGAGCCTGCCTTGTTCAGCTGGACTGCTGGGATTGCCGGGGATCAGGAACCCCACAAAGGCTTTCTCGGTCTCCTTGTGGAAACCCGGCCCTTCTCCGCAGAGCCCCAGCACTGTGTGTGTCCCCGTCACACGGGACAGAGGAACCATTTAGGGCGTCTGTTGTCCTTGACAGCCCAGGGGCATCTTCTCCATTTCTACGTGCCACAGCACCTGACATACAGCGACACATCTCGAGTTCAAGGAGGGAGGAGAGGGAGGGACCCAGTCTGTGTCCTGGGTCCTCACCTTCTGCCTATGCCGCCCGGGTCAGGTCAGACCACGTAAATATTTGTACCTAGCTAAACCACAGGCAAAACTAACTTCATTTCCCACCATGTCTGGACTGCTTGAGACGAAAACGTCCACTTTGCTGCACTTAAGAATTCTACTAGGGCCCTAACTCCTCAAATTGAAGGAGGAAACTGGGAAGGGGGCACTGTTTTCTTCTCTTCTCCCACCTTCCGTTTAGAATTCAGCCTGCTCCCACAGAAGCCCATCCAGCTGAAACCCCCGCTTCCCTTGCACACGAGAGGCAGGGAGGCTTCCCGGACACTCCTTCCCCACCCGCCTGAATGCCCCTCTTCCTTGCATGGCTTTCTTCCATAGACCCCAGCCAGCCACAGAGGCAGGCACGGCGGGAACCTCCCCAGAGAGGCACCAGTGTGACCCCGGACGGAGCCCGAAGGAACCCCCGGAAGCCCGCCAAGGCGGCAGCAGAGCTGGAAACAGGAGGAAGTGTTTCTGTTTTTCTCTCTCCCCGGTATGGACAAACGAAGACAACCAAGTGGGAGCACACACGGGACAAAGACAGGGACAGGGTAAAAACAGAACGCTTCTCTGCCTCAAGCAGGGGTCAGCCCCTGCAGGCCAGGCGGGGCAGAGGAAGAGAGAGGGAGGGAGAGGAGGACAGTGTCAGCACCGTGCCCAGACCCACGTGCAGGACACTCAAGAGGCAGCGATGACCAGCCCCACCACCTGAGCAGGCTGCAGGCTCCTTGCTTCCCAGCGCAGCGCACACACACCCCCCCTCCTGGGAGCCCACGAGGAGAAATGGGCAGCACGGAGTCCCCTGTGGCCTCCCGAGTCAGGCCTTACTTAAAGCTCCAGTTCCCGCATCTAGGTGGAGCCTCTTCTCTGAGATCAGAGGATGGCAGGGGGCGGCTGGCCCTGTGTCTGACAAGCAACAAGCCCCTCTTTACAGAATGCCTACATCTGGTTAGAGGAGGAGGCCGGGGCCTCTCTCGAGACCCCTGGAGCCAGCAAAAAAGGATCAGACAAGTCGGGGAAGGCTGCTGGACCCAAGGAGGGAAGGAGCCTGCCCTGCACGAGAGCCCGGCTGCAGGTTAACTCCAGATTCCACGCATGCATTGCATTGGCCAAGGGGGAGAGCCAGATGTGGGTATCCAGGCGGGAGGCCTCCGAGTTCCTGCAAAACGAGGACAGCTCCTGGGAGAGCCGAGAGGATTTGACCCTCAAGCTTTCAGACAAATCGCCAGGGCCACCTGCTGGCCCCTGGAGCCCACTCCTCTACCTCTCCCGCCTCTGTGTCTCCCCCCAGCCCCACAATGCATGCTCCCCCCGGTGCCCGTGGCAAGGGCAGGACATCGAGAGGAGAAGTACAGTGTATACCTTCCAGAACGGTCAACCATGCAGAGTGATGGGAGAGTCCGATAGAGTTACCCGCCAAGCACGTATACTCCCCCGCGTCCTCAAAGGAGACATTCCTTAAGTGGAGCACTTCCATCTCTTTGTCGGTGGTATTAACTCCGGCAGTCTAAAAGAGACAACGGAAGCAAAATGGACAAGCACAGGACATGAGACCTCTAAGAGACACACACAGCAAAGGAGGGAAGAAGAGAAGGGGGAAAAAAACCGGAGGAAGAAATGCTCCCCAGCGTCTCCTTTGCGACAAGGAACAAACAAAAACCACCAGGCAGCGAGACCTGTTAGAGGAAGACAGTGAGACCCTGAGGGAGGGGCTCCGCAGACCTGAGACGCCGCTGGCTGGTTACGACCCTTCACCAGACGCTGGCAGCCCCTGGCCCGTCCAAGCATGCGGGCGGGCGGCGGGCAGCATGGAGAAATGGGGCCCGGCGGCGGGGGGCTGTTTGGTTTCAGGTAGAGAGAGTCAGAGGGCACACACAGGAGGGATGGATGGGTGCTGCGGTCACACGTGCACACACACACACACACACACGCACGCGTGTGCACAAGGCCTGCCGGTTTGCAAGGGGACACCCAGTCCCTTCTCTGCCACTCAAACCTCAGTCTGCACTGTCATTCAGCACGCAGCCAGACCAAACCCACAAATGCACACACAGCCAAGGAGCACACACAAGGCACAGAGGGGGCAGACGCCAACACGGTACCAAACCAAAGCAGCCTCCCAGGCCGGGTATTTTTCCATGGCTCTGGGCTCTAGAAATACAGCAGGGTAACAGGAGAGTTGGGTGCTGGCTTCCCCACGTGCCCCAGCAGCATGGGGCCTGAATCAGACTCCCAGCACAGGGCCCCATCCAGCTCCCCATTACCTTTTGCCACAGGTCTGGTGACAGTGAGCCACGCAGACTGGTTAGCTTCACCAATATAATTGGAAACCTTACACACATACTCCCCGCTCTGGGCCTCTGTCACATTGAACAGGGTCAGCACCTCCGCATCCGAGCTATTAATCCCCGAATGCTGGAACAAACCAACGACAAGCCAGTCAGTGGGGCACACACTGAGACGTGGCCAGACTTCGCTCCCACGTAACGTGAAGGCAGGCCCAGGGAGCTGAGGCAAGGGAGACCGTAGGGAGATTTAGCATCTTTCCCTTCTTAGTAGGACAAAACAAGTTGACTTCGAAGGCCCAAAGCATCTGACTGAAAAAATAAACTTAGAAAGAAAATGGCTGCCCCCAGTCACACGTTGTGTCTGTGTCAGGCCCACTGCTCCAGGTCTAGGGCAGGGACTGTGAAGGGCGCCGGCGGCCAAGGGCCAAGGCCGCGGCCTCATTTTTCAACACAGCGGTTTCAGCACCAGTAGTGAAGAGAAGGGATGGCCAGTAAAACTCTGGGAGGGCCAAGTCAGGGGAAGAGGAGGTCTAACTGGGACCAGGACATAAACCACGTTCCCAGCCTCTGGTTACTTCTTGTTGCGAGATCCACTGGGGGAATTAGGCAATTACCTTGCCTGGATTAGTGGAGCATTCGGGGACAATGACAGTCTGGGAGTGAGAGGAAAAAGGAAGAGAAGGCCATTACTCCTGACGCTGTTTAGAATCCGCCTGCAGCATTTGCTTTTCTAACACTACCTAAGAGTCGTGCCCTTATCATTCACTCACTCACTTGCCAGAAAGGACGTGACTTGGGGAACTAGGGCAGAATCTGGGAAACGCTTACTGGAAAGGCTTTGGTCCTGGGCAATGGAAAATCAGGAGGCCAAATGCCTTCCCTGAGTAGCTGACCCAAAAGCCTGAGCAAAGTCACTCTCGAGGCTCTCCAGAAACCAGTAGTGGCCTCCCCACCTTCCCCACCCCTGGCCCTTGGTTCCCATTGCACTGCCACTCTGTGACCTGTCACTAGGTCTGGGGAACGTGGCTAGGTCCCCTATTTAAAACGAAGCATGTGCTTGAAGGGTAAGGGATGCATCCTAGTCACTGGCACTAAGCCTGACCATAGCCCCTGGGGCCCAGGGAGATACAGATCTCCTTCCCAGCACCCAGCCCACGGGGACCGGGGCCAAGATTACCTTCAAGATCTGGACATAAGGCAGGTTGTCTGGACCAATCTTACTCCCATTCACCTCGATGTGCTTTAGCCACTGGATATGGGGCTGTGGGTCACTGTACACCTTACACATGAACTCCACATTGCTGCCCAGGGCCACCGTCTTGTTGGCAGGCAACCCTGCCTGCAGGATGGGCCGGTGAGGGGACCGCTCTGTAGAGGGAGAGAGAGGAGAGGCTCGTGAGGCCCCGCCATGGCCCGCTCCTGGCTGGGATGCTGACAGAGGGCGTCCCCAAGACCACCAAGGAGAAGTGAGCTCCCCTTGGCTTTTCCACTGGGCAGAGCATTTCCAGCCTCTGCCCAGCCTTAGCCCTGTGACTCTGAGCTGGGAGAGGGAGGAAGGTCCTAAGCGATGAGGACCTTCCACCGCACGGCAATGCATCCATTTTCATAGGCACCAGAAGTCTGTCCTGCCTTAAACGGAGACCACTGTAACTTCAGTCACACCCCCAGACCTCCCTAACGAAAATTACACAGAGGCGTTTCGACTTGCGACTGCAAGTGTGGCCCAAGAACACCAGCACCAGCAGCACTCGGGGCTCCCCAGCAATGCCGAATCTCTGGTCCTCTCCGGCTGGGCCAGAAGCTTCTTTTTATACCATATCCCCAAAGCCAAGACAGAATGCTGGCTGGGCAGCTCTTTACCTTCAGATCTCTAGAGAACGAGGTCAGAGCCTCCGAGAGGGAGAGGCTGCCGCAGCAGCACCGAGAGCCGTGCTGGGCCTCCTAGAGTTTCCTGCGACGCCCTGCACCCGGCACAGGGCTGAGGTCTGGCATTACTGAGCCTCCATGTGCTGACCTCACAGGGCCCATGGCGTAAGCACCCCCCCGCCCCAGGCCCCTGCCCCAGCAGACTGTCCACGAAGCAGCCGCCACCGGGATGCTCTGTGGGACACCCTCTCCGGTCCCCCCTCGTGGGAGACCAGCCACAGAACCTTTCACCTTTCAGGACCCACAGCGGTGTCCAATCCTCTCAACTAAATGCACAAGCCGGGCATGAAACCAGCTTCAGGTGACCGAGCTAACAGATGCCCACGCCGCCCCGGACGCTCTGGCCGTTCTCACAAAGCCCTGCTCCCTTTCCTCGCAGCTCCTCTCACCCTGTCACTGCCGCCTTCTTACCCACGACGTCGAGCTGGTAGGTGTGGTTAATGCTGCCATATTCGTTCTCCACGATGCACGTGTAGTTGCCCTTATCCGAAGGCACCACGGAGTCCATTATGATGCTCCAGGTGGCGTAACGGACCTGAGGGGAGACATGCCAGAGTGCTCCACTGTGGGTCTGGAGGAGAACAGAGGCAGGGGCGCCCGGTGGCACTTACCCTCCAGTCCCAGCCCAGAGCGCACGGCCCCCGTGGCACGGGAGCTGCGACAGGGCAGAGACCGCCACCCCACCACCCTGCCCCCGGTCCACATGCACTGAAAGAACACATCAGGCGGACAGGCAGGTGCGTATGAGGAACTCTGGACGTCTGCCTGCAACAGCCAGGGCCACCTGCGATCTGACCTATGTGCCTCCTGCCTTCTCCCAAATGCACCGGGCGCTTCCCCTCTGCGCCTCTGTTTATGTCCTGGGCTGGGAGGGCTCCTGGAGATCGGTCCGGTCTGCCCTTGACCTCTTCTTCTAAAAACCATGTCCTCCAGCACAACCTTGGGTCAGAAAGGTTCTCACTGTCCCTCTGGGCCCCTGCCGAAGCCCTGATCACAGCCTGCTTTTTGTGACCGTGTTCAAGGATACCTGCCCTCCAGTCCGGACTGGAAATTCTTTGTGGGCAGGAACACTGCCTTGTACCACTCATGGCAGTGCCTTGCATACGGCAAGTGTTGGATAAATTAATTTAAAATGTTTCCCTATTTTTCCTGATCTCTGCTTTCCTTTTCTTTTTAAAGATTTTATTTTTTTTTTAAGCAATCTCTACACCCAACGTGGGGCTCGAACTTACAACCCTGTGATCAAGAGTTGCACGCTCACCAACTGAGCCAGCCATATACCCCGATCTCTGCCTTCCTTGTACAAGATTTTTTTTTCATGTTTTTATTTTTTTTTAAAGATTTTATTTATTTACTTGACAGAGAGGAGAGAGATCACAAGCAGGCAGAGAGGCAGGCAGAGACAGAGGGGGAAGCAGGCCCCTGCTGAGCAGAGAGCCCGATTCAGGGCTTGATCCCAGGACCCTGAGATCATGACCTGAGCCGAAGGCAGAGGCTTTAACCCACTGAGCCACCCAGGCGTCCCCTTCCTTGTACAAGATTAATGGGAAAAGAGCAGCGAGGTGAGATGGGACAGAAGGATGATCAGAGTCTAAAGAAGGGACCAAGGAGGAAGAAGTTCTTCCTAATGACGTAGATGGGCAAAGGACGCAAACAGACAATTCACACAGCAGGAAACGGAAATCGCTTACTAATATATGAAAATTTGAAGTCTGCTAACGGGCAGAACGATTCGTAAGAGAAGAGTGAGGTACTTTTCTCATCAAAGTTGTTGGCTCAGGTACAGTGAGCTTGTCATTCTCATACTCTGCTATGGGGAGATGAATTAATTTTTTCTTTTGCGAAAGTAACTGTTACCACAATAAAGTAAAATTAAAAAACAAAATTATGCCCCAGCTCATCATCCCCCATTAAAGCAAATATCACGGGGCGCCTGGGTGGCTCAGTGGGTTAAAGCCTCTGCCTTCGGCTCAGGTCATGATCTCAGGGTCCTGGGATCAAGCCCCGCAATGGGCTTTCTGCTTGGCAGGGACCCTGCTTCCCCCTCTCTCTCTGCCTGCGTCTGCCTACTTGTGATCTCTCTCTGTCAAATAAATAAAATCTTTTAAAAAAAATAAACTAAAAAAAAAAATAAAGCAAATATCACAATAAATAAAATATCACATCTTCCTGATGTACTTGGAACTCTACTGCCCAGTACACTTTCTGGAAAGACAAGTGTTCAAGAAATGTTCATGTAGGGGGTGGGGGGATGGGCGAGCCTGGTGGTGGGTATTGAGAGGGCACGTATTGCATGGAGCACTGGGTGTGGTACATAAACAATGAATCTTGTAACACTGAAAAAATAAAATAAAAGTATTTGGGGGAAAAAAAAAAAGAAATGTTCATGTAATAAAAAATAAATGAATGAGTAAAATTACCTAATTACCGGAGGAGAAAAAGGTAATGGGAAATATGCATCAAGGGCTCAAAATAAATTCTTATACTTTGGTCTAGTAACTTCACTCCTAGCAATCTTTAAAAACACAGACAAAGATATTCACCACAATATAATTTGTAACAGTGAAAAACCAGAAAATGACAAATATCACAAAATAGGTCGTTACATTATGAGACAGTTTAATAATGAAATACTATGCAGCCATGAAAAATTCTCTCTCAAACACATGGCAAAAGACTCATGTTATAACATTAACAAGTGACAAGAAATTATATACTCAGTGTGATCATATAAAAATCATATACATAGAAAAAAAGACTGAAAAGACTTTTTTTTTTTTGAGAGTGAGCACACGAGGTGGGGGCGGGGGGCAGAGGGAGAGAGAGAATCTCAAGCAGGCTCCACACCCAGTGTGGAGCCCGACGAGGGGCTTGATCTCACGACTCTGAGATCATGAGCTGAGCAGTCGGATGCTTAACCAACTGAGCCACCCAGGCGCTCCAAGACTGAAAAGATTTTAAAACTTCTTTTGCAGTTTCTTGTACCTGAAAGTTTTCTAAAGTGCACTGCTCTTATAGTTAGAAATCATTAAACAATTAAGGACACATAATAAGGATTTTCCAAGTACCCTCTCCTGTTCGTCTTAGGCCAACCTTCATATACACACACGTACGTACCTTGTAGCCTCCAATCCTGTGGTCAGGTTTGAATTCTTTGCCATTTTTCAACCAGCGCAGTGTGGGGTTGGGAGTCCCACTGGAAGGGCATTTGAACTTCACAGTCTTGGCAGCCGGCACCGCGTGCAATTTCTTTTCCATCTTTTCTGGGGATGTCCAGTACGGAGCCACGGCTGCCCAGGGAAAGCCAAGAGAGACAGGCAGGGGGCCAGTCAGGCTCAGGAGCAGGGGCCCAGGCCAGGACCCGGAGGTGCCCCGCCTACCTGCCCAACACCTGTGAACAGTGCCTGCTCTAATCAGGGCGCCCCAGGGACCCCAGGGCTAAGCATCATGACCCCATGTGCCCTCTCCTCCCCTTGTCCCAACAACCATCCCAGCCTCCCCTTCCCACTCAAACCCAATGCCCAGCCCGAGGGGCAGTAAGGTAGGAAACAGTGTCTCACGCATACGGTTTGGTTTGGTGTTATCTGTCTCTTTCTCCTCTGAAGAGGAGTCATCATCATCATCGTCGTCCTCCGAGGAGGGGAGAGCATCTACGGGAAGCAGAAGGGGGCACTGAGGTCCCTTCGAGGGAAAAGGGCTCACGAGGTTTCCATCCGTATCAACAGCCGGCCATGGACACGAAGGCCAGTCCGGTTACAGATGAATGCAGGTGCCCATGCCCATACTAGACCCCAGTCTACCCCCAGGGACAGTCTCCCTGAGGGACGGAAACGTCACAGAACTGCATGCTCTCTGCCTGTCCCCCGGCTTCCCCATCCCAACGCAGTGCCCCTCTCTGTCCAGAGGCCTTGAGACTGGCCAGTTCCATTGGGGCAGTGGGTCCTCCTGAATTCAATTCTACCTCGCAACTCAGCACCACCCGACGTGCTGGGTCTCAGGCCCAGCAGCCAGGGAACCTATGTGTCTCCTTCTTCAGAAACCCAGACAGGTCGAGGCACAGTGCGGCCAGAAGCCGTTTCTACAGCCACGGGCCGAACAGTTTCTAGTCGAGATTTTTCCACCACGTGTGTGTGAAGGTTTGGGGCTGCCCTTCATAACCAGAGCAGAGAGGGAGCCCACCACACAGTCCACAGCTGCCGACGCTTCTCCGCAAGGATCCACCCCTTTTAAAAGGCTTGACACACATGTGGTCACCAAACAGCGCTCATGCCAGATCTTTTGCCAGTCCCTCCTAGTGCTTTTGGGGGTCTGGAGAGAAATAAAGGAGGCATGTCCTTCAATTGAGGGCAGGTTCCAAATGATGCCTGCAGGAGAGGAGCTGCCCAGCCCTCACCCTGGGCTTTGCACACATGGTGTAAAGAAAATTTCAGCTCTTCTTTGTTTAACCCTAGAGTTGTGCAAAAGCTCTGTTCTAAAAGTGGCAGATTCCCAAAGTCACAGAGCTCTGGGGTTCCCAGGCTGCCCTTGATACAGCTCCGGAAGCTGGAGGACAGATGTTTTCCAGGAAGCCTGGGAGTATGGCTGTGCACCTGGAGCTTTCCCATCACAGTGGGGACCCACCTCACCACACGGTCCGGGGCTCTAGCCCCTGAGCCAAGTACCAAGTCCAAATGGCAAGGGAATGACAGAATGGAAGCTGGCCGAGTCCCAGGTAGCACCTGGAGATCTGGGCAAGCGATGATGGAAAAAGTCAGTGTCTTACTGACCCAAGTGTATCAGCAGTCACTTCTGAGGCAGATCCTGGAAGGCCAGATCTCTGACCTGAGGCCTGCACCAGCCCGGTCACTCCTCTGAGAGCTAAGCCACGCGGCGGGCGGGGAGCAATGTTAGTGGGCAGCAGTTTCCGAAGCAGAGTGGGGGCAGATCGTGGAAGGGGCGGATCCGGGGAGAGGGGGAGGGCAGGCTTTGCTACCAACCTGAGACATTGACGGAGAAGTAGGTGGTGTCGCTGCCGGAGGGGCTGCTGGTCACGCAAGCGTAGAGGCCGGAGTCGGCAGGCACGGAGTCCCGCACCTCCACCTCCTCCCCTGTGATGCGGGTACGGTTGCTTTCCACCAGCTGCACCCCGTCCCGCAGCCAGTTGATGCTCTGGACATCGTCCCGCAGCCGACAGCGAAGCTGCAGCGGGTCACCAGGGTGGACCAGGAAGGACTCCACTTCCACGGGGGCCCCCCAGGGCTGGGCTGCAGCCACCCACGGGGGCCGGGAAGAGGAACCGAGGGATGGGGCAGGGAGAGGAAAGAGGGAAGAGGGAGAGAGACAAAGGGAGTTAGGCTAGCGGGCCGCACTGAGCTGCGACATCCCGGGGGCTACAGAGCCAGGAGGCGGGAACGGGGGTAGGGGTCAGTGGGGGACAGCTGGCCGCTGGAACCCTACCTCTTCATCTCTACCCCACACTCCCCAAAGGGCAAAAGAAGAAAGAGGCAAAGCCAGGAAGCAGCCACAGCAGCATTAAGCAGTTGACTTTCATTTCCTTCCATCCAAGGGGGGAGGAGAGGAGGGCCAGTCCCCACCCCACACTGGGGCTTCTTTGGGTCCAGAATGCCCCTCCCCGCACACTCGGTTCTTTGCCAAGAATGGTCACTTCCCAGGAGAACACCCCATTTCCTTTGGGCTAGGCCAGCCTCAGCCCTTTACCTAGTAACAGCTGAGCAAACCCTGTCCCTCAAAAATCCAGCAGCCCCCACCTACAGTAGAGAAGGTAATCTGTCAACAGGGGCCCTCGGGTCCAGTGATCTGGCAGGGCGGGGTCTGGCCCCTCCGGGAGTCAGATGCATCAGATGCGTAAGTGGGAGAGCCAGCCCAAGGAGAGGTCAGCTCAGGGGAACCTCTGGCTAACAGGTGTCGGGCCAGAGGATTCGGAGCTTTGGAGCCTATTAGGAGAGGACGCCTGCAGCTGCCACCAAGCCCACACTTGCTCTGGCTACAGCAGCCCTTGCACACAAAGCTCCTTTCTCCTCGTCCCACTGCCGGGCTCCCCCCTTCAAGCCCCCCGCCTCCCCCGCCCCCAACACACGGTCACACACATTCGCTCCCCCTCACCTCTCCTGCCCTGGATCCCAGGTGCTCCACGGCTCACAGACCTGATGTGACCCGGTCACCCGTCCTTCCCTCTCACGACCAGCAAGGCCTGAGGCCAGGCACGCCCTGGAGGCTACTGTCCCCCGGACTGTTACCTGCTCCTGAGCACCCCCTCTTTACTAGCCAGGGGGAAATGCGGCTTCTACTGCCATTCAGGACGCTCACGGCGCTCCCTCCCGGCATCGCCTGCCCATTGATGCCCACCACCCACAAAAAAGTGCACTTGTTTCGGCTCCTATCTTCCACCTGACTTACGTCTCCATGGCCCGGGGAACCTTCTTTCGTTCTCACCACCCCACCCCCCAGTTAACCATCAGGAGGCTCAGTCAGGACTCCTTGCAGGTCCCCAAAGCAGAAGCCCCTGAAACACATGCTTTCTCCCATCCCTGCACCCCAGGGCCCTTCGGGGCTCGTGTCCTGCCGGCTCTCAGCTACCCCCCAGGTCTCTGGCTGGGGACTCTGCCTCAAAGACTCTTCTAGGTCCCGGTCTGGGTCAGATGCCCTTCTGCTGCACCTTTCACACTGAAGGGAAGCCCCCTCTCTCGACCGAGTTCCCAGGGCGGGGACGGCACCCAGTACAGTGCCTGGCACTCAAGAGTTGCCCAATAAGCGCTTGTGAACAATGCAAAAAGGACACAGGCACTGTCTCCTCAACATCTTCCTTTCTAAACTTTCTTCTCTCCTTCTCCAACCCTCACTGTAACCAACTCTGGAGTTTAGCCAGGTTTCTGCCAGAAACCTTACAAATGAAGAAAATGTGCCCCTTGGGCGTCAGCCGGCACCAGGGACTAACAGCTGTTTTTCTCAGAGGGGCCAAGGCAGTAGGCCCTGACCCTCTTCAACCCAAGGGCTGTCTTAAATACTGGGTAAATATGAGTCATCAAAAGTGGGGGCACTGCTTCAAAAGGGTTTGGAAGCCACTAGGCGAACAGTCATTTATATTTTTGTGAATCGGGTCAAGAGGAACACCACAAAGGTGAGCGGACCACATAACTGATTAAAAATAAGCTTTTGTGGGTCTTAAAAAAAAGTTATTCTTTCCATTTTTAATGGTTTGTGGTTTTGCCAAAAGAAGGGAGAAGAAAAGCAGTTCAGACTTGACCCTTAAGGAAAACAGCAGACACTCCTATTGATCAAATCTCCACTCCCTCCAATGACCTCACTGATTAAATATTGTGCAGCTCCTGATCTGTAACGAGCCGTTGGTCAAACAGTCAACTTGGTAAACTCAAATTCTTAACCTCTGGCATCACAGCCTCTTTTGACAGGTCTGGGGGACAATGAGGTGGTGAGGAGAACATGGGCACTTCCCCGAGAGAAAGCAGTAAAGGGACACCGGCGCCGCTGAGATCAGCTCTGGCTGATTCTAGCTTGGATCCCTAATTTCCCGCTCTTCTCAACACAACTCGTCTACGGGGATGTATGAAAAGTCTCAAGGACCAGTTTTCTTGGGGTGCCTGGGTGGCTCAGTGGGTTAAAGCCTCTGCCTTCGGCTCAGGTCATGAGATCGAGCCCCGTGTCGGGCTCTCTGCTCAGCGGGGAGCCTGCTTCCCTCACCCCTCTCTGCCTACTTGTGATCTCTCTCTCTGTCAAATAAATAAATAAAATCTTAAAAAAAAAAAGGGGGGGGGACCAGCTTTCTTTTCCCTGCTGCTAGAGCTCAAACTCCCTCGGATGCTCCAAGCCTTGGTGCACTCTGTCCCTTTATTCTCCTGATCAAAAGCCTGCACCATAAAATCAAAACCCCTGCTTGGCATTCAAGGCTCTTCGAAATCTGTTCCCACCTCCCCACACAGCCACCTTCTCTCTACCTTCCACTTCAAGGCTGGCTGTTCTCCAGACCAACTCTCCTCACAACAAAACTGACTTGGGCCCAAGACCATCAGCGTTGTGATGCTCTAGTCCTTCCCCCACTCCACCCCACCCGACACTGTTCAAAGTGCACCATCAAAGCTGGCCAGGAACCCTGCTGTTGGCCCCAGTGTTGCTACCATTAACTGTCTGTAACACAATTACCCTACAAACCTCACAAATTCACACTCGATTACATACCATCTTGTATCGTTTCTTTTAAAAACATCTTTATTGAGATATATTCACATACCATCAAAGTTACCCATTTAGAGCATAGAAGTTCAATTTTTTTAAGTATATTCACAGAGTTAAGCAACCATCACCACAATCTAACTGTAGAACATTTTTATCACCCCCAAAAGAAACCCCATACCCACAGCCAGCCACTGCTGCTTTGTCCCTATAGATCTGCCTGCACTGGATATTGATATTCCATATCAATGGAATCATACACTAGGTGATCTTTTGCGAGCGCCTTCTTTCATTTAGCATAATGCTTTCGAGGTTCTTCCATGCTGTGGCAAGTCTCACTACTTCATTCCTTTTCATGGCCAACTAATATTCCATTGTATGGATGTTCCACATTTTATAAACCCGTTTATCGGTTGACGGACACTTGGGTCTACTGTTTCCTATAAGGTCCCAAGAGCTCATGTCTTCCTTTCCTTAGAAACAGCAACCAACTCAGAGCAGAACTGCCTGTTGTCATTTTTCCCACACTGCCTAACAATGTCAGAGACAGAAAACATCCAATAGGTCTTGAACTGAATTTAGCACCTGGGAAAAGCTAATTTTTAGAGGAACCAAAAATCAGCCCACGGCTCCTGGGTTATGGTATTTTTTTTTTTTCATGGCTAATAGGGCTCTTGGTTGTGTGTCAACGTCTCTATTTACAAAGCAGGGATAATGCCACTTTCTTCTAGGAGGGGATGGAAAGGTAACCCAACACTCGCTGGTTTCCTGGGCCCTGCCTGTCTGCATCGCTGCCCTGAATAGCAGTCCTGACCTGGGGGAGTCATATGTATGGTGGCTGATGCAAGGGCGTCCTTGCTCACCAGAAGCCTCTAACAATTCAGTCCCTACCCTCCATTCTCCTTCTGGTCTTTCTAGTGTCCCCCATTTATGTCCCCACTGGGAAAGGCCCTTGTATCTGTGGCCCCAGTTCCTCTGAGCTGGCCTTTCTCTGGTCAAGACCAATGGGCCAGGGTTATCCTTGGTAGGTGTCAGGTAGCAAGAGAGGAGTGGACACCTTGATTGGGCTGGTCATGGAAGATGAAGCAAAGAAATCCAGTTTATTGCTTGGCCCCTTGAAGCCATGGTCTTTCCAATCTTGGAGAACCTGATTAATTGGAATGGGGATGCTATAAGGAAAGAGGCAAACCAGAACACTTGCTTTTTGCCTCTTGTTTCCTGAGAGATGAGGTGGGAAACAGAGGCTGGAGGACATTTGGTATCTGGATTCTGTGATGACCTTGCCGGAGGCTGGAAGTGTTGGGCCGGGAGCCAGATTACAACACTCGCTCTTACAGGCTTGAGGTGCATGTGTTCAAAGTGCATTGTGGGAAAAGGTGCATTGCGTTCTGATGCTCACGGCACAGGGTCACTGTTCTCATCACTGGGAGCAGGAAGGTTAGGGTTAGGGCTGGACTTGACTATCCCTAGAGGAGTAAGGCTGCCAAGACCTTGCTCAACTCTCCAGGAACCAGGAGTGCACAAAGGCTCCTGCGTGGCTGCGTGAATCTGAGACTGAGGCAGCCTCTGGTCCCAAGGCAGGTTCCTGGGACATGGCAGGTGGCAGGCGCACTGTGGAAGGCTGTGTAGGCTGGATCCAGCACCCCCTTTAGTGAGAGTAAAAGGGATTCATACACCAATCACCAGTCCCATCTTGTTTCTCTAACAGAGTGTCTCTATCCCCCAGGGAAAACCAGGAGCAGATCAGGGACCCACACTTTAGCAATCCTCAGGGAAGCAGCTAGAAAAAGAGGGGAGAGGGGCACTGTTTCCCACAGTGCTCTCAAGTCCAGGAACAAGACGAATGTTAATGGAGCCTTACTGAGTGAGTCCCTCTTCCCTTCCTATCTTCCTCCACAAACCAGGGCTTTGTAGTCCCCAACAAGCCAACGGGAGGTAGCATTTTGCCGATGGCGCGACAGGCCAGAGATGTGCCACTGTCCTCTAGCAGGCAGTTCTGCCCTGGGTACATTTCATCAGAGCCAAGTGCTGGATTCTAAATCGCCGAGTCTTCTGCCAGCCATGGGCACTGTGCCGGGCAGGGGAATGGGGCCTGTGACAAGGCCCAAATCCAGACACGAACCCTGTCATTCTTAGGAGAAGATGAGACCCCAGTTCCCAAAAATCCAAGGGGAAGACAGGGAGCTTTCTTCAAAAGAGCTACCACTGGGTGCTTCTGTGCGCCCTGGTTACTGTGCAAGGAGAAGAAACGGATTAAAGGAAGGAGCAGAAGACCTACGCCGTGCTCTAACCGGGGTGATCGGCTTTACGTACTCTATGTAACACCTCGACACGCATGACAAGCTTTGTAGTCAGAGACAACTGAGAAGAACCGGAGAACCCAGACCCGGCGATCCAACACCAGAAGGCTCTGAGCTTACGCAACTTGAAAAAAAAAAAGTACTGAGGGTCAGAGCAGACAGCAGCATTGACAGCGGAGGTTGGACATAACGGTAGGGCAAGGGGAGGAAGCAATTAGGAACTTAGATGGGGAGTGATTAACTCTGGGGGGAGCAGAAAAGGATGGGGGTGCTTACAAGCAGGGTTGTGCCTGGGGATGAGGGAGCGTGGGAGGCGAGGCTAGAGGATGTCCTGCTTGGACCAGAGGTTCACGGTGTAGAAAAGAGAAAAAAATAATGGTTTCGGCCACTGAGGTGGGGGAATAGAGAGAACAGAAGCACTAAAGTTCCAGGGAACACAGGTCTCTGCAGACTATGAATGCAGACCTTTCCTACCACATGGACAAACGCACGCCTGAAAAGGTATTTTGAAATGCCACTTCATCAAGCCCCGGTCCCATAACAGCCAATCTGGCTTGGAAGTTACCGTCCCCAAACCCCACAAACTTAACATGAACCCGGCGAAGAGTCAACATATTTGCACAGCACTTTGCAATTTACTATGTGTGTTCCCCCCATATTACCTTAGGATCCTACACAGTGCTGAAGATGGTAATGCTAATATTGGCCAATATTTACAGCATGCTTGCTCGATCCTATATACTGTGAAAGCTTCTAACACAGACTATTGTTCAATCCCTTAGGAGGTAGATATTTATTATTATGATCTCTACCTACGGGCATGGAAGCTTCCTACATGCCAAGCAGAGGTCTCATTTAGTCCACACCACAACACTGCGGAGTAGGCACTATTATTATCCACAATTTACGGGAGTGGGGGGGCCCTGAGGCACAAAGAGGTCCAGTATTTGTCCGAGGTGGCCTGCCTGGTCAGTTAGTGGCCGGGCTGGGATTCAAACCCAGGCGGCCTGGCTCTTCAGCGTCCACACCCATCCAGAGTCCAGGTCTACTGCTTTGGAAAAGCAGCCTCCACCTTCACTTTGCCTTTGCAATCCTTGACTTCCAAAAAGTGACTGAGACCCTTTCTGTTCAGCCCCCTGATGGTGTTGCACGGCACCCGTGTCTCCTACCTTCATGCGTGAGGTGCTGAAGTTGGTTGCTTTGAGCTTCTCTTCTCATTCCCTCAGCCTCACCACCTCTGCCTTATACTTTAGGGCTTTTCAACTTACAAATGTATTTTCCTATCCTTACTCATCTACTCTTTGCAGCTGAGCAGGTACAACTGTGCACATCTGGCAGGTAAGGAAATGGGGGGGAGCGTGACACTATGATAGTGACAGGCTCGGGACCAAGAATAGTACCCTGTTTTGGTACGGCACTTGATACTTCAAAAGGCATGTTTAGGGCGCCCGGGTGGCTCAGTCAGTTAAGTGTCTGCCTTCCTCTCAGATCATGGTCTCTATGATCGGGTCTCTGGGATCGGGGAGTCTGCTTCTCTCTCTCTCTGCCCCTCCCCACTGCTCGTTCTCTCTCTCTCTAATAAATAAATAAAATCTTAAAAAAAGAGGCATGTTTATTCATGTTCATTCCCATTTAAGTATGAAAAAATGGAGATTCAGGGATTTCTCTCAAAGTCACAGAACAGGGGTCAGCACTGGCTCTCGATGCTGGGTCTGCCCGGGCCTGGGCCCCTCCAGTGTCTCACTTTTCACCCAGAGCTGGGGAGAGTGACAGGTGACCCATTTGAGGTACTTCATATGGCTTTGCCCACAGGTAGACAGCACCGTCCTCCTCACCCCTGTTTCCGTGGCTCAATTCTGGATCAGTCACCGGACACCTTCTCTCCCTCCTGAGACCCTCACTTCTGCATACAGTTTACAGCCAAGCTGATGACCTCTGATGACCCCTGCCTGACTTGCTGGGAAGATTAAGAACATCAGGCAAAGGGCTCCCCAACCCTCTCCTTGGGCCAGCTCTCCCACTCACACATCTGAATGGTGACCTCTCTGCACAGGCACCGTGCATTCCAAGCCCTCACACTCTTGAGGCCCTCGGTGTTTTTATTCCTCCTCCAGAATCTGGAGCTCCCCCAACCTCAGCTGTCCAATCTCTCGGCCTCTTCCACCAAGCCGATGCCTGCCCTGCTGCCCCTCTTATTTTGCTTCCTCCCAAAGTGCCTTTTTCCTCTGCTCTCTCCATCACTCCTCCAGGCGTGAAAATTCACTCCGCAAACTGCAGTCTTCAATCCTATTCTTAATGTGCCTTCCCAAGACACACAGATTCTCCAGCCTTTATCTTGCACTTACTCCCGCTGCTTGGCTGTAGGCTGGTCCATAAACGCGCACCTTCTCTAGCCCCTGTGCTGTCACTCACATCCTACACTCCAGAGGATAACTCGCCCCCAACAAAGCCCTCGGCCTGTCGTCTCGGGGTCACAATTTCTGGCATCCCTATGAAATCCTTTTGACTTTGGATTTCTGGGTCAAGAAAATTAGGGGAGAACGGCCATTCTCTTCAGGAGCGTGGGGGGAACTGGTGGTCCAGGAATGTTTACAGTCTTGGCACCAACTCCCCAGAGATAAATGAGGGGGCAATTGTGGGTGGGGGAGGAACTCGGGGTGGCTTTGAAGGCAACTTAAAAGGAACACAGAAGAGCGCGGCAGGGCTCCGGGAGCCCTCTGCAGAGGTTTTTTATTACGTTATTTTGGCTTTGAAATGGAACTGAAAACTTACTTTCCGTCTGGCAAGGCCAGGCCAGGGCAGGGATCTCACCGAAATCCGGGGGAACAACTATCCTCCCACAAGAGTTGGGGTAGAGAGGAAGCCCTTAAAATAGGGGATTCCCTGCACTCACGGTGTCCCCAACGTGCGGGGAAAGCTGCAGAAATGGGGGAGCAGAGGCATGTGTGATAGGGGAGACAGGACACAGCACATCAATTAGCGGGGTCCCGCACCCTGATCAGGCGACACTCCGGTCCCCCCACCCAGGGGATTTGGAGTGTAGGTTGTTTTTTTTTTTTTAATAGGAAAAGGGAAAGAATAAGAGGGAACATTTTGCATGCAAATGGGCCACTGCCAGAAGAACCCATTAAAATGTAAAAACTCCACATTCAGCCTGACAAAACGGTGCAAACTGCTGTGTTTGCCAGAGGGCCAGCAATACAGCTCCCGACAAAGGGGCCGAGGAACAATGGTGGGCTGAATGGCCTCTGTCAGCAGGTCCCCTCGCACGTTGCCATGGGGACCCCACCGGGGCTTACTAAAGGTATTTCCTGAGGAGAAAGGCAGTGCACACAAGCCCAGGCAGCCCGGCTAATCCTGACAGGAAGCCATCGCCATTCAGCAGCCCAGGGGCTTGGGGCCGGGAGTTTTGTTTTGTTTTTATTAAAAAAAGATTTCGGTCTTTTGTGTGTCCCACCTCATCACTGTAATTTAGTGCAGAGCCGCCTGCGCTGGCCAAAGCCTCAGCCAGGGCCCTGCGCCCGCCCCGAGACCCCCCAAAACAGCTCCCTGGTAGCTGGGCCAGAGGAGGCCCAGGCGCACAGAACCCCACTCGGGCCGAAAGCGCCCTGGGCCCGGAGAGGTCTAGGTGAACTTTCAGATAGATGTTGCGAGGACTAACGCGCCGTCGGGCTGGAGCCCGTGTGCAGGCTTCTATCCGATGCCTCCTCCTTGTACCTGTGGTTTTCTCGGTCCTGGGGACAGTGCCCCTCTCAGCACCAGCATCCCCCACGTCCCCCCAACCTCCCACCACGGGCAGGGCGCTCTCCCGTTGGGGAGAAGGATTGTAATTAAGTGATTAACAAAGGAATGTGCCCAAGAGTTGTTTTAAAAGAAATCTCCCTTCTTCCTCTCTCCCAGCTAAAGCTCTCACACAAGTGTTTACCGACAGGCTCCGGATGGAGCCGGGGAGAAATCTCTTCCTATACCCATTTCCCAAAGCGATTCTCGGTGCGCTTTGCTTCTCTCCCGCCTACCTTACCAGTAAGAAAAGAGCTGCTCTGGAAAGAAGAAAGTTCACTGTAGTCGTGCTAGAAAGCCTAGAGCCCACTCACCACCCCTCCAGCAAAGGGAGATGCCCTGCAGCGATGGGGAAGGGCGATCTACGCTCACAGTTCCTAGAAATTTGTGTCACCATTTCACATTTGGCACCAGAGGAATCCGGCCTTGGCAGATTCAGGGAAGAAAGCCAACAACACAGCTGGCGGTGGA
The DNA here is from genome assembly GCA_028534135.1 of Potos flavus. Taxonomy (NCBI): domain Eukaryota; kingdom Metazoa; phylum Chordata; class Mammalia; order Carnivora; family Procyonidae; genus Potos; species Potos flavus. The sequence goes on from CM052899.1 coordinate 29,698,707, forward strand.
GACAGAAACTCCTGTGTGACAACTAACCCCCTAGGACACAGTTTAGGGTAAATTAACATTTCCTGAGCAAACTTGTATGTGGAAGGAGCCATCCCCCATGAAGACAGTTGGATGAAGGAGGCTCTGTTCATTCGTCGTGATTTGAAGCCAGGCCCGTGGGTTTGCAAAGCTTGCAAACTAGACCTCTTGCAACGAGACCTCCCCCCATAATGAGGTTCTGAACCTTGCATTTTGATAGAATCACAGAGGAAAACGGATCATTTCGGAGGTATTAAAACTGTGCCTACTTACTCCCCTGGACACCTGGGAAACTTCTAAAGCCATGTTAGATGGGTCCTATTTTTGGGAAAAGGAGCTAAAGAGCCTCTGCGTAATGATGGAAAACTCCCCCCAAAGAACCCCAAACCTAGTAAGGACCACTTGTGTGGGCTGTACGCCGAGGGGATCTGGACACTCAGGCGGAATTCTTCTGCTGCCTTTATTAAAAAATCACATCCTCAACTCAAAAAGCAAAAGTACAACCAGCCACCAACTGTTACAACGCAGAACACCTTCCACTGAACTTGCTGGTGTGTGTGTGCTTGTGCCTGTGCGCGCGCGTAGAGTCCCCCTGCTGGAAGGGGAGCTCAGACCCTCCCACCACTGGCCCGAAGCCCAGGCCTCCCAGCCATGTGTCTGCAGCTGCGACCTGTCATGCACTTCCTGGTCTGGGCTCTGTAATGGAAAGATCATTACGGGTGGGGGAGGAGGAGAGTGAGATGAATCAACCGGGAAGAGGTAACCCTACAGCTCCCACTCTGCTAGGCTCTGACCTTAGAGTCCGGTCAGGTTCCTTAAAGAAAAGAATGTACGGCCCTCCCGCCCCCTACTAGGGCCCCTCGGAGGGCTTCCCCTCCCCCATGCTCAGCAGAGCTAGTTTGGAGAAGGAAGCACCAGCAGCTGGGCAGGAAAAAGTTGCAGCTCTCTAAACTTGCTGATGAATTAGTGGAAGACTCAGCTGTTTCAGAATTTGCCTTTTCACGCCCCCCCCCC
>CM052899.1:29700238-29721373 GCA_028534135.1 Potos flavus
GCGAGCGAGCAAGCACCCTGGCCGAGCCCTGCTGGCCCAGCCCCGGGCTGGGGCCCGCAGACTCCAGAGGAATCCCCGGCACTCTCTCTGCGGTTCCTGCCCACCCCGGCCTCCAGGTAGTCCTAGAAGCCAGGTGACAAAATCCGGGCCTGGTTCTTTGTCTGGGCTCCCTCCCCTCCCCCACCCGCAGCCATTTGTTCTTCCCTGAGAAATTCCTCCTCCCTGACTTCGGGGAGCTGGCTGGCAAAGCCAGAGTGGAAAATCAGTGAAGCTAATAGTGTAGCAATGCAGCAGCCAGAGCCAAGAACACAGCCCTAGAGTGGCTTCGCTGCACTTGCCCAGCGTGGTCAAGCGGGACGCGTGAGTGCTCCTCCTTCACATTCTCTCACAAGCCGGAGGAGCCCTGGGTCCTCCCTACCCCCACCCTGCGCGGCTCAGCTCTGGGAACACTGGCAAGCGCACCCTTCCAAAGGCACTCTAGCCTCCAGTCTCTGGGGAAGAAGATGTGGGGCAGAGCGGATCCTCTGGGGAGACCTGGTAGGTAAGTAAGGCACCTTCCACTGACCTAAAATCCTCCACCCTTGTCCTCAAGTGGGTCACCCAACATCACCCCACTAGACTCCTAGCAGAGGGCGGAGAAACTCCTCTTGAACATTCAGTGTGCATTCGAAGTAAACAGGATCTTTTCACAAGAAGAAATTGTGTTGGGGGCAGATGGGGCAGAGGAACGCCCCTGGATGCGGGTCCCCGGGCAGCCACCGGCCACACCGATCGCTGCAGCCTGTCTAGGCTGGTACTGGGATACCCTCCGCTACCTAGTTGTGGCTCCTGTACCCAGGCTGAAATGCATTCCCTTGGGGCCCAAGACCGCCGTGGGACCCCCTGGGGGGCGGCCTGGGGGCAGCCGGGGCCTGCTCGGAGCGGAGCTTCTTCCCCAGGGGCGCAGGTCTCCGTGCAATGCAGACAAAGCCTTGCTTTGTGGCTCCCGGCATCAGCATCGAGGGGGCTTCCAGCCAGAAATGGAAACGTGCGGCTTTTCCATTAAGTCTAACCTCTCCCCCCTTCGACCGGCCACCAGACTCCTTCAAATCTGGGTAGGTGGGAGGAGCTGTAAAACCCCAGCCCATTAAATCGCTTATTAGTTGCAGGTTTCCGAGTATGTAGGCAAGTGCTAGGAGACTGAAAGCCTCATACTGTCCCCCCTGACCAAGGAGGTCTGGGGTGTTTAACCCATGTTCCAGGACTCCCACCCCCAACTGCAAGAGGCAGCCTCACAGCCAGTTTTGGATTCGCCAACTTGCTTTTCCCAGTCTTATTCCAAAGGCGAGAAAGATTCACGGACACAACCCTCCTCAAGTGGAGAAGGTCTTTCAAGTTGGTGCTTATCTTTCTCAGGGGGCACTCTGCCCCTCCGCCCACGACCCAGGTTCTGTCCATCCATACAACTCCCTCCCCGTCCCCTCGAGACTTGATCTGAAACAAGCTTCGCCTCTTTAAAATCCCAAACTAGAGAAAGGAAAGGAGAGGGCGGGACAGAGGGAGGCTGGTTTTCCTGGAACCCTTATTAAATCAACTTTCCAAGGACAGCCAGAAACTCCAGGCCCTCCCCACTCCCACAGGAGCATTTGCAGACTGGGGGAGGGGCTCCCAACACTCTCTTTCTCTCTCTCACTCACACACACACACTCTCTCTCTCTCTCTCAGCAAGGCCTTTCTAAAGGGGGAAAAGCTCTCTGTGGGAGCAGAGTTTGGGGTTTAAACTTTTGGACCCCTTAGACACAGATGATAGTCTTTTCTGAGGGCCAAGACTACACGGTGATACTTTACTTCTGTGAGGTACCTTAGGGTTTACAAAGCATGGAGGCAGATCTTCCCTTCTGACTTCCCAGCAGTTCTCTGAAGACTGTGGGACATCGGTTTTGCCATCACGAAGCTCAGGAGGGATAAACTCTGTGAAAGGCCACCCTGCACCAAGACGGGGACTTGCCATCTGAGAGCAGATTTCCCCATCTGCGTCCTAAGGCATCCCATGCCACCCAGGAATAGCAAGGCCCTCACCATGTGGTGTCTTGTGCGGTCCCAGGACAAAGGACCCATAGTCGCCAATTACCGCTCATGGCCCGTGGGCCGGCCACCGTTCTGAGAGCGTTGCATACACTCTTATCTGATAGTCACAAGGATCCTGGGGGAAGAAACTCATTATTGTCATATTTTGCATACGTTCCACGCAGAGGAACTTTCCCAAGAGTCAACAGTGAGAAGCGGTGCCGAAATCAAAACCAAGGCAACCGAGCAAACCTTAGGCTCACACCAGCCTTACGCACAGATGTTCACAGGAGTTTTATTAATAATAACCAAAACCGTTAACCCAAATGGCCATCCACAGGGGAATGGCTACACATTCACTACGTAATGCCATTGTATGAAATTCTAGAAGAGGCAAACCTGGTCTATAGTGACCGAAAGTAGATCCACGTTCGCTGTGGTCAAGTGCTGTGAAGGGGTGGGGGCATGGGGAAGGTGGCAAAAATGTTCCCTCTCTTGACTGGGGTAGTACTGACATCGGACATTACGTTCATCAGAATACATTGAACCGTGCCCTTAAAAATTGGTGTTTTTTCCGGAATGTAAATTACACCTCAGTTAAGTTGATTAAAAAAAAAAAAAAAGGTGGTCTAACTTTAGTCTTCACTGCTGCAGAGCCTCCTAACAGCCCCCTCAACCTCCCCTGTCCCCTGCCTGCATTCCTGGCCTGTGCCTCCTCCACCTCAAGACCTTCAGCCCCCTAGTTCCACCCTCCATCACTGCCTGGCCTTCCTTTCTCAGTTTGTATCCATGACCAGCAGCTTCTGTGAACCTCACTCACCCCACCCTAAAATTCCTATGCTTGTACCCCCGGCCATCCCCGGCCATCCCCTTCCTGCGTATAGGTGCCCAGGCCTGAGATCCCCACCATTCACTTTCTCCACCCTCCATGTTTCAGGTGCAAAAGAGCTCGTTAAGAGAACGTGTATAAAAAAAAAAAAAAAAAAGGTACTTGAGGGCCCGTTGCAAATTCATATTCTCAAACCTCATCTAAGCCCTCCTGGCTTCTTGGACTCCCTTGTTACCGTCTACACTGTAGCTGATCCAAATCTCTACTCCTCGCAAACCTCCTGCCCTAACTCATTCCTTTTCCTCTCATGTCATTCTGTCTCTGTCTCCAGTCTCCCAGAGTTGACAGCCAACCTACTGAAATGCATAGATTCTATTTCTATAGTGTCTGCGAGTTTTTTCTTCCTTTACAAACTCACGCCCCACACCCTGGTTCCTCCCAGTAGCTGGACGTTCAAAACAAACGTCTATCTGGCAACTGTGGGAGCAGCAGTCCTAACCACCTAAACTTCACCTGTAGGTGCTTTATCTGAATGACCTCATTTCATGCTTCATTACTGTACCCATTTTAGATGCGCGAACTAAGGCTTAGTGTGCCTGAGTAATGCGTCAAACCAAGTAATGCAGATGTGAAATGGGGGAGCAGGATTCAAACACAGATGTCTTCTCCCAATCCATCCAAGTTCAACTGCCAGGTTAATTTTCCGAAAGCTGGATCACGTCACTACCTGCTCAGAATCCTCTGAGATTCCAATACAGTTCCCTTAGCAGGGTGTCAAGGCCTTCCATATGCTAAGAGAGCCCAATTTCTCTAGGTGTTACTTCCCACCACCAGCTGCTCACCAGGCAAGTCGTTCTGTACACACCTTACACATGTAGCCTCAGTACTCTCACTCATGTCAGTCCGCCTGGAATGCCCTTCATTCCCCTCTTCCACACAAACCCCCACCTACCCCTCTAGATCCATGTCGGCTGCTCTCGGCTCTCCTCTTCCTCTGCATTCCCACTGTGTTGTTATGACTCCACTGTGTGGCTTAAACGGGGTCTACCTTGCACTTAGTTACCTCTGCACTTGTCTCCCTGACAATAAACTCCCCGTGGGCAGAGAAGATCTCTCCCACTTTGGGTCTCTGGCATGTTCTGGCTCAGCTCTAACGTTCAGTTCTGTTAGTGAATGCAACATTACTCTGCTTGCTCCAGTCCAGTGCACCTTTCAGAAAGTCTCATGTGCCCTCTCCATCACCATGCGAGTGGACAACTACGCTCGCTCATGATTTATCATTCAAACGGGTCCTGACAGCTGAGACAGGTGGCCTTTTAGGCTCGGCCACTACATCACGTGCGCACCTGTCTCTCACCCGCTGCCTGCCAACCTCCTCTACCGTTGTGATCAGCTGCTGGGTCACAAGCCACACGACCCCTCGGCAGCAGTCAGTTCTCACAGACCCCTGAAAGTGTTGCGCCTGTAATTTCTATGAAGTATTTTCACAACTCCAGTAAATCCCGTGAGCAAGCCCTTCCCATTACTAATCATCTCTGAATTTCCAACAATTCACAGATCCCCAGCGGCGCCCATGCACCATAATGCTCCCTGGCTCTCCATCGCTTTTGACATCCCTCCAGTGATGCATCTCCAAGGCAGACCGCCCAGCAGCCCTCCAAACAGACGTGGTCCGATACGGTCAAGGAAGGAAAAACGGCAGGCCATGACTGCCAGCCCTCACAGAAGATGGGTCTTTGGAACAATTTTCTAGAAGCTCCCACATCCTTCAACATCCTCTGATCCAGGTTCTAAACAAACAAACTCGTAGGTCACTTGTGCCCCATTTTACAGATCATCTAGTTGAGAGAGCCAGCTCTTGGCTCTCCATCAGAGAGAAGCATAAACCCACCGTAAGCATGTCACCTCTGGCAAATGGCTGTCACTAGCCTTTGTGACCCCAACATCTGCTGGAGTTGGGTATGTTTCTAGCCAGGCCCAAACCAGCCCAGGAACTGTGGAAGCCTATCCTACAAAAAAGAGCCCTCTGCTCCACCTGGGGTGGAACCTTCCCAGTCAAGACATCACCTCTGCCCTAGTCGACTGTGTTTCTGAGGCCCAGGAGTCCAGAGTGACCCCTCCGCCCGTGCCTTACCTTGTTCAGGCAAGGTCGGGGCCGGCCTGGCGGTGCAGAGCGTGGCTGTGACCAGCACAGCCCAGAAGAGGAGGCACTTCCAGCTCCACATCCCAGTGCTGCTGTTAGAGGTTGGTGACCAGGCTCCACACCTCCATGGGGACTCTGTCTTGAGCTTGATCCTCCTTTTCAAGCTGACTCTGGGGAAAAGAAAGCACCAAAAGGTTAGGAAGGTCTGCATGGGAGGGGGGAAGGCAAGGAGAGAAAGAAGTGAAAGCATGTCACATGGTCACCCTGTCCAGAAGGGTGCTGAAAGCAATAACTTACTTCTTAAGGCACAAAGAAGAGAACTGTGGTCCTGCCCCATATTGAATTCGGGGTTATAGACCTTCATTAGACAAAACAGTGCTTCAATTCAGCTCTCCAACTACTTCCTGAGCGTGGGCTACATGCAGGTCTTGGTGGGAAAATGGTCACGAAGTCCTCCAAGGCATAAGCCCCGAGATCGCGTGTGTGCTGGGCAAGTGAAGAGGCTCACGAAAGTCCCAAAGAGTTCCGCCAACTCCGTTGGCAAGGGCTCCGGAGTTGGGGGAGGGGGGACTGCAGGAGGCCTGAGTGGGCTGGTGTCTCTCCCAGGACAGACTGCACTTCCTCTAGGGCAAGTGAGGGGTAACGAAGGTGAAGAATTCTGGAACAAACCAAGGACTAGGAAACGGGAGCCAAGTACCCTGCTGACCCTCTCCGGACCTATGCAGCCAGGAAGCTGAAAGAAGTGGTCTCTTGGGTTCTTTCTTTTGGTCTCTAAAAGTACACACATCACAGGGATCTCTGGTCCTATTAACTTCCCATGCGGATAGAATACAACTCTCCCCAGCTTATAAACGATCTCAGGGTACAGAGCCATGAAGTGGATGCAACCCTCCTCCCCAATGCTGAAAGGTGACAGCTAATGTCCAGCAGAAATGAACCCAGAAGTAGGGCCCAAAAGGTCATACTGAAAAATCAAAGGTCCTTGCCAGGGCCCACTCAAAAAAGCATGGACTGCGGCCCCTTATCCTTCTCAGGTCTGGCGTGGTAATAACTTTTAAAATAACCCCCGAGGGTCTTAAGGAACAGGATTGTTGCTGCTACACACTGACCGAGTGATAAGACTTCTGGGGCCCTGTTTGGGCTAGGTAGGGGTGACATGGCCATCTTCCTTCCAGGTGGCTTTTGTCCTAAATGCTCCAGGGGACCATCCAAGTTATTTAGAGAATCCACTTTCCCCGGAACATGCCCTAATGTGGTGCTTCAGCCCTGCCTCCCTGGAGCCAGACAGGGTCCCTCGTGAGTCTGTCCCCAAGAGTGAGTCAGTCCCGGTTGGCAGAAAACCCCCCCGATTCTTGGCTTCATTCACATGTGCTTGCCGGCAGGAGGACACACGTGGCCCCGCGAGCTCCCTCCCAACGCTTTACTAACATTTTTTAATGATTTCAAATCACAGGAGAAATAAACATTTCTCTGTCAATTTTCTAAATTTAGGGAAGGGATTTGAAGAGACAGAGTATTTACTGAATACCTACTACATGTCAAGCAGGTATTAGGTAAAATTTATACCTATAAAATTTCACTCCTCACTCTTCCTCACTCTAGGCTTGTGGGGGTAGGAATTATTATTCCCCTTTAGGCAGTGGAGAAACTGAGACCGCAAGAGGTCACAAGTACTTTGCTCAAGGCCATGCAGCCGGTAGGCAAAAGCACCAGGACTTTCATCACCCGTTTTCGACGTTAAAGGACAGGGTACAAGGAAGCAAATCGAGGTGATGGAATCCGGCTCTATCTGGTACAAGTTCGTTTTCTCCAAAGAACATCCCTGGGCCACGAAGAAACCAAGGAGACACGGACAGATCCAAGGTCACTCCAGAGATGGGAGCACTTGACTCCTCTGGCTGAGAGTAGACTCTTGGAAGCAGATCACAGATGTGCCAGCTAGGACACAGGCAGGGGCACGCTCCCTGACCTGGGATGGACGCGATGCTTGCTAGAGGACATCCCTAAACCACATTCCACATCTCACTGTGTCCCCCAAATACACCAAACCAAATACGCAGGCCTGTCACTCAGAAAGGTGCACCTAGCTAAGAACCCCAGTCCCACGGGAACCGCCAGGGTAATGAATGAATCTCCCATGTCCAGTGGGAAAAGGTGTATCATCCCAAGGTGATGAAGCTTGCTTTCGCTGTAGCAGCCCGGATGCCTCCACCACCACTCAGCCACTCTGTCCCCAGAAAAGCCTTCCCACTTCCTCACAGCTGTGGGCTGGCTGCAGAATGTCCTCTCTGGGCTCTGCTAGCAATGAACTTCAAACTAATCGGGCTGCTTCTCTCCAGCTCATCCCCCCCAAAAAAGGCACAGAAGTCTCTTTCCTTCCCTCTGGGCCTCAAGGCCCACATCTGTAAAACAAAGGATGTCAAGGAAACCCAGCGTCCCAGCACCAGCTCCTGGAATGAGAAGGTCAGTGACCACACGTCCCACTCCACAAGCCTAGAGAAAACAGCGACCCAAACCACCAATGCACATACTCCCTGGGACCCCTGGAACTGCCACCTTCTCCTTCACCACACCTTCTTCTCCTCCTACTAATTAATGAATTCTTAAAATCCCAGAGGGACAGTCTCCTTCCTTCACTGCTGGACAGATGTGACCCGCAGCCTTGCAGGTGTCCTCGGGAGCTTCCTCAGAGACCCCGCAGCTGGCTCCGCACTCAGCCTCTCCCATGCCTGGCAGGTCTCCGGGGACCTGAATCCCCCCTCCACCTGGGCACAGAGGTCCTCGCAGGGGAGGGAGGGACTGTGGGAGGGGGGGAACACAACCTCTCTGCTCTCCCACTTGTTGGAGGGGGATGGATGCTGAACCTCCATCACAGGTGGTTATGAGGATCAAACGGGCAGCATGGGTGAAAGTGCCTGCCCTCTCCTCTCTGAGCACTAATCCATGTAAGAATTACAAATACTGTGCTTTGAGTCACCCCTTGACAGCACTCTCAGAAGGCTTTGATAACTGGCGGCAGGAGGACACGAACTTTCTATCTTTACAAAGGTATTTCTCATTACCCATCCTCAAACCCTGTACTCTAGATCTAGGGGTCCCAGGCAGTGGCCATAGCCACTTGTGGCTATCGAGCCCTGGAGTGTGGCTAATGTAAATCAGGACGGGCTAGACATGGGACATACACAGCAGACTTCGAAAACTTGGTGTGAAAAAAAAGTAAAGTAACTCATCAATAATTTTTTATATTGGTTACATGTTCAAATGATAGCATTTTAGATATATGGAGCTAAATCAAATAGATCATTAAAATATCAACCGATTACTAAAAGTGAATTCCACCTGCTTTTTACTTAATTTCCAACGTGGCTACTAGAAAATCTAAGATTACATGTGGCTCGTGTTCGATTTCTATGGGACAGCATGACCTTAGGCAATCTCCATGTTCTGCCCTCTTCTTTGTCCTTCCTTCATCCTTAGTGGGCCAAGCTTTCTTATTCTCTAAATCCCACGCCAAATAAGTAAGTAAATAAATTGAACTGAATTGAATTTTTTAAAAAAGCTACCTTTTCCCCAAGTCTTTGAGCCTTCTCGCTGATGATGTCATTCCTCTGAATTTCCAAAGCACCATGGGATCACAAGCTCCTTAAGAAGCAGGGTTTGTGCCTAACTTTTGCTAATACCCTTAGCACCCACGACGTACACAGCAGATGCTGACACATTTGTTAACTGGGTGAACAAGCGAATGAAAGAAAGGTTGATTCAACAAAAACGGATCCAGATACTCTTGCCAATGAGACATCTTCTCAACATTTTGATTCTTCAGAACTGAGGAAGTCAACACCAAAACATTCATTTCTTTGGACAGGAATAAGACTTACTAATTTTTAAATGTTAAGTCTTTGTTTAAAAAAAAAAAAAGGTGTCCAAATGTCCTCCGGGTGACGTGTACCAAAGATGAATAATAAATAAGGAAACACTAACTGATCCACCACACTCTGGGAAACATTACTTTTGAAGACAAAATGGACTGGTGGACCACCACTCTTTTCATGGAGTTGCTCACCCAGGTGACAGCTATTTACTTGGGGAGGTGGGGTAGGACCAAAAATATCTTCCTTAATTGCAAGGAGGTGTGGTGGTGAGGAGAGAAATCTCTGCTTCAGGTAGATGCAACCTTAGCGGGGAAAGCAAATATCCTAGCCCAAGTCTGGTACTAAATCCTCTCTGGAAACACCAGAATCTTCCCTAAAGCTCCACATCTGGACTCCCACCCGTCCCTGGTGCGTTCAGACCTTGGACAAAGCTCTTGGGAAAGCAAATGCAAGACAAATTTCCCAAGAGGAAATTAAACTCATCTCAAGGGATGAGGCTTTTTCAGAACAAGACATCTGAATCAATTCTACCTCCTCTGCCTCCAGCAGCAACAGGCTCAAACTTTTCCAGGAAGCTCTACCCTGACAGCCATTTTGATGAAAGATTTAAAAACGGAGGCAAAGAAGAGTGTGTTTGGAGAAGCTGGCTGCTTAACAGGAGCAAATCTCCTGCTTTTAGAGCCTTTTTTCAGGGTAGCACCCCAAACACAAAGCACACAGCTGAAAGCAAAAACCCATGGGTTTTCCTTGGGTCTCCACGGCTGGAGTCTGCCTACTCCGCGTTCAACGTGCCCTTCCTGCCCTTTGGAGTCCAACAGGGCTAAAGCCAGCTCAGGCGTAGGGATGTCTGGATGGACTCTAATCTCCAAGACAGGTGGGACAATAACAGCATCTGCCATGCTCCTAACTCCATTTCCTCCTATGCTTTTGCTTCACTTGCTATTTTATTGGAACTTTCTAACATCCTTCGTGGCCAGAGGCCAAAGGAAAAGAAGCACCCAAGGCTGTCTACTTTGGAACCAAAATTAGTGGTGCCCACTCTGGCCCAAATCCCGCTCGTGAAAACGCCTACAAAATGGGCATTTTGACCAGCGTAGTAAAAGCAAGCGGTGAAAGCACACATGTCCAAGATGCTCTCCACCCGGATGGCCCTCATTAAAAAGCTGACACTCGGTGATGACTAAGACGGAATGCAACAGATATTTCAAGGAGCTCGTCACTGATGCAGTACATAACCATCGCAGCTGGAGCCAGGCCCCAGCAACCTCCCCGTCCCCAAACACCCTGGGCTCCTCTAGGGGTCAGCGGCAGCCCTGGAGCCCCTCCCAACCAACTGGGGGGAAATATGTAAACAAGTCAGTGGAGAGGCAGGCCGTCAGGACAGACAGTCGGCAGTGGCTCTCCCTTGGTCACTGAAAGGAAGGGAGATGACCCAGGCTTGGGGGTAATTAGCCAGACCGAGGCACGTCCCACGGGGCCCTGCTACTTAGCTTTTAAAGCCTCAGAGAGGAAACCGGGAGCCTGGGCCAACAGGGAAAATGGCCACTTTCTGCTAAACAGTCTCAAGGCTAAGGTTCTACAGTTTAGACGGGATTCCAAAAAAAGCGCTGGTCCGGAGGTGCAAAGGGCAGGGCACATCTGTGGAGGAAACAGTCACCTTAATTACCATGTCTAGAGAAAGTGCGATTTCATTTCAACCTCCAAAACTACCGCCCAAAGGAGGAAACCAGAGAAGTGTTTTCAATTTGAAAGAGACTGGAAAAGAGAGGGTGAGAGCCACCAACTCTCCCCACCCTCCTGCAACTTTGGACCACAGGGGGCTTGCCTACTTCAAAGGATATTACCAAAAACAAAACAAAACAAAACCAAAAAAAAAAAGAAAGAAAGAAAACAACAACCCACCAAACCCCTCAGCAATCCAACACCCGCTTTCAAACCTATAGCCGCTAAGAGGTAAAATGTCCCACTTTAGTTTCCAGGGGCTGCAGCCCATGTAATTCCTTTAAAAGGCACAGGGAGAGAGCCCCTGGCAGCAACAGCCTCCGCCCCCTCACATGCCCCCCGCATCTGCGCCCCGGGCTCGCTCCAGGGAGGGTGGAAAACCGACGGTGACGCCACCACCGGGCGGCCAGAGTACCCGACCGCGGACTCCGGACAGGGTCAGACGCTCCGGCTGCTCCAGCTACCACTGAAGGGACGGAAAACGCAATGCTTTCGTTCCAGAAACTTCCGTCAGGGCCAGTTCTGGGTCAACCCATGGCCAAAGAGGCCACCTCCAGCAGATGACCCGTTCGCAAGTGCCAGCCCCCCCTAAAACGGTGCCCCATCTCCTACGACGCCCTTTTCCGGCACAATCTGGAAAGCACCGCCACCATCAGATCCTAAATAACTTGGGATCCAGGGTAACTTTCTTTTCTCTCCAAATCCCAACGCCTCATCTCCAAGTCTCAGAAAATGTTACAGAGGGAGGTGGGAAGGACAAGTTGAAGAATCCCAGTTTTAATTTGGGTGAGGGGGAAGGGAGGGAAAGGGATGTTAATGTGGCTGCGGTGCGGGGTGAAACGGAACCAGATGCGGCGGCTACATCTGGAAAATGGGGGAAAAAATGTGTTGGGGGAGAAAGACACCACAGTCATTTTTTTGGTGGGCCAACAGCTTCTGGGCCCAGAAGGGAGAAGCAAGCCTCACCGCCGCCACCCCCTCCACCCCCGCCTGAAGGTGTCTGGCTGCCTTCATAGGATATGTGTTAAATGAACTCCATCCACAATGTCAATAAATTCCTCTGCAAACGAGGGTTCCTCTTTTCCCAGCCCCAAACATAACGGGAGGCGGCAGCGGGCTGGGCAGACGGTCGGAGCCAGAGAAGCAACATGCAGCGCTGCCGAGGGAACCGCACCGGGCAAAACCCTCGTCCCTTCCCCCACCTCCTAGAACCAGATTGGAACTGAACGTTCCCCTCCCCCCGACCCCATAATGGGGCTTAACATCACCCGCTGGGCGCCCTCCCTTCCACAAACTTCCGACCCTTTCGGAGATGGACTAAGTAGAAGATAACCCCCTCTCGAAAAGGGAATTCCTTTCTCGCTCTCCGCTACAGCAGATTCGGCCATTTGGTGACGACACCTCCTTAAAACCTATTCCAGGAGAAGCTAACCTACCCCTCCACTTCCTTCCTTCTTCAAGCCCCTATCCACCCACCCTCGATCGCGCCCCCAGACTTTCCCCGAGTTGGAAAGGGACTTAGAAATACCCCGGGTACTCAAAGCTACCTGCTGAATTGGGGTGAGTCCCCAGTAGTGGACTAAAAAGAGATGGACTGGAATGCAAAACACACACACACACACACACACCCCACCTCGCTGCCCACTCCCTCCCTCCCTCTCCAGTCCGAGGAAACCGAGGGCCGCCGCCGCCTTCGCCCCGGCCCTGTCCCTCCCAGGACTCACCGCGGAGCCGCCGCCGCCTCGCCAGCTCCCCGGCGCGAGTTGGCGGAAAAGTTGGGCGGCAGCAGGAGCCGCGGGACGAGCGCGGGGAGGGGGCTCAGAAGGCGACGCGAACGGGGAGCTGGGAGGGGAGACAAAAGGGGGGCGCAAAGCGCTGGGGAAGGAATCGGGAGGTGGAGGGGGGCGGGTAACGAGTGGAGGGAGGCGCCGGACCCGACTGGGCTGCGGCGGGGAAGCACGCAGCCGGGAGGCTCCGGCGCCGGGGGCCGCTCGGGACGCCAAGCCCGCCCCGGATCTGCGGGCGCCGCGGCTCTTACCTCACTCGGCGCTGCGGTTCCGCCTCTAGAGAGTCCGCCGTGGCTCGGGCGGGCGGGCGGGCGCCCGCGTCCCCAGCTCCGGCCCGCCGCCCCCGGGCTCCGCTCGGGTCCTGGCGGAGCCGCGAGAGCCCCGCGGCCGGCGCTCGACTCCCGGTGGCGCTCGGTGCTCAGCGCCTCCAGCCCGGGCGGGAACAATGGAGCCGAAGCTGGTGCCCCGGAGGCGGGGCGGGGGGAGGGCTCCCGTCCGCCGCCCGGGGTCTCCAGACCCTGTGGCCCCCCTCTCCGGAACCGGGCGGCGGCGCCTCACGCTTCTCGCCGACCGGGCTCCATCGCCCTGCTGGGGCCCCGGCGCCGCGGCGTGCCCGACTGCAGCACTAGGACGGCGCGCCCTGCGGGGCGCCCCTCGGACCGGCCAAAAGTCCTCGGTCTCCGCGGCTTTTCCAGCTGCGGCGCGCGCTCACGGCCGGGGAAGGCGAGGTCGCCGCAATGCGCTAAGCGGAGTCTCGGTCCAGTCGGGACGTTGCCGCCCAGCTCCGGTCACAGCCCGGGCTCCTCCGCGCGCTGCGGCTAGACCGGAGTTCGGGCTCCCGCTCGCCGCCGCCCGCTGCCCAGGCCGCCGCACCAGTGCCCGCAGGAGCGCTCCGAGCGCTGTGCGCCGGCGAGGCGCGAGGGCTCGCTCTCTCACTCCCACCCGCGCTAGTCCCACCCCCTCCTCCTCCTCCCCCTGCTGCTGCCTGCTGGGCCTTGTAGTTCCCAGCCGCGGCCCCCGAGAAGGGGGAGCCCGCTGAGCCGCGCGGCGCTCGGCCGCTCCCTTACTGCAGTCTGGTCTCCCTGAGCGCGCGTGCCCCTGCCAGGACGGCGCCCGAATTTCAGGCCGTAGACACCCGAGCCGTTTGGGGGGTGAGGTGAGGAGACGATGTCGTCCCGAGGTTGTACGTGCTAGCACCGGCCTTGGGGTCGCACTGACTGTGTGCCTTGGAGAAATGATTCTTCTCGCTCTAAATCTCAGTTTTCTCATCTATGAAAAGGAGGATAACAGTGCTTTTCATATAGAGTTGAAGATGGAGGGAAAGCTTGCCGCATAGTTAACACTCAATGAATACAAGCTGTTTTTATTCATGAGAAGGTCTACCCCTTCTTCAGACCCTTCTCTTCTATCCCACGGTTTCCCAGCCACAGAGTTTAGGTTTTGTGGTCCATGGGAAGCGGGGCCCTGTGAATTCTGCAGCACCATTCTGGGCCTCCAGAAGTCTTCAACCTGCAGTGAATTTTAGGAAGCAAAGAGTGAGTGGTGGGAGTTGGGCATGCCGTTGGTTTGGAAATCAATCAGAACCCACCCCAGAGTACCCGAGGAAAAGTTTTTGTGGAACCTGAGGAAAAGTGGCTAAAATGAACTTTCCTCTGGCTCCTTCCACTATAATCTAGTGGTTCCCTAATCCAAACGCACATGAGTCCTCTGGGGAACTTGTAAAAAATACAAATTCTTGGACCTGCTCAGACCTAAGGAATCAGGCTGTGCCAGGAAGGAGCCAAGAGTCTGTATTTTTTCTGAGGCTCCCAGGGTGCCAGGTTGGGGCCATTGGTAGGGTATGAAAGATACCTCCATTCTGGTCTCCTGCTTATGAACCATTTGATTTTGGACAAGTCCTACATCTGAAAAAAATCAAGCCTTGTTTACCTACCCTCCCCCCACATCAGTTGGCTGAGAATCCCTCAAAAGGTTATCAGGAGAATCAAATAAAATAATGGGTTTCAGTGCCTAAAGTATTACAGAAATAGAAATCACTGTGGAGGGGTCCCTGGGTGGCTTAGTTGGTTAAGCATCTGACTTCTAGCTCAAGGTCATGATCTCAGGGTCTGGTGATCGAGCCCCACGTCAGGCTCTGTGGTCAGTGGGGAGTCTGCTTGGGACTCTCTCCCTCTCCCTCTGCAACCTCACACTTGTGCTGTCTCTCTCTCAAATAAATAAATAAATAAAATCTTTTTAAAAAAGTCACTATGTAAGTGAAGGTAGGGCCTCTACCTCATTGCCACCCCCGCCAAGCCCTCAAGCTTGTAGAAGCTGGAATACTGAATGAGATTAACCTCCCCCCTCAAATTTAAGGAAATGGTCTAAGTTATTTATTTGACCAGCAAGTGAAAGAATAGTGACCACCACAGTGCCATTCACATAGTAGGAGTTCAGTAGCTGTTTATTGATTGGAGTAAATATTCAATAAATATTTGTTGAACGGTTGAGTAAATTAAAAACTAAATAAAAAGTAGGAAGTCACGTATTTGCAGAATCAAGGAACTTCAGCCATGGGTATAGGATTATTCCCCCTAAAGCCTATCCCCCTCATCTCTAAGCCTTAGACTCCTGATCAGGATATGTTTATCCTCCCATACAAGCTGCTCACCCATTGGGCCTTCCTCATTTTTCTTTAAAGTAGGTTCCACGTGGAGCCCAATGGGGGGGGGGGGGACTTGAACTCACGACCCTGAGATTAAGACCTGAGATGAGATCAAGAATCTGATGCTTAACCAACCAAGCCACCCAGGCACCTAGGCCTTCCTCATTTTAAAGGCTCATTCCAGACACGTAAGAAGGCTAAACTCATGTGCTTCCCCCTTAGAGAGGCCTTCCCTGCCACTCCCAGCCCTGACAGTCTCTGGAACTCTCCTGACCTTCTGGTCTAGCCCATTGATCTGCTACTTAACTTCGTAAGTCATCTTTTTTTTTTCTTTTTTTTTTTAACTGTTTCTCTCTAACTAGTTTCCAGACTATCAGGGCAAGGACCTCATCTCTGTATCTGACTAGCTGAGGACACTGGTCCATATGTATTTGGATTTGATGAGAGTAGCAAAGGTTAGCAGAGGAGGAAATCCAACTGGAGGGAACAGAATTGGGAAGTCAAGCCATGGAGAATCCAGTGTGTATGTTAACTCCAATGACTATTTTTCCCGCTCTATTACTGAAAGGGAGTCTATCCCCCTTCCCTTCTCTGAGTCTTCTAAAACAGGGGGTTTTCTATCCAGCCCTTTTATTCTTTTGATTTGGAAGCATTTTAGAAGTATCTTGAACCCAAAGGAGGAGGCTGAAGGATGTGTCCTTGATTGGAACAGAAAGAGAATGATCTAAATGCCTGTCTGTCTGCTGCTAAACAAATTTCTCTATAGATTTAGCAAGAAACCAAAATGAAAACAAGTGGCCAACTTGATAGCTCTCCTTCCTCCAGTTCTCAAGGAAACAGCCAAAGACAGCAGAATGGAGAAGGTGAGAAACCCAGAAAACGAATGGGCCATCCAGACCAAAGACATGGCTCCAGAAAAATCGAGAGCTGGCTGCTTTCATCCTTCCAGCCCAACTCCCCTTCCGTGCTGCTCCCCCCCCTCCTCTTTCTGAAATTCAGACCCTCCACATCGGGACAGGCCCCAGGCCATTGGAGGGAGAGCATCCCCAGGGCAGCCCTGAGAGGCTCTAGGCAACGGGGGTCAGCCAGCCGCGCTCTGCCTGCCTCTGTCCTGCTCTGAGGACTCCTGGCACCTTGCCTCCCCGCACAGAAATGTAATCTTCCCTCTGAGATAACAAAGAGCTGGGAGGGTCAGGGAGGATTTGTAGGCCCCTTGCCCTGCCAGCTAGATGTCTAAGGGGGAGACAAAGGCCCTCATGCTCCAGGACCTGATAACCAGATGGGGGCCTCTTGCCTCCTGGATCTGTGGGAGGAGGGAAACGGTGCTGAATGAAATGGAGGGAAACAGAGCTCTCCCCAAAGCCCCATCGGTTCTCTTTGTTTCGGAACACTGCAGAGAATCCCTTCCTTCTTCCTCCAGCTCCTTGTGCCCTCAGAGTTCTTCCACAGACAAGACAAGGGAACTCCTTTTCTCTCCCCAGTGCTCCCCCGCTCCACTGGAGTTTCATTTTCTTGGGGCTCAGCTGTTCCCACCAGAGATGAGCACCCCCACTACACTGGGCTGGTAGAAGTTAGGGGAGGCAGGCAAATCTCTACTGGGTCGGGGCTGGGCGGGAGAGCTGCTCTAGCCAGCTTTGGGAGTCCCTCAGACTGGAGGGAGCCAGCCAAAGGCTCAGCTCCCAGGACTGGATGCAGGATGGGGATTTAGGAGGAACGAAGAACCGTCTGGGATTCTGCCTACAAAGTGAATGTTCACAGGTCCCTGGGAGCAGGTGGGCGGCCAAAGCCTTTTGCCCTAGGCCCCTGGAGTTAGAGAGCAGCAGTCAGTTACCATCTGGCTGCCATTTGGTGACCCCTGGCTGTTCTCAGCACAGCTTCAGCATATCAGGGAAGGTTTGGCTTGGTGTTTTTATAAATAACATTTCACTCTCTCCTACCAACTGGGAGCGGGAAAGGGACTTTGCAGTAATGGCGGCTCAGCTGGCCCTAATACAACATTTATTCACTGAGCATTGGGGTGCGGAGGGGGCATGAGAGATGAGGGCACAGTCTCAAGGGGCACCCAGTCTTGTGGTGGACACCCAACATTACAAACCATGCCACATCAGGTGCGCCTATAGGGTGTTTGGGAAGGAGAGATCAGGAGAGGAGTCAACTCAGGGGACGTGATGCCTTAATCTTAAGAGATGACAAACAGTGTCTGAAAATACACAAAGTCATCCGGGATCATTGAGGAGGACAAGACTGGACAGTACACGCAGAGGTGTTGAAGCTTCTCTATTATTTTGCCCTGGAGGGATGAACTTGGTCTCTGGGATTGAACAGGTCTGGGTTTTGTTCCCAATTCTGCCACTTCTTTCTGGCTGTGTGATCTCAGGCAAGTTCCTTACCTCCTGTCCGTTTCCTCAGTGGTGTAATGAGGGTAACAACAGGATTCTTTGCAGAATTGTTGAGAGGATTAAACAACATAATGGGTGTGGTGCACTCAGCACAGTGCCTGGCACGTAGTACCTGCTCAATAAACGGGAGCCACCGTGGCGATATTTGAGCTCCAGAGCTTTCCTGTGGCTCAAGACACATTTTCCAGGTGTCTTTGTGGTGTTACCACCACCCTCAGATTCTCGTTCCCCCAAGACCGACTGCAAAAAAGGATATATCCCCCCTCTAATCTTCCCCTTCCTTGCTGACCTCATAAGGTAAGTGGCCCCTTTTGCTGTAGGTTTTACTGTGAAACAGGAAGAAAACAGCAAGAACACATACGTAAAAGCTAACCACACTTATAAAACCTCAGTGATCCTAAGAGCCATGATCTCTTGTTTAGCTCTTAGACTCCCTTCAGAATGTTTGCTAAGAACCCTAGCTGGCCCTTTGTCCTCTGCTTTTCTTCTGAGCTCCCTAAACTCTTCCCTCTTTCTGACTCCAACTTACAAACCCTCTCCCAGTAAAAGCCGCTTATCCATTCTGCTGGGGGACTGGAGAGGTGACGGGAGGGCAGTGGCAGAACAGTGGACAATTTGCATTTCTGAGGACTCCCCAGGAGTAAGAAGGATGGGGTTCCTCAGGCTTCTGCCCTGCCTAGGGACAAAGATCAAAGTTGCAGGGTTGGACAGGGATATTTGAGGATTCAACTTTGAAGTGAATTCCATCCAAGGATATGCTAACAAAGTTGCAGATGACTTCTCTTGGGTTGTTAAGAACTTTTGGTGATACTGGAATGGGTGGGGTCAGAGAGGAAGAGAATTTAAAAATAGACCGAGTGTTCCCCCAGACAGGTTAAGAAAGATAGATATGCATTTTAAAAGACTAGAAGATAAAGACGTTTGGGAGGGTGTGGGAAAACGAGCACTTAAAACAGGGAAACCGAGCACTTGAAACCATCGTTGGTAGGAGTGCTGATTGATAGCCTCTTTGGGGGTCATTTGATAATGTTTATCAACATTTAATCAGTATGTGTTTTACATACTCTTTGATTCGGTAATTCTTCCAGGAATTGAGTAGATAGATATCCTTGCATATGTATAGAAAGACTATATGTATAACATATACAAAGATAATCATTGCAGTATTATTTGTGGCTGCAAAACACTGAAAACAATGTACGGGTCCACCGTCTGACTGTTCCATAAGGGATTTGGTGAAATAAATCACGGTACATCTATAAATGCCAAATTGCACATCTCTTAAAAGGAATAAGATGGATCGGTATGTACTAATATGGTGGGGAAAGAGCAAGAAGCTTTGTATTGTGGGTGTGAGAGATCACTTATGGGGAACCTAGTTGTCTCAGTTGGTAGAGCTTGCAACTCTCAATCTCAGGGCTGTGAATTCAAGCCCCACATTGAGCGTGGAGCCTACTTAAAATTAAAAAATAAAATATGTTTCTTAAAAAAGAGATCACTTGTGGAAAAAAACATGGGCACACACATACACTCACGTGTGCAGACACTTACACACATAGATGCTTATCTATATGTAGATTACCTAGAAGGAAACACACACATACACCGCTGGTGAATTGAATTACTAGGAGTTCAAGGGGTAGGAAGTGGACTTTTAGACTAAGCCCTTTGGCACTATTTAAAAATTTCATTGTGTACCTAGGCTTTTCCTCCCTAACTGATTTCATTATTCTGTTTTAAACAAAGCCAAGGTCTATTAATTAAACCGTTAATAGTGGTTTTCTTGGGGCACCTGGGTGGCTCGGTCGGTTAAGCGTCTGTCTTCTGGGTCCTGGGATCGAATCCCCAGTCGGGCTCCCCGCTCAGAAGGCAGTCTGCTTCTCCCTCTCCCTCTGCCCACTCCCTGCTTGTGTGCTCTCTCTCAAGTCCTCTCTCTCTCTCTCTCAAATAAATAAATAAAATCTTAAAAAAAAAAAAGTAGTGGTTTTCTTTGGGATGTGATTACAGGAGGCTTACACTTTTTTTTCTTTTAATTTTATTTATTTATTTGACAGAGAGAGACACAGAGAGAGAGGGAACACAAGCAGGGGGAGTGAGAGAGGGAGAAGCAGGCTTCCCGCTGAGCAGGGAGCCCGATGAGGGGCTCGATCTCAGGACCCTTGGATCATGACCCGAGCCAAAGGCAGCCACTTAATGACTGAGCCGCCCATGCACCCCAGGCTTACACTTTTTAACATACATTTGTATCATCTGAATTTTTCGCAAGGAGCATGTTCATGGGGTTATGTGTATAGCTGAGCGGGTTGTGTCCTGGCTGTGAGTAGGTCAGGGGCTGGCATTCTGTGTGCTGCTGTAGAGTTACATCTGCTGGAAGGAAGAGGTTCCTTCTTCCAACTTGCTCAGAGGCATGCTGGCCCTGACCAGGTACTGCTTGTATATCAGCAGAGTAACAACAACGTTTTTAGAACAAGCAAACATATAGTGAGTGATATAATTTTATCTTCGGGCAAAAGGAGGGATCACGGAGAACTGCTCTGTCAGGTGCAACAGGATAACAGGTTTGTTTTCTTTTCTTTTCTTTTTTTTTTTTTAGATTTGTTTAAGGGCACCTGGGTGGCTCAGTTGGTTAAGCATCTGCCTTTGGCTCAGGTCATGATCCCACAGTCCTGGGATCGAGTCCCGCATCGGGCTCCCTGCTCAGCGGGGATTCTGCTTCTCTCTCTCCCCCTGCTTGTGCTCTCTCTCTCTCAAAATTAAATAAATAAAACCTTTAAAAAATAAAAAGATTTATTTAGTTATCTGAGAGAGAGAGAGAGAACAAGTGCTGGGAGTAGAGGCAGAGGGAGAGGGAGAGAGGGTCCCGAGCAGATTCTGTGCTGAGCATGGAACCCAATGTGGGGCTCGATCTCACAACCCTGAGATCATGACCTGAGCAGAAACCAAGAGTTGGATCAGGGTTCCGGTATCGAGCCCCGAGTTGGGCTCCCTGCTCAGTGGGGAGTCTGCTTCTCCCTCTCCCTCTGCCCCTCTCTCCTACTTGTGCTCTCTCTCTCAAACAAATAAATAAGACCTTTAAAAAGTTATTTTTCTTTTTTCTTTCTTTTTTTTTTTTAAAGTAATCTCTATACCCAAGTTGGGGCTCAAACTCATGACCCCATGATCAAGTCCCATGCTCTATTGACTGAGCCAGCCAAAGGTCCCCTCCGCCCCCCCCATTTGGACAACATTTAAGCGGCCACTCTCAGGCCTTCACAAGACAGAGAGGGAGACAAACCATAAGAGACTCTTAACTCTAGAAAACAAACTGAGGGTTGCTGGAGGGGAGGTGGGTGGGGGGATGGGGTAACTGCATGATGGGCATTAAGGAGGGCACAGGATGGAATGAGCACTGGGTGTTACATGAGACTGATGACTCACTAAATTCTACCTCTGAAACTAATACACTATATGTTAATTAAATTGAATTTATTTATTTATTTATTTATTTATTTTT
The DNA here is from genome assembly GCA_028534135.1 of Potos flavus. Classification (NCBI taxonomy): domain Eukaryota; kingdom Metazoa; phylum Chordata; class Mammalia; order Carnivora; family Procyonidae; genus Potos; species Potos flavus. Next base: position 29,721,174 of record CM052899.1, read on the forward strand.
AAAAGATTTTTATTTATTTATTTGACACAGAGAGAGAGATCACAAATAGGCAGAGAGGCAGGCAGAGAGAGGGGGAAGCAAGCTCCCTGCTGAGCAGAGAGCCCGATGAGGGGCTCGATCCCAGGACCCTGAGATCACGACCTGAGCCGAAGGCAGAGGCTTTAACCCACTGAGCCACCCAGGCGCCCCTAAATTGAATT
>CM052899.1:29721873-29742573 GCA_028534135.1 Potos flavus
GTCAAGGTCAACTGCTGTGATTTAGCTTCGTAAACTTGGACAGTTGCCTGGCCTCTTTGAGCCTCAGCTTCCACATCTGTGGAGTGGAGATGAAGAAGAATGTTACAGCTGGAGCTAATGCAAAGCATTATGTAACGTTGAGGCGTATGAAAGATCGGGTACCTGGCTGTAATCAGACTTCTGAAAGGGGCACCTAAAGAAGTAGTTAATTCTCTTAACAGCTTTATACTCCCTGTCACTGTGTCTTGTCCCCAGGCAGCTGAGTGAATGCTATCCTGTCTTTACAACTCATTGGTCCAGCCACTAATCTGTTTAGAGGTAGCTTGACACTGTGGAAGGAGAATCAGAATCCAGAAAACAGGCTCTGTTCCTGGCCGCCTACTTACTAGTTACCTGGTCTCAGAGACATCACTGACTCCCTGGGTAGGAAGGGCCCTTCAGTGTCATGTCCTCCAAGCACACCTCGGAAGCTTGACCCTCATTCCCTTAACTGACACCCCCCCCCCCCCCGTGTTGGCAGGTCTGGTTTCTTCTGAGGCCTCTCCCCTTGGCTTGCAGATGGCCATCTTCTTGCCATGTCCTCACATGGTCATCTGTTGGTCTGTGTTGTCTGTGTCCTAATCTCTTCTTATAAGGACATGAATCAGATCAGATGAGGGCTTACCCTATAGAGTTCATTTTAAGTTAATTACCTCCTTAAAGGTAATCTGCAAATATGGTTGCATTCTGAGGTATTGAGAGTTGAGGTTTCAACCTATGAGTTTTGGGGGAACACAATTCAGGCCATAACACTCACCGATGTATTATTAGCAATTTTATTTGTTGTGACACTATTCAGATATGGTATTTGTGTGCTTTGGGGGAGAGTGGTGGAACCCTTTGAATATGAGAAACGAGATACTGCTTTTTAATAAATATATATATATTTGAACAAGTAATATATTCATGTTTCAAAATTCAAAGTCATAGGAGAGGAAACATGAATGGATGATAAACATAAGAAGATGCTCTTGTTGTCACTGGTAACCAGAGAAATGTAGATTAAGCTCATAATATCATAACATTTTGTACCCACTAGATGGGCAAAAAAAATTCAGTCTATTAATATCAAGTATTGGGGAGAAGGCAGAGAAACAAAATCCCTTTATGCAGCTGGTGGGAATGTGAATTCGTACGACTACTTTGGAAACCATTTGACAAATGGTCATTGAGCTGAAGGTGTGTCTACCCACTGGCCCAGCAATATCACTGTGGGGATCAAACCCTAAGGAACCTTTCACCTGTGCACCAAGAGGCAGGCCTAAGATGGTTCGTAGCAGCAAAAATGGTAAATAACCTGATGTCTAATGCCAGGAAAATAGATAAATAAGGTGGGTATATTCACTCCACGGATTGTTAGGTAACAGTGAAAATGAATTCATATTGTAAGCATGGGCATGGATGAACTTTGACCGTGGTGAGAGAAATTAGCTAGTTACAGAAAAATACGTACAGTGTGACAGGATTTTATAAAGTTCTAAACAAGTGGAATGAAATAATGTATTAGTTTGGGATGTGTGCGTTTGTGATAGTACCTACAAGCCAACAGGACTGAGGTAAGAAGATGGCGGCTACCTCCGTGGACTCAGGGAGGAAGTACAGAAGTCTCCACACTGTTGGTAATGTTCCATTTCCTATGACGGATGGTGGATCCACAGGGCAGAATTATTTATTATTCTGTATCAATAGATACATTGATTTCAGGTTTTTTTTAATATATGAAATAATTCATTATAAAAAGTTTTTAAAGTTCGAAGGTAGAAAAAGGTATATAATGAGAACTTTTCTGGGGTGCCTGGGTGGCTCAGTTGGTTAAGCCTCTGCCTTCAGCTCAGGTCATGATCTCAGGGTCCTGGGATCAAGCCCCAAATGGGGCTCCCTGCTTAGTAGGGAGCCTGCTTCCCTCTTTCTCCCTCTCCTGTTCCCCTTGCTTGTCCTCTCTCTCTCTCTCTGTCAAATAAATAAATAAAATCTTAAAAAAAAAAGATGAGAAACTTTCTCTGAGGCAACTAATATTTTCAGATTTCAGTGCATTATTCAGAGATCATATATACTTATAGAGACGATTTATATTTACATCATCCAGAGATAAGCTACATTTGACAGCAAAACATGCCTGCACACGTGTGTGTATGTGTGTGTGTGTGTGTTCTACCTCCCCTCCTTTTTATACAATGGTAACATTTCTGCAAACTCCCTTTAAACAACACTGTCTGGGCTCTTAGGTGGCTCAGTCTGTTAAACATCTGCTTTCAGCTCGGGTTGTGATCTCGGAGTCCTGGGATGGACCCCATGTCAGGTACCCTGCTCAGCGGGGAGTCTGCTCCTCCCTCTCCCTCTGCCCCTCCCCACTCCTCTGTGCGCATGCGTGTGCACGAGCACAGGCGCGCTCTTTCTCTCTCTCAAATAAAGTCTTTAAAAAAACCAACACTATCATTAGATAGTAAAAGGTCAGGGTAAGTAGAAAGTCTGAGGAAGAGAAAGATGGGCTTGTCTGTCTGTCCGGGAATTGGGATTAAAAAAATCAAAGACAGAATTGTCAGTCATGAGGAAGGACAGTGTCTGGATAGCAGAAGCTCAGCTTCGTAGTAGGCCAGGCAGATGAGACGTGGAATTTGAACCTGCTTAAAGCACAGGGCAGGGAGTCCAGTCACCTCCTGATTGAATCAACAGAAGGGCAGGGGCAAGCAATTCTCCCTTTTTGATAATGAGACCCCCTGGGTTATAAGCGTCTTAGACAAACAACACAGACATGAAGAAATAAGGAGAGGGCAGGCTCGTGACCAAATAAAAGCAGGAGGCAAATACATCAAGAGTCAATAAAGTATCAACGTCAAATATATGTCAAGCGCATGCCTGGAATTAGGGCAGATTGGCACCCGGGGTGGGGGCAGAGGGACCGAGAAGGGAAAGTGTTCCTTCACAGAAGCCAGGAGAGGAGACAGAAGCTTGGCCTAGCGACCGGGAGCGGCCGACCAGCTGAATGCCCACTGAGGCGGAAGGTGGGTGAGGGACACCCTGGGAAGTACTCGGTTCAGGCAGGGCCAACCCACGGAAGCTGCCAGTAGCTTCGTTGATCTGGGAAGACTTACTTCCCGGAGGAGAGGCTTTCGGGAGCAGCTTGAATGAGGAGGGAAACAGGTTGGTGAACAGATTGAGGGCGGGAGTTTCAGGCACACTGCCGATCCACGCTGGCCAAAGTCCAGAGGAACACTTGGTTACTGTCTTTCTGTTGTGTCTTTCACTCTTTTGTATTTCCTTAAAGATCCCCAGATCTGGCACGGGTGTTTGGTTCTATGATAAGCTGTCAAGAGTGGGTGTGCGCTAAAATGCAAATGAAGTCTGCTGGGACCCATTGTTGGTGCTGAAGGTGAGATGTAGATAGACGTTTTGCGTTCTGCGCCCAGACGGCGGGGCCCTGGCAGGAGCCCGCGGTGTGGGGCGATGCGCAAGCCCCGGGTGGGAGTCGGGAGCCCCCAGCTGCCGTCCCACGCGGACACCAGCTTGTGCCGGGACGCTGGGAGGTCGCAGAGTCGCATGCTCCAGTTTTGCTCAAGGACGAGAAGGGTAGGTCGGACTAAATGAGCTGTGAGACTCTTCCCAATCCAAGCAACGCAGGAACTGACAGCCAGAAGAAGCCAAGTTTCCCAGCTCAGCGGAACTGAATATCTCAACAGTCTCGAGCTTGCAGTGTAAACATCATTTGTAATAGTTGGGCCTGCCATGCACTTGACTCAGGGCCTTCCTTCCCATACACCATTCTCTCTGCACCTCAGAATGACCCACGAGGCAGGGAGGGCCGGTATACATTAGCCCCATTTTACACATGGGGAAATTGAGAGCAGACTCGCCTGTTCAAGGTCCCAGTGCTAGACGCTGGTGGCACTGGCTGAGCTGAGCTAGACCCCCAAGGCCCTCCGCTCCCCCCTGCCCGACTCCCCCTACTTGGAGTGTTACCCGATGTTCAGAGAATGCCCCATACGGGCGCTGGGACCAAGGCCTGAGGCCCTGATGCCAGGTCCACTCTCCCAGAGTCCACCTCAAGGTCACGCTGGGCCGCGTCCGAACCCAAGTACCACCACTGACAATATGTCTGCCTCACCTGGTGCGGCCCCCTTACTTCCACAAGGACGTGCCCCGAGCTAGCACCCAGCCCCCGGAGGACCCATCTTTTGGGCTCCAGAGGCAGAGGCAGCAGCGTGCCTGGCAGCCTCTGGGCTCCAGCGTGAGGGGAGTATCCTTGCTTTTCTCTTAGCTTGGCTTCCTGTCTAGACATCTCAAATGGTCCACTGGATTTAGCATGCTGAGTTAGCCTGCCAGCTCTAGCAAACCCACACAGTTCAGTGCCCAGTGGCTGCCTCCCCCTCACCGGGGCTGAGTCCCAGCAGGAGTGGCTGGAACCAAAGACCGAGGCTAAGAAATTGTATAATGAAGGCACCCGGGGGAGGAAAAAGATGACAACACCCTTAGAGGCAGCTCGACATTCTAGAATTCTGCCCTTTTCAGAACTCGTACACGCACCCTCCCTCTCTCTCTCACACACCTGAGGATGGGTTGTCAAGGCAACTTCTCCCAGGTCCCAGTACCCATAGTCCCATCCGTCTTCATGGCCACCGAAGCTGGCTGTGGAAAAGAAGGCTGTCCCTCAGTTTGGGGACGTGAGCAGACACGAGTCCTCTGGAATATCCAGTCCCAAGCCCAGACTCTCTCCCTCTTGGACCCATCCTTGCTGGAGGCTGCCCCTTCCCCATGAGGGGAAGTGAGAGCAGCATCAGTCCCAGCTGGTTTCTGAACAGGCCCCGCGCTCCCCAAAGCATGGCTCTACCCGCCTTCCCTGGCTCCTCAGTTGCCCTCGACACAGTCTTCAGAATGGTGGAAACGGAGGCGCCTCCCCCTCGTGCCTGCCCAGGGGAAAGGGGTAGTTTCAGCTCTACGGGCTCTACTGTGATTCAGTGACTCGAAATCAAGTCGAGAGAAAAACATCAATCCCGAATGAGGGACTTTCTACAAAATACCTGACCAGCTCTCCTTAAACCCCCCGAGGTCATCAAAAAAGAAGGAAAGTCTGAGCCACTGTCACAAACAAGAGGAGCTTGAAAGAGACATTAATATGTCCAGTAGCCATGTGATAGGACAGGATGTTCGCTGGACTGGAGCCTATTATTAACACTAATAAGATCTAAGATGGGCAGAGTGCTCTTATGGTTTCAGAGTACGATTTTTTTAAATTAAAATTTTCTTTTAGAACAGTTTTAGATTTACAGGAAAAAAAGCAAAGATAGGACAGAGTTTCCACATATCTGCGCATGGTTTCCCCTATTAGTAACATCTTTCATTAGTGTGGTCTATTTGTCCAGACTTTGCTCAGATTTCCCCAGAGTCCTTTTTCCGGTCCATGGTCTCATCCAGGATCCCGTGTTACATTTGGTTGTCATGTCTCTTTAGCCTCTCCTTGGCTGAGGCGGTTTTCTCAGAATTTCCTTGTTTTTTGATGACCTTGGCAGCTTGAGGAATATTGGTCAGGTATTTTGTAGAAGGTTCTATCAGTTTGTGTGATGTTTCTCTTATGATGAGACCAGAGTTAGGGGTTTGGGGAGGAAGACTTTCACAGAAGAAAGTGCCATTTTCGGCACAGAGGGTACGTTCTTCCACTGTCGATGTTGGCCTTGAACCTTGACCAAGGCACTGTTTGTCAGGATCCCCCACTGTCAAGTTACTTCGAAGCACAGTTTTTAATGTATGATTTCCTTTGATCTAATCTAATCAACCTTTGGGACTTTATAGAGCCACTTCCTATCTCTAGGCTCTGGCTGCCTATCTCTAGGCTCTGAGGTCTTAATTCTAGGATCTAGACTGCACCCCAGGACTGCCCTCTGGCCTACACAGTAGAGGCGACAGCCTGAGGACTGCCCAGGGGAGCACTCCAATCTTTCGTGGAAAGACTGCCTTCACGTAGTTGGGGGCAGGCTGGATGTGGCTCCTACTTTTCTGAGATGGAAGCAGCATTCTAGAAGCTCCACCAGTGAGCAAGCAAACAAGTAGATGTTGAAAGAATGAACAAGCTAATAAAGTTATCGAGAACTAGCTAATGCATGGTTACTAATGCAAATGCATCCTTATTAACGCTTAATTCTGTGGTAGGCATGATAGGCACAAAGAACCATAAGACGAAAACAAAATTTCATGTGGGAGACAAGATGTAAGCTGATGAATGGGGAAAGAACGCATTCCGCTGGCCCCTGGACACGACTTGCTCTATGAAGCCTTTTGTGACTGTCCCATCTGGATATGATCATTTCCTCCTCTGAGCCCTTATCATCCCGTATTAAGAAATGGCTTTAGTGTCACTAACATTGCAAATGTAGCTCTTAGTTTATATGACAGACCCTGGGCGATAGGGATTCTGGTCTTACATCAGGGATTTATGATCAAGACTCACTAACAATGTGCTGAATTGGTCTCAGTCTGAGACCACAAGAAATTGACATGTGTTGGGCTCGGAGAAGGGAGACATCTCCGGTGGCTTTTTAGAGGAGGCAAGCCTGGAAAGAGGACATGCAGGGTCTTTCTCCTTCTTAGATGAGGCAACACTCTTCGCCTCAGTGCAACCCAGGGGCCAGACCCTTACCACACAGTTTCTCAAGGCTAGTTCCTCACCCCACACCTTCCATCATCTTACCCTTAAATCTTAGCTCCCAACAGTCTCTCACCCGCCATGTTCTTTCCCCTCCTCCCCTGATCACTCCAGTCCACAGTGACTCCCCCTCTTGGACTGTCCACACTAGCATTCTGGTCTGAAAGCCTTGTTTAGCATATCCCACACTGCCCTTGCACTGTGGCTTAGAACGTGAACTGGCCTGATGTCTCCTTCTGGCAATCCGACTCTGGTCTCCCAGGGACCCCAGCTCAGCCCTGGCATAGAGGAGAGGCCTGGTCAAAGTGGCTGAAGAGTTTATTGGCCTCACAGTCTTCGGGGGCTGAAACTTCTCTTTCCCACCTGGCAGTTTATCGTATTTCCAATGCCCGATTGATTCTTCCTGTTTGGTTTCTTGTGCCTCATTACCCTCTGCCCTTCCATTGGTGGGAAGACGGTATGGAAGGAAACATGACTCCCATTTCTCCCATCACTGCTCCCAAGGAGCCTGGGAACTTGTCTACCGGCGCTTCAACAACACCCACAGATTCTGTTTCCTAGCGACTCTGGCAAGTTGCATCCCCAAGCCTTTCATAAGTGAAGGAAAGTTCTCTTCTGTGGTTTCGGAAGTAATACTGGATTGTGACTGCGTGGACGTGCGTGACTCTGTGTGAATGAGTGTGTGTGAGGAGGTGTGTGTGCGTTACGTGTGGGAGTGGGAAATGGGGATGTGTGTGCGTGTCTATAAGCACGTGCTTACTGTGGGAGTGTGGACATATGAAGGGGTGAGTGTGTATGTTTCAGGATGCATTAGTTGTGTGGGTGTGAGTGGGTGGGGGTAAACGGGGGGCGTGATCAGGGGGCAAACGGGGGGCATGATCAGGGACGTGTATGAGTGCGGCGTGCTGTGTGCGTATTGTGCGTATGTGAGTGAGAGTGTGAACATGCGTGTGTTGTGTGTGTGTATGTAAGTGTGGGTCTATAGCTGGGTTGTATGTGTGCATGTGTGGGGGTTGTGAGTGTGGGTGGTACAGGGATATGGGTTGCACGTGCCCGTGCATGCGGGTGTGTATGCAAGGGAGGAAAAGTTCTCCAGACTAATGCTATTGGAAGACTCAGGACTTAACTTACCCTGCTGGGGAAAAGGCTGTGTGGCTGTGACCCTCCTTGACTGAAGTCTGGGCCCTCGGGCAAGGCCTTCACTCCCTCTTTCCCTCCCAGCCCAAGCCTCTCCTGTGAATCACCTGTGCTCCAGGAGTCACCAGGGCATCTTCAAAGAGGTCAGTCCCTTCTTCCCCAGCCTGGCCTGCCCTCTTCTAGCAGGAGCAGGACAACCTCACAGGATGCCAGGAAGTGGCTTCCCCATCCAGCCAGGCCATGTTCCAAACCTTTGGAGTCCCCGGGCCCCCCAGCGAGGGAGATGAATTTGGCATCAGACCCCGGATGACAAGAAACTGCTGACACAGGCCCGAGGTTGTGCAGGCCCCGCTAGGGTGATGGATGATGAGTTTCCAAGTGAAATCTAATAGAAAGTCCATGCATAATACATCTTTATGGGAGCACATTCCAATTTGCATCCTATTAGCCACGAAAGTCTCAGAGGCCCAGCAGTGCTGCCCAAGCCTTCCCTGGGAAGGAACCCAGAGCAGGGGGTGCCGATGCCAGCAGAGGTGGGACCCCGCTGGGGGCACGGTGGCCACCACAGGACTCTGAAGTCTCCGGAGGGCTGTGCTCTCCCACACGTCTCTGGCTGCTGTCCCCCCAGCCTGACTCGGGGTACCTCTGCATGTTCTTTACGAACAAGATCAAAAGAGAACCCGTCTTCCAGGCGCTGCCATAATTTATACTCACTGCCCTGTTGGCGGTCAAGGATATGGAAGAAAGGAAGCTGTGCACCAGTTTCCAAAGAGGTAAAGGAGGCTTGAAGAAGAGCAGGGTCCCTCCTGCAAGGGCTAGGGACCGTAGGGGCATCGAGAGGAGCAGATCCTGGTCCTGGAGCCCAGAAATCTGTCTTCTGATTCCTCCATCTTCTCTCAGTCCCCCAACTTCTTCTGGGGCTGGGGGAGGGGGGTTGGCAGGTGAGGCACAAGGCAGTGGGGTCTAAAAGGTGGGGGCTTAATCCGAGAATGCACTTTGGTTTTCCTTTTGGGGCAGAGGATGGGGTCAGTGCAGTTAAGCTGGAGCTCTTGATATTTTAAGAGCAGAAAAATATTCTGAAAAAACTGGGATGGAGGCCAGGCTTGGAGGTGGGTGGAGTGAAATCTGTCCCAGGAGAGGAAGGCCCTAGCTCTGTGGCCATACAGGAGAGTGGCTAATTCTTTCTGACAGTCACTGGGGACTCCCCAGGCCCCTCAAAACACAGCAGAGGCCTAGGATAGAGGCCACACCCACTGCCCTCCAAAGAGGTCTCCCCTATTTCTTCACTGCGACAGGCATGTGCTGTGGGCAGGGGTCTCTGTGCCCTAGGACAGAGTCTTGCCGGGAGCACTGCCCAATTCCTGCTTGGCCCTCTGCTTGGCTGGCCGCTGTCCTTTCCTCTTTCTGCTCTGCAGCTCCCTGCTGCCCTGACCTGAGGCTTTGGCAGGTCTGTGGGGCCTTCCCTCCCTGTGGCCAGACTGACTGACTCTCCAGAGGCCTATGCTCCTAAATTACTCCCTGTAGTTCATTGAGAGGCGCAGGGCTGTGATGAGGTGAGTCAGCGCCCAGAGCAAGGTCATCCTGGAGGGGTGTGTGCCCCACTGGGGATGTGGCAAAGCAGGGTACGGGGTAGTAAGGAAGGTCTATTCTACTAACTCTCAGAGGCATACAGATCTCTCTCTTAGACACCAAGTGAGGTGGACATTCAGCCATCGGCTAGCAACCTAGGGTCCCAAACGTTTCTGGTTTTTCTCTCTCAATTATTGCTGTGATTCAGGGGAAAGAATATCATTTCGATAATATACCCTGATCCGTAGATACATGTCTGTGAAGGGGTGACTGTCCCAGTGTAGCTACAGTGATGGACCAGGTCACAGAGACAGGCCTGGAAGGCCCTGGAAGGCACTGGAAGGCCCAGCTGGGCTTTAGTTTTCTCTCCTGTAGGATGTCACCTCCCCTAGCCCCGTAGCTTTCTCAGGATAGTAAAAAGGGAAAAACAAAACAGAAATAAAGAGATAGAAACAGAAGTATACATGTGATAAAAGGTCCAATAGTGCTTTAAAAGTACTATATCTACGGTAAAATGTTCGAGTATGACATTATTGTGTTTATATAACCTAGTAGGCCAGCCTCCGCTGTATTAGCCAAGAACGTGAAAACGATCTGTTGTTGGGACAGGAATGTCATACTGATATGGTAATCGTCTGGATGTGCTGCCTTTTGAACCGATGCCAAATTATGTTAGGCCCTGGTACCCGAATGATGGGCAGTGAATGTCTGGGTACCTCTCCAGTTTCCAGAGGGTAGCAGATTTTACCGCACGAGTTTCTCAGGTTCCATAGCCTCGCTGGAGCCATCCTGCCAGGGACACCCATTGTTTTCTTTTTCTAAATAGGTTTTGAGATGTTTCTACCAAGACTTTGGCGCTTCTGTCAATAACTTCTATAGTAATTATTCGTCTTCTCCAACAGACAGACTGTTTGCTCAGTTGGACGGGATTTGTTGATGTGCTGTGAGAGCTCAATCCCAGCCCATTTTGTGGTGGTTATTTTCCAAAGCGTTCTTCAGTGTGTGCTGTCAGAGTGCACTATCCATTTACCAGCCCACCTATGAGCGCTGACTGCCACCATGTAATCGTTCTATACCTTTTGCATGATCTATGGCAGACAGAGCGCATGCCCCCCAATTACACCTTCTACCATTTCCTCAGCTGGTTGTTAGGGGGCGAGTTTTTAATTCTCATGTGCCTGTTGTAACGTTTAGAGGTAAATGGATGATCCTGGATCAACTAAAGAGAATTTCAATCCATACCAAACACCTTGCTTTATTTCGGTCACAAGTCAGACATTGTTTTATCCATATGATTTTTTAAAAAAGATTTGGGGCACCTGGGTGGCTCGTCGTTAAGCATCTGCCATCGGCTCAGGTCATGATCCCAGGGTCCTGGGATCAAGCCCCACATCCGGTGCCCTGCTCAGCAGGAAGCCTGCTTCTCCTTTTCCCACTCCCCCTGCTTGTGTTCCCATTCTCACTATCTCTCTTTTTGTCAAGTAAATGAATAAAATCTTAAAAAAAAAAAAAAAGACTTATTTATCTGAGAGAGAGCGCACAACTAGGAGGGGGAGAGGGAGAGGGGGAGGGAGAAAGAATCTTAAGCAGACCCCATCTGAGTGTGGAGCCCAACGTGGGGCTCGATCCTATGATCATGACCTGAGCTGAAACCAAGAGTGGGATGTGGACTGACTGCACCACCCAGGGGCTCCTACCCATGTGATTTTTGCCTATGCCACTTCAGTAGGTACCTGAAGGTTTTTAGTTGTCCTGTTTATATTTGCTAGAGTCTTCTTCCCCTCCCCCATCTTTTTATTGTGGTAAAATACATATAACCTAAAATTTACCATCTTAACTATTTTTAAGTGTACAAGTCAGTGGTATTAAATACATTTGCAATGTTGTGCAACCGTCGCCGCCATCCATCTCCAGAACTCTTTTCAGCTAGGAAGACTGAAACTCTAAACCCATTAAACAATGACTCTCCACCTAACTGTTCCCAGCCTCTGGCAAGCACCCTTCCACTTTCTGTCTCTGTGATTTTGACGATTCTATATACTTCCTATCAGTGGAATCATGGAAGATTTTTTTTTTTTTTTTGTGGCTGGCTTTCGCTTAGCATAATGTCCTTAAAGTTTATTCGTGTTGCCTCGTATGTCAGAATTTCCTCTTTAAAAAAACAGTTTTTTTCCTAACCGATTTGGCTTTGCAGTTTTCCGGTTTTCATGCAAAACTGCCATAATTTTCACAGGCCAACGAGGTTGCTATGATACTCACTGAAGACTTGCCTCATTCTGCGATCGTGGAGCGGTATCTATTGTCAGTGTGAATTACTTCCTTTCCACCTGAGAAACAGGGGGGTTTTCAATAGGAGCGGTTCCAGAGATAGTTACTCATTAACACTGGGATGTTCTATACAATGTCTGCATCAGACCGTTTTCTAATACCGTGAATATGTTCAAACAGAGACACACGAATGGCAACGGTTGCCTCAATCTCGTGGCTTCTGTTGAGCAAAGTTCTTAGTTTTGTTTTTCCATGGGCACTAGAAGCTTCCATCAGCTTTGCTTTCTTATTCTTCTAGATGATATCTACTGCTCGCAAGGCAGCACGCCAAGTACCAGGGGTACGGGGGAAAGAAAGGCCCAGCCGCTCTCTACACATCTGCTGGGACAGACGGACAAGACAACACGTCGAATGCTACACCCATCTGTTGTAAACACTCCCTCCTACACGACTTTGGGGACTTAACTACCCTCCTGGGGGACCCTGGAAAGTTGCAAGTCCTTTTGTGCAGGGACCAAATCTTCACCTTTCCCCCCAATAAAACCTTCCAGTTTATTACGATGGGTGTTCTAAAATTTCTCCTTGTAGTGAATTTTCAGTCATCTACAGGAGGGGTTCTCTTTGGAGTGAGTGTGGGGGGGGGGGCAGGGAACGTCCAATGGGGACGATGCTGTGTCATTTGAAAAAGCTTTTCTATGTTATTCCATGATTTTTTATTTATGAAATTAAAGAAAAGAAGCCCTTTCAGAGTACAAGTTAGAGAAGGCACCCCGTCTTCTGAGGGTGGGCGGGGAGCTGTAGATTCCATATCAGCGGTTCTCGGGGGGCAGGAGGAGCACCCGCTCTTGATCACTAGATGTTCTCTGGTTCCGCTTACGTTTCTTCTTGGCATAGTGCGTCTGCACCTTGGAGCCTGGGGACCTGGCGGACCTGTCCGGTGTACCTACTGGATTTGGATCAAACCATCTTCTGGCAGACTGGTGAGAGCCGTGCAGGTCTGTGCTGCCTTCTCTGACTTTTCAAAGTAGAGCCTTTCCCAGTGCCCTTTCGTTGAAGATGGGTGATGCCACACAGAGGACGGATGCCTAGGTCCCTTGGCTCTTGAAGGCAGAGGCAGTTTGATTTAGGGAATACGAAATAGCCGGGGGAGGGCGGGGGTGGGGTGGGGAGAAAACCCAAAACACAACTTGAACACAGAAAGGATTCCTTTGGAGAGGAGGGGCAGGAGGTGAATTGCAACCTTATCCCCTGGGACTCTGGCTCAGGACCAAGCCGCGAGGTTCAGTGAACCCGTTCGTAACATGAACTTGGTTGCCGTATTTCTCAGTCCAAGCTCATGCATTATTTACCTGGTGTAAGTAAACCTGCTTCTCCTACTGTTGCTGGGGAAACCACTTTGATTTAGCGAGTTCTGTCTTACTCTCCAACTAAAATACTGCAGAGTGGGAGGGAGAGAGAAGGGGGATGTCAGGTCCCAGAGGCTCGGGGTGTGGATGGATGAAGAGGAGTCCCTGCTTTCCTCCCAGGAGACCCCAGTGGTGAGTGCAGAATTGGGGAGTCCCACGTGCTGCCAAGGCCCCCTTTCCTGAGTGCCACTCTCTCTTTTGCGTGCCCTCCAGGAAGAGGGGGAATAAGGAGCGTATCCCAAGGAGCCAGGCGTGCCTCTTCTGAGGCCCTGGTGAAGGCCGCTTGCTGGTCTCACACTGAGGGCTTTCAGAGATACACATCAGTTTGTGCAGGGGGTGGGGGTGCGGGGAGAGGGAGGGAATCAAGTTTCCCCAGAGGCTGTTTCCCAGGTGAATCAGCCTTGGGAAGCCAACTCCATAAACACAGGTAAAGTGGTCCTCTCCCCTTCCAAGCTCCTTCAGTTCATATTCCACGAGTTCCCCTCCTGGACCAGACAGAATGAGCTTGGGCTGAGGGATTGGAACCCTGGGTTTTAATCTCAGTGCCTTTATTGATACTGTGAATTGAAGCCAGTTACGTAATCTTTCTGACTCTCCATCCCCCATAGGTGGAAGGTGGGTACTAGTGACGGCCATGCAAGGGATTTGTGCAGACTGTCCAGGCAGCGATTGGGAACTGGGCACCAGTCCCAGGCCCTGGGACACGAGGGGGCACTGCCCCAGGCCACTGCATTTTTCCCTTTTCTGGCCAGCACGATGCAGACATCAGGCCTGGCTCCCTTCCTCCTCTTTCCTGCGTATTGATTTTTCCTTTCCTCTCTTTGTTCTATTTGTGGCTTCTCTGGCCCCTCACAATTGCATTATTTCTTCAGAAGTCACCGGATGAGGAGGTCCGTCTGTGTGCATCAGCGGCTCGGGTCCCCCCCCACCCGCCACGGCCGCCAGCCTGTGTTGCAATCCTGCTCCCTGACCTTGCTCATTCTCGGGGCTAAAATGGCACCTTGGAGAGCCTGTCTTGTTCCTCCCAGGTTCTCTCTCTGCTTTCACTGGGAGGAAGCAGCTCTTTGTCAGGTGAGTGTGGGGGTGTCTGCTTGGATGACGCCGACCAAGGGTATGTCAAGAATATACTTATCTGTGCATGTACAAATATTTAGACGACAGCCATAAATTAGTGAACTTGGATTTTTTGGTAAACTACAATGAGACTATATGTTAAAAAAAAAACAAAAACCCAATTTCTAGATATCGCTAACAACTATTTTTAGTTAATCTTTCTATTCTCTTTTTTTCTTTCAAGTTTATGTTTAAGTCTGTGTTTAGCTGCTACTGAGATTAGAATATAGGTGTTAATCACCTTCTTAACATTTCTGCTTTTACATCAGGTGCTAAATGTCCCCCAGTGACTTGGGGACTTAAGTAGAGAGATTTTCTCTCTACTTAAGCCAGTTCACCTGCTCCAGACTTCTGCGCTTTCTTCTTTCTTTTTCTGAAACAGACAGGAAATCTGTGTGTGTCACTGTGCCAGCCCCCGGTTCTTGTAACGTCATTCATTCAGAACTGTTCCCGTGGGGTCCCAAACTGGCCTCTTAAGGAGATTTCTAATTTCTCCCAAACAAAATGATAAGTCAACAAAGAAAACACAGGCCACCTCACAACCTCTTTTGGGTGCAGGTGCTCTTCGGAGAGAATTAAGGAAGGATTCCTTCCTGGGGAAGAGGCCAGCCAAAAGAAGAGCAGAAGGAAGAATGTTCTAGGCCAGTGGCTCTTAAACTTTGGAGTGTATCTGCATGCAGATTGCTGGGCTCACACCCAGAGTTTCTGATTCAGGAGGGATGTACCTTTCCGGCAAGTTCCATGGGGTGTGCCTTTCCGGCAAGTTCCCAGAAGATGCTGATGCTTCTGGTAGGAACCACTGAAGGCAGAAAGGACAGACAGCAAAGGCTTTGAGGCAGGAAGGAACTTGGTGGCTTCAAGGACTAGAAAGGAATCCGGCACGGCTGGAGGGTAAAGGACAAGGGACTGGAGAGATTGGCAGGGGCTGCAAGAGGCAGTGAGGACACATACAGACACACATGCACGCGTGCATGAGATTTTGAAGCGAGGTGTGTGGTGAGACTTAACAACTTGATTTGCTTCACTTACTGCACTGTGAGCTCTGTGTCTTTCATCTCTAGAACCTTCCACAGCGCCAAGAACAGAGTAGATACTGGATAAATTTTATTATGTGCTAGACACTGTACTAAGCTCTTTATAAGTACTGTATATCTCATTTAATCCTCCCAATGACCATGTGAAGCCATAGTTCCAATGAACTGTTATAATCCCATTTTACAGATGAGGAAGACTGAGGCATCCAGAGAAGTTATGTAACTTGCCCAGGGTTATAACATAGACATAACTAGGAAATAGCAGACTAGTACGTGAATCTAGGCAGTATGATACAGGAGCTGAGCCCTTGGCCTCCGTATTGCCATCCTTCTACTCCATCTTGCCATCCTTATAAGGAGCGAACAGCCCTGAGAAACAGCTAGATCAGACATCATTATTATTGCCATTTTAAAGATGGGGAAACTGAGGCTCAGTCAGGATATTGGTCCAGTTGGAAGAAGAGTATTGACCTAGATCTCTGGATTCCAGCTATCAAGGTCTTGTCACAAAACCAGCTGCTAATAAACCACAGACCCTCACATGGGAGAGTCTCCCATGTGCCCGGTGCTGAACTAAGGCAGACAAAGAAGTTTACCGAGAAAGAGAAGGCCCCGCCTGGCAGGTGTGAGGGCAAGACTGGTACCCTGCAAAGATGGGGCTGATAGCTTTGTTCTTACGATGGGCGTCTTGTCAGCGGCCTCCCTCCCTCCTTCCCTGGGCTGGGCTGGGGCAGCAGCTGGGCTCCTGGGCCCGGAGGTGCCAACGGGACCAGACATTCACAAAGCTACAGTCGGGGTTTGCGGCCATAGAGAAAGATACAGTCCTTCTCTCTGGGGAGGAAAGTTGATACTGTAAACACTTTGGGCTTTATCTTTGATCTGGTGGGTCATAGAGCTGCTTTTCTGCCCAGGTAGAGTTCCCAGGAGAGGGCTGACCCAGGGCTCTGGAAAGCTGCGCCCTGCTTAACAGATGGTGTGGATGGGGGTGGGGGAGGCAGTAGACACACACGTAGGCGGGGTCTGAGAAGGGAGCCCAACAATTACCCCCAAATCTGGAACCCAGACACTAAATTCCAGGCCTCAGGGAAATTCCCAGGTTTAAAATAAATTCCTGGGGGTTGTAGCTTTTGCTCTTTGGCTTTCAAAACACTTTCTTTCTAGATAATGGAAAATAACAACATGCATAATTTAAAAAGCTCCAAACATTCTTAAACTAAAAGTATGTGAAGGCTAGTGCCAGGCCCTGAAGATCTCTAAGTGTGAGATGATTGATGAAGGGTCCAGCTCTGAAACACTCTTCTGTCTTCCAATTAACTGTTCTTGATTTGGGGTCCTTTCTCGGGCAATGGATCATAGTTCTATTATTTTCTATCTAACTTTTAATAGTAAGAGTGGCTTCTCTTATTCTGTGTCCTCTGTTTGTAACACTTCTGCTGCCTTTTTTTTTCTTTTTTGTCTCTGTGAACTCCTATTTATCCTTCAAGACCCTATTCAAACATCGCCTTCCAAACTGACATCTCCAACTCCCCTTCCAACTCCCCAAATCATTAAAACCAGCAAATTACCCTTCTATTGTCCTCCATCCAAGAGTGCCTCATTCACAACTCCATATAACATGTGAGCGATTACAACAAAGGATATTTTTCTGGACAGATGGACCATAGGACTTAAGGAGAAGAGGTTATTTCCTACGTATCATTGTATCCCCAACACCCAGCACTATGCCTGGCATTTAGCAAATGACCTCAAATTAATATGGTTGAGTGAAGGCTCTTATTCTTTCTGTATCCGAAGGAGATCAAGGGGAAAGAAATATGTATAAGCATCTTTCACAGACCCAGTACTGTAAAGGCATCATTTACATGTTATTTAATTTCATTTAATGAGAAGTGTTTTTATTTGTTTAAATCTTAACACAGTGACTAAGGGAAAACAGTTGACTGTGGGAGATGCAAAAAAGGACAATGTCTGTTCTCTAAGAGTTTCAAATCTTATTGAGGATGGATACCTGCATATCTGCTCATACACACACATACATACACACACACTCCCCACATCCACTCAAACATTATTAACATCGTAAAACACATTAACTTAAAATACAGAATACAGCCCTAAATGTAATAGAAGTGGAAGAATGAGAGGTTGCTGTGGGTGTGGTGTTTTTCAAGGAACCACAGACATCAGTCTCTCCTAGTGGCCTGTGTTCTCATATGCCAGAAGACCGGGAACAGATTAGATAACCTCCAGCCCTCTGTTGGCTGGGGAATGGGAGACTGTCCATTTATGACTTTTCAAAAAGTGCTGTAACATCCATGATCATATTTTTATCCCCAAAGTCGTACAGCTGATAATGGTGTGGGACCTGGATTGCATTCTGTCTCTGTCACTTATTAGCAGGGTTTCTGCTAGCCCATACGGTACCTCTGTGCAGATTAGAGAAAGGTGCCCCTCCCTCCAGTAAGATTTGGTTGTCTTTGGTGTATTACCGCATAGTGTAGAAGCAAGTGTAGGAGGCAGCCCTATTCTGGCTGTGCCCAGCAGAGAGCTTTCCCAACCTCAGCTTTCCTGACACAGCAGTCCTAAGGACACATGTTACCACACCCTCACTCGTTCATACTCCCTGCCTTCCGCACACCGCCAATGTCAGGACACCCATGTCCCCGGCAGCCATACCACTGTATTTACCCTCATCTTCTCACAAGTAAAGGGGTGTACCAGATTCAAGGTAGGGATGGTTAAGGAATCAGGTCACCAAATTGGAGAGCCAGCAAGAGATTTAGCCTCAGGGGACACCTGAGGTGTGGCGGGGACAGGCACAGCGATGCAAATGAGTGTGCCAACAATGCATGTCTATGCCCTTCTGAGTGTGCACCCATTCCAGTGTATGGCCATGGGTTTTAAGTAGGAGAAGACTCTCTCCTGCAGCTTCAGGACTTGGGGGCTGGGGTCTCCACCTTCCCTTCACCTCCTCATGTCTGCAGTGTGAATACCTCCCTGCTACCAGATCCTTGTACAGGGCTCATTCTGAATAAGGGTATATAGTGCCCGCTTGAACTTGGAGAAGTTCTGAAGTTCCTCAACTTTTTTTTTTTTTTAATTTGGAAAGTTACAATAGTGTAGTTGTACCATAATTTATTCAGTCATTTCTCAGTTTATGAACATTGAAGTCGTTTCTTTTTCCTTTTCCCCTTTTTTTTTTTTTTGGCTACTTCAAACAAAGCTATAGGGGCACCTGGGTAGCTCAGTCAGTTACAAGTCCATCTCTTGATCTCAGCTAAGGTTTGTTTTTTGTTTTTAAGATTTTGTATATTTATTTAACAGAGAGAGAGAGAGAGTACAAGCAGGGGGATCAGCAGGCAGAGGCAGAGGGAGAAGCAGCCCCCCCACTGCAGGGAGCCCAAAGCAGGGCTCGATTCTAGGACCCCAAGATCGTGACCTGAGCCGGAGGAACAGACTTAACCGTCTGAGCCACCCAGGTGCCCCTGTCATTTTGCATAAATATTGCTCATACACATATTACACTTGGGCCAGAAAACTTAGTCTGTTTCACTTAATATATTTTTCTATTTATAGTCTACTTATATATTTTAGTTTTTAAAGATTTATTTATTTATGTTTTTAAAGATTTATTTAAATCTGAGCAGGGGGAGGGGCAGAGGGAGAGGGACAGAATCTGAAGCAGACTCCCCACTGAGCATGCATCCTGACTGGTGGCTGGATCTCACAACACTGAGACCATGACCCCAGCCAAAATCAAGAGTCCGATGCCTAACTGACTGAGCCACCCAGGCGCCCCATCAGCTCAGGTCTTGATCTCAGGGTCACATTGGGGGTGGAGCCTACTTAAACAAACAAATACACAAAGGACCCATGCTATAGTAAACATTTTTACATATTTCATTATGCATTGGTACTCTTATATCTTATAGCTTAAATTCGTTAAAGTTGGATTATTAGGTCAATGTGTATGCATATCTTTAATTTTAATAGCTTTTCCAAATAATTCTCCAAAAATGTTTTAGTAATTCACATTTCCACCGGCCTTGTATATAAATGGTTATTCCCTCCCTACCCTCACCAGCATGACAGTCTCCATCTTTCTGCTATGTTGCCCATCTAATGTGTTAAATAATTGTATCTCATCATTGTTTTATATTGCATTTCTCTAATGGCAGTCAATAAGGCAAGTTGATTGTTTAGGCTCTCTCTCTATTGTATGTTCCCATACAGTAATTGTCCACTTGCATTTCCTGTTTGACAAATTGCCTTTATAGCCTTTCTCCTTTGTTTTTTTTTCTAATCAATTGGTGGGCAGTCTTTGTATATTAGGGTTATTAATTCTTGTGTTATAGCTGTTGTAACTATTTTCTTTCAGTCTTTTATCTTTTAATTTTACTGAAGGTATCTTTCACCTTATTTTAAATTCTAATATAACCAAATCTGCTTAAAAAAATTTTTTTTTAAAGTTCATTTGGTTAAGTAAACCCTACCCTCAGCATGGGGCTCGAACTCATGATCCCAAGATCAAGAGTCAAGTGCTCCTCACAGTGAGGCAGCCAGGCGCCCCTCAAATCTGCCTTTCCGGTGTGTTCTGGTACAGAGGCCTGGCCTGGGCAAGTCTCCGATGCCCGGAGGTTATAGAAATAGTCAACATTTCTCAATTTTAAAATACATTTAAATCGAGTTCCTTGGGGCCACCTGGATGGCTCAGTAGGTTAAGCGTCTGCCTTTGGCTCAGGTCATGATCCCAGAGTCCTGGGATCGAGCCCTACATCAGGCTCCCTGCTCAGCGGAGAGCCTGCTTCTCCCTCTCCCACTCCACCTGCTTGTGTTTCCTCTCTCGCTGTCTCTCTGTCAAATAATAAAATGTTTAAAGAAGAAAAAAAAAATAAATCGAGTTCCTTACTCTCTCGGTGCGGTGGCTGGGAGCGTGGCTGCTGCTCGGTTCTCACGCGCCACGTGGAAGGCAGGGAGGGTGAGGCCGCCATTCTCCCCTCCCGGCTCGCCCTCTCCCCTCCCAGCTGGTGCGTCTAATTGGGAGGGCAAGCCCCACCACAGCTGCACCGAGCCAGGGATGGGGGTGCTGGAGGTGAGGGGGACCGCCTTCCAGAGGGTATTTGTCTAAGTGATTGGGGCGTTGAGCGTGCCCTGGGCAGCAGTGGGACTGGAACTCACCGTGCGTCTGGGCCTCCCCCGCCCCGGAAGAAGTCAGGTGACCGACTTCCGGTCCAGGGCAGACTCCCTCTGTTAACACAGTGGAAGAACTGCAACTGCAGTCAACTGGGAGAAGTGAGGGTGGGGGGGCTGCTGGGACGCCTTCCAGAGGTTCCTGTTGGCTCCTGCAGCTGCCTATCCCAGTGAACCAACCCGAGGGCTTCAAGAGGGAAGGCAGGACAGGAAGGAAATCCTGGGGGCTCCGAAGCATTGGACCCCATGTCGCCGCTCTCGGCTCGGGGCTGGAGCGTGAACTGCGTAGCTGGCACTTGGAGGACTTACT
>CM052899.1:29743073-29762874 GCA_028534135.1 Potos flavus
TATATTGTACATCTTCTTTATGCATTCATCTGTTGATGGACGTCTGGACTCTTTCCATAGTTTAGCTATTGTGGGCATTGCTGCTACAAACATTGGGGTGCAGGTGCCCCTTCGGATCAATACATTTGTATCCTTTGGGTAAATATCCAGTAGTATGGTTGCATTGTTTTCTATTTTATAGATGTACCATCACTTATCTAACTAATCTATTTTTTAAAAGATTTTATTTATTTATATGAGAGAGAGCGAGTGAGGGGCAGAGGGATAAGCAGACTCCCCAACTGAGCAGGGAGCCCAACGTGGGACTTGATCCCAGGAGCCTGGGATCATGACCGGAGCCAAAGGCAGATGCTTAACCGACTAAGCCACCCAGGCGCCCCTTTAACTAATGTATTAATAGATTTTTCAAGTTATCGACAGCTTTTTGCTGTTCCATATAATTCTGAAATAAATACCTTTGTGACTATATTTATTTATATTCAAGGAAACTTTTGGCTGTTAACTTTTGGCCCACGTGCTACATGTGAGGGAAACTTACTGGGTCAACATTTACTCGGCATGTCTGTCTGTCCACAGCATCCTCACTCACTTTCCCAAGGCAGTGTGCTAAGCAGAGCACTACTTGAAAAATACCATTCTGTGAGTGCAGAGCTTGGACCCCGATGTAAGACCAGCCTTCCTCCAGACATGACCTGTAGCAGTGACTTCTCTGTTCCTTTCCTTCGCCCTGCCCTGCTGTGCCCTCTGCATCCTGGCCACCTCCACAGTCAGTGACAAGATGCTATTGGAGTCAAAGGGCTTTGAAGTCCAGATAAATGAGATAATCAATCTCTGCTCTCCAGGGATGCAGGGCGGAGTCTGTGCCTTCTGAATGGCCTTAGCGGTGCTGGGTATAGAGTAAGTACTTAATTAATATGAAATAAGAACAATAAATCCAGCGGCGGAAGTGATCCCTTTGAAGTTCAGGTCAACTCTGAGCCATCTGAGAAGAATGAATGGAATGGGTAATTGAAATCCATAGATAATCCCAATGTTCATCCTCATACGTTCAGGCTCTTTACCTTTTAAACTCTTCCTCAGAACAGCTAAAATAAATCCCTTCCGGTATTTATTTTTTCATTTTTGTGAGGCAAGTGACATTGAGCAGTGAAATGACCATCAGGAATGTGAAGAGAGGATCAGAGCCCTGAGTGAGACACTCATAGATGTCTCATGGGCAACTTCTGAATCACAAGTGTCAAGTCTGCCAAATGGCCTAGCCAGTGATGGACACAGAGACCTAGGAATGGGAGCCCCCCGGGGCTGCTCCAGACCTGGGTGGGGTGAGAGTCAGGCGATAGAAGAGGTAAGATGACTCTCAGTCTATGGCCATCTAGAGATGCCTCAGCTTTGCTTTCGAGCTTAGTCATGGATGTCAGCCTTTAGGATGGATATCGGTGTTTCTTTCCATGGGAGGGTCTCGGTGCATTTTAGTTAAAAGGAGTGATCTCATCATATCCCCAAGGAAAATGGGAAAAGAATTCACAGTGTGGAGGGGGATGGAGGTCTGGGCAGCGAGAGGTGGCGGTGGTTGGTGGTCAGGGTGGTGGTTGGCGGGTCTGCACCTGGCTTTGCCACAAGCTAACGGCGTGACTCCAGGACCTTGGCGTCGGCTTTCTCTGTCACGGTTCCTCTCTCTTTAAAACGAAGGGGTTGAAATGTAGGATTCTAAGGTTGGGCCATCTCTGACTCTGGAAACAGCCCCACAAGCCTGAAGAATTTCACACTGTCGCTCCATAGGGGGGATTCAGCAGGAAGGGGGGACAGATGGCTTTCTCTGGAACGGGTTCAGAAATGTGGTGTGTGATGTACGGTGTGAATGAAGCGTGGTGCCCTTTAAACACAGCTTCACCCTGGGAGCACTCCGCACTCCGCTGTGCTGTCTGGCTTTCATTCACATTCCAGCGTCACTCCGGGCATGGGCAGCCCTTGCGGGTGGGCTCGTGCACTGGAACACGCACACGCACACGCACACACACACACACCAGCTCTGACACACACTCGATGACTCACGAACTGACAGGAGTATTACACACACGGGCTGATTCATCAGGAACGCTTAACACACACAGGCTCACACTCACTATGACGTGGAGATGTGCCTGAGCCACTGTGACGGTCCCTCCCCCAGGAGCCTGGGTTGACTATCACACCAGCATCTGTAAATGATTTGCATTCTTGGCTCCTCGGAACTGCCTGTTCTTTGTCTTACTATTCACTGTTCAACCCTTTCCTTCCCTTCCCTTCCACCCCCTACATGGCTACTTTTGGTCTTTTGCTCCAGTGCTCCAAGGCCCGTTCCCCAGACTGAACCCCACCATCTCCAAAGGTCTTTTCCAAGTCTGAGGCTGTTTCTGATCACTCCTCAGCTGGGCAGAGTCCATTCCCCATGGAGTTCCCTCCCCTCCCTGACCCTCATCTCTTCCTGGCCTCTCTCAGAGGGTCTTGGCTCAAGGGTCTCCAATATCTGGGCCACTGGAGCCAGCGCCTTTCCCTAGATGAGGGGACCCGAGGGTTGGTTACATGATAGAACACTCCAGCACCTTCTGGAGTGTGGTCCCAGCATCTCTGAGAGCATGCCTTCTCTTCCCAACGGCCCGGGCAGAGGGAAGTGTTGGGACACCGCGAGAACCCAGCTCTAGAAGTTGAGCAGGAGCAGCTGTTTCTGAAGGTGCAGAGGAAAGAAGATACTGCACATCCAAAAGCAGATAATGGGTTGTAGGCCTTGGCTCTTTCCAGGTGCCTACCCCAGAGTGGGAACAGGCCAGGGGTGGGGAGAGATGGCACAGGAAGGAGGGGCTCACTGAGCACCAAGGTCTGTGTGGAGTTGTCACTGACCTGCCTTCACCTCAATGTGGCTGCTGACCACGGTTGTAAGGGGACCAC
The DNA here is from genome assembly GCA_028534135.1 of Potos flavus. NCBI lineage: Eukaryota > Metazoa > Chordata > Mammalia > Carnivora > Procyonidae > Potos > Potos flavus. Next base: position 29,745,999 of record CM052899.1, read on the forward strand.
AGGGGAAGCGGTCCTGGTGCTCGCCGGAGGAGTAGAGCGCTCTCGCCCTGCTGGGTCCTTCAGAAATGAGAGGGAGTACAGCGGAGTCTGGTGACCAGGCCGGGATCAGGATGCTCAGGCACTTATTTAAGCCTTTACTATCTGCGTGCTCCTGGGGACGTCGCTCGTCACTGTGAGCGGCCGCTTCCTTGGCTGTTAAGCGCCCCGATAATGCTCCTCTTTCTGCTCCAAAGATGCGGCCCAGGGGAATCCGGTGAGATTCTGGACCTGACCGTGCTTTGACAAATTCCTCTCTCCAGGACAGAAGATAGTTGGGGACTTCGTCGTGGATCGAGCCTCCATGGCTGTGCTCTGGGAGAGTTCACATCTAAGTACGTGCTGGTTCAGTGATGCCGAGAACCGAGGGGCCCTGTGTGCGTAGAAGCGCGGGAACTCTTGACCAGCTGTTTATAGCTGAGGGTTGAAATGACCCCTTTCTCTCTCTCTTTTTTTTTTTTAAGATTTAATTTATTTATTTGACACAGAGAGAGGGAGAGATCCCAAGTAGGCAGAGAGGCAGGCAGAGAGAGAGGGGGAAGCAGGCTCCCTGCTGAGCAGAGAGCCCAACGCGGGGCTCGATCCCAGGACCCTGAGATCATGACCTGAGCCGAAGGCAGAGGCTTAACCCACTGAGCGACCCAGGCGCCCCTCAAATGACCCCTTTCAACTCTGAAATTTTAAGAATCCAGTAAGCCTTGAGAGGAGAGCATTTCCCCTATTTCTGTGTGAGAACTTAACTCTGACCACATTCTATCCATCTGAAGGACTAGAATCTGGAGGGAACACCCTCGCCTTAGTTGTAGACATAGTCTACCTCAAGCCTGTACCCCTTGAATATCGTCTGGGCCCCTCCCCACTTCAACCCTGGAAAAGGCCTGAGCAAACATAGTAAGAGAGATTTCCGGTTAACTACTTCCTTGCAGCTGATTTGCTGACTTTGGATTTAAAGTTACTTTGCCTAGAAGAGCTAAGATTATCTTGGAGACACCCTGGCAGGCTAAGCAGTTCCCAGCCTGTTTCTGCCAAGACCCCAAACCCTAAAGGGGAGAAGCTCTAAGATGAAGAAGAAGGCAGAATTGATCTGAACATGCCATGTTGGGCTGGACATTCTCTTCACAGATTCTTAATCCCCTGGCTATAATCTTCTGGAGGATGTAATGCAGAGACTAGAAAGACTGCCCTGTATTTAAATATGCATCGATGTGAAGGAGGACCAATTTCCTGTGACCCCGCAAATGATCCACAGCGTAATAGGTCGTTTGCACCTCTGTTTCAGATCAATTTAATATATGGAAACCTAACATGATGGTTATTGAACTCTCAGTTAAATATTTAACTTACACAGCACTTACTTACTATGTGCCTGGCACAGTTCTTAGCATTTTTCTACCATATTAATTTATTTAATCTTGGTGATACCCTTATGAGGTGGGTACCCTTATCCCCATTTTGCTGACGAGGACCCCAGGAAAGAGCTTCCATAGTCTGCTCTACTCATTAGTGGTGGGCCTGGAATTCCAACCCGGTCACCCTGCCTTGGGAAAGTAGCCATGACACTCGCTCTTGGCCCACTGTTGCGTTGACAGCTACTACGACAGGGTCATAATTCTCCGCCTGGCTTTCTTGGGGGCAGCAGGAATTCTTGACTTGCTGGCAGTGAGGAGACACAGGAAGATAGGCCAGAACTCAGCCTGGCCCACTGGTTGAGGCCCAGGTCCACGACCTGAGGAGTTGCCTCTGTTCTCATCTCTTTCCTGGGCCCCACCGGGAGATGCCTCCAGAGAGAAGCCGGGGCTCTTTCCCTAACTGCCTCTTCCCCGCTCCAGGGGAGTCCTGCGGAGTCATTGTTCTCCCAGCCCCAGTTCTCGGGGCCTCTTTTGGCAAGGGCCCTGCGGCTTCTTTTATTTATCCATTAACAATTAAGCTCCAGGCATTTAACTATAAACACAGAAAACATCAGCGTAATTACAGCAAAGTTTCAAAAGCTCTTTGGCAAGGAAGGGCCTGAATATTTACTTAACAAAAGAATTCCTGACTTCAGTCTTTAATAAAGAATTCACAATAAGATTTAACTAGCCAGCTTCTCCAGTAAATTAAAAACATTCTTTTATCCACGAGGGATATAATTTGTGCTCTAACACATTGTGACTCACACACAACTTTTTAAGAGAACATTCACAACTTTTTCTGAGAGCTCTGTCGCCCAGGTTATCCTTCCAATAGTTCCCGCTTGTTGAGACGGTCTCTTCCTGAGCAGAGATGGCACGCGTGAGCGTGTGTGTGTGTGTGTGTGTGTGTGTGTGTGTGCCCACACCTTTGGGCCTGAAATTCTATCACTAGAGACTCTTCCCCTTGTCTTTTTTTTTTTTTTTTTAAGATTTTATTTATTTATTTGACAGAGAGGAGAGAGATCACAAGTAGGCAGAGAGGCAGGCAGAGAGAGAGGGGGAAGCAGGCTCCCTGCTGAGCAGAGAGCCCGATGCGATGCGGGGCTCGATCCCAGGACCCTGATATCATGACCTGAGCCGAAGGCAGTGGCTTTAACCCACTGAGCCACCCAGGCGTCCCTCCCCTTGTCTTTTAAGCTTTTACACTTGGGCTGCTTTTTCTTTTCTAGCCCACGAAGAGTGTTTGTTCAGAGTAATGATTTTTCATTGAGTATTTCTTCTGTGATTAAGCCTGTCTGTGAAAGCCCGGGACCCTTGGGAAGGGGAGGGAAGAAGGGGAGAAAACACGAGTGGGTTTATTAGAGACAGGAGGGACATTCACTTGTTAATTTGCCTGATTTTTCAGTCATCCCTAACGATTCTTACAGTCCTACTATCGGTGGACATTTGGGATAGAAAGATACTTCAGAAAATAGGATAGTCATTGGAGCACCTGGGTGGTGGCTCAGTGGGTTGAACCGCTGCCTTCAGCTCAGGTCATGATCCCAGGGTCCTGGGATCAAGCATCAGGGTGGAGTTCCCGATTCTCCTTGGCTCAGGGCTGACGGATTAGACACGGGGACAGTGTTGGGGAAGCTTTCACAGAGCTGACCGTTGAGTTTCAAAGGTTGAGGAATAATAATAATAAAAATCTAACACACATTATTTGTTATGTGCCCAACACTAAGCTAAGCATCTCACATTTTAACTCCTGTAACCCTCACAAAAATACTCTAAGGAAAGTCCTATTACTATTCTTATTTTACAGGTAAGGAGACTGAGGTTCGGAGAAGTTAGGTAATTTCTTCAAGTCCCACAGCTAGAAAGCTGCAGAACTGAGATCGGAGCCCAGGCAGTGCTCATGACAAGCGCCCTAGCTGCTAGGAGGCAGTACTGTGTGCGGTGGTGATTATTTTGGTTATGAAATACTTCAAATATCTAGAAAAATTCAAAGAATAACATAATGAGAGGCATCTGAATGGCTCAGTGGGTTAAGCGTCTACCTTCAGCTCAGGTCATGATCCCAGGGTCCTGGGATCCAGCCCTGTGTGGAGCTCCCTGCTTAGCGGGGAGTCTGCTTCTCCCTCTCCCATCTGCCCCTCCCCTCTGCTCCTGCTCTCTTTTTCTCTCTCTCAAATAAATGAATAAAATGAAATCTTTAAAAAAACGTGCCTGGGTGGCTCAGATGGTTGGGCATCTACCTTTGGCTCGGGTTGTGATCCCAGGGTCCTGGGATCAAGCCCTGCATCGGGCTCCCTGCTTGGCAGGGAGCCTGCTTCTTCCTCTCCCTCTACTGCTTCCCCTGCTTGTGCTTTCTCACTCTCTCTGTCAAATAAATAAATGAAATCTTAAAAAACAATCTTAAAAAAAAATCACATAATGAAATCCCATGAATCCACCATCCATATCCGTTGAATTCTAATATATTGCCTCGCTTGCTTAGTTTTTCTTAAAAAAAGAAAGAACAAAAGAAAGAAAGAAAGGAAGGAAGAAAAGGAAAGAAAAGAAAAGAAAAAAGAAAAGAAAAGAAAAGAAAAAGAAAAGAAAAGAAATTACAATTACAATTGAAGTCCCCTTGGATATTCTACCCTGAACACATTCCTCTCCTTCCCCTGAGGTTGTACCTAACCTGAATTTGTGTTTCTAGTTTCCCAGGCATGTTTTTTTATGCTATAAAGTCATGTGTATATATCTGTTAACAATACATAACATTGTTTTGCATGTTTTCAAACTTTATATAAATGGTGTCATTTTACAACTGGCTTTTACATTCCACATTTTTTTAAGGGCTTTATTTTTTAAATAGAGTAAAGTTGGTAGAATTTCTTTTAAGATTTTTTATTTTATTTTATTATTTTAAATTTATTTGACAGAGACAGAGAGATCACAAGTAGGCAGAGGCAGGCAGAGAGCGAGGGGGAAGCAGGCTCCCCGCCGATCAGAGAGCCCGATGCGGGGCTCGATCCCAGGACCCTGCGATCATGACCTGAGCTGAAGGCAGAGGTTTTAACCCACTGAGCCACCAAGGTGCCCCCTAAAGACTTTATTTTTAAGTAATCTCTACACCCAGTGTGGGGCTTGAATTTACAATCTCGAAATCAAGAGTCGCACACTCTACTGACTAAGCCAGCCAGGCTCTCCTGCCTTCTTCATTCTATCTTTGAGATTTTATCTATTTCAATTTCACATAGTTCTAAGTTCATTTATTTAAAATAGCATATCATGAAATACCACTTAAAATAATGTATAGTATTGTATAAATAATACATCATCTATTAATTCTCTAGTTTCTAAAAATATTTTACTCTTACAGACAATGCTGCAATTAGCTCTCTTGGCTATATCCCTTTTCTTTCTTTTTTTCCTCCTATGAGAATTTTAGAAGGAGCATTGCTGGGGGGAAGAGCAGCCCATTTTTAGCTTCATCTTGTGAAATTCCACTCCGAAGAAATTGGTGAGCTGTATTCCTACCAATAAATGAGAATCCTACTGCATCTTCCCAATATGATAAAAAATAGTCAAACAAAGGACTTTTTGGGTTATTTTAATTTCATTCTCTGATTACTAGGGAAGGCGAACATCTTGACCATTTTTGTTTGTTTCTTTTGTGAATTTCCTATTTACTTTTGTCCACTTTGATATTTATTTATTTGGCTTTTTCTGAATTGATTTTTTTTTAAATTTTAAGAATTAACAATAAAATTGACTTTTTTGGGAGGGTTTGCCGTTGAGTTTTAGGACATTTATAAATTGTAACCATCAGAACAATAGGGATACAGAACAGTTTCATTACCCCAAGAAACTATCAGACTACTTTAAATAATGATTTAATTTCTTTACTAGGTATAGATAGGTTATCTATCTTTTCTTAGGTAAGCTTTGGTAATTTGTGGCTTTCAAGGAATTGGTTCATTCTAAGTTGTGAAATTTCTTTGTATTGAGTGGTTCATAGTATTCTCTTATTATTCCTTTAATGTTTGTGAGGTCTATAGTGAGAACCTTTCTTTCATTCCAGATATTGGTAATTTGTGTCCTCTCTCCCATCACCCTCCCCTGTTTTTTGTTCATCTAGCTAGAGATTTATTGGTTTTATTGAAATTCTTAAAGAATCAGCTTTTAGTTTCATCATTGATGTTCTCTATTGTTTTTGTTTTTAATTTTATTGGTTTCTTTTTGGTCTCTGTTCCTTCCTTTTGATAGTTTTGAGTTCGCTTTTCTTTTCTTTTTCTGGTTTCTTAAGGTAAGAGCTTAGAATATTGACTTGAGGTCTTTCTTTGTTTCAAATATAAGCATTTAATAGTATACATTTCCCTCTAAGCACTGCTTTAGCTGCATCCCACAAATGCTGATATGTTGTATTTTTATTCAGGTCCAAGTATCTTCTAATTTCCCTTGAGACTTCCTCTTTTACTCATGGATTATTATGTTGTTTAATTTCCAAGTATTTGGAGCTTTTCCAGTTATCTTTCTATTATTGATTGCTAGTTTAATTCCATTATGGTCAGAGAACATACTTTGTATGGTTTCAAGTCTATTAAATTTATTAAGGTTTGTTTTATGACTCTGGATAAAATCTGTCATAGTGAATGTTCCATGTGCATTTGAGAAGATTATATATTTTGTTCCTGTTGTATGGAGTGTTCTACAAATATCAATTGGATCCAGTTGGTAGATGGAATAGTTCAGTTCTTCTGTGTATTTACTGATTTTCTGTTGGCTTCTTCTATCAGTTATTGAGAGAGGAGTGTTGAAGTCACCAAGTATAATTGTGGATTTGTCTAGTTCTTTCAATTCTGTCAGTGTTGTTGCATGTATTTTAAAGCTCTTTTGTTAGGGGCAGGCACATTTAAAAATATCTTCTTAGTCAATTGACTTTTGTTATTATGTATTGTCCTTTTTATTTCCGGAAATTATCCTTGCTATGCAGTTTCTTTTCTTTAACAGCCACTTTAGCTTTGTTTTGATTAGTGTTTGCATGGTACATCTTTTTCCACTCTTTTACTTCTACCTGTCTTATAAAATTATAGAGAGCAAATAGTTGGATGTTGTTGTTTGTTTGTTTTTAAATCTAATCTGACAATCCCTATCTTTTAGACAACTTTCATTTCATATAAATATTGGTACATTTAAAATTAGGTCTACATTTAAAATTTTGTACCCCATTTTAATTTATCTGTTGAGTTCTAAACTGTATCTCTGCATAGTTTTAAAAAAATGCAGTCGTTGCTCCAGGGATTATAATATATATACTTAATAGTTCACAGTCTACTAAGAATTAATATTTTATTACTTCAGGTAGAATGTAGAAAACTTACCACCATATAGGTCCCTGTACCCTACTGCCTTCATTGTGTAGTTGTTATATACATTGTATATACATACATCAAAAATTTATTGCACCTTGTTATCACTTTGCTTTCAGTTGTCATGCAGATTTTATTTTATTTTTTATTTTTTTTGAAGATTTTATTTATTTATTTGACCAAGAGATAGAGAGAAAGCACAAGCAGGCAGAGAGGCAGGCAGAGGGAGAAGGAGAAGCAGGCTCCCCGCTGAGCAGGGAGCACCATGTAGGAGTTGATCCCAGGACCCTGGGACCACGACCCGAGCCGAAGGCAGACTCTCAACCAACTGAGCCATCTAGGCGCCCCTCTCTTGCATATTTTAAAGAACTTAAAAATAGCCTATTATATTTAACCATATTTTTATCATTTTTATTTCTCTTTCTTCATTCCTGATGGCCTAAGTTTCTTTTAGGTATCATTATTCTTCCATCTGAAGAACTTTCTTTAGCCTTTATTGTAGAACAAGTGTGCTGATGACAAGTTCTCTTAGTTTTCTTTTATTTGAGAATGTCTTTTTTTCACTCATTTTTAAAGAATATTTTCACTGGATATAGAATTCTTTTTTTCTAATTAAAGTAAAATTCACAAAATGTATAATTCTCCATTTTAATCATTTTATTTATTTGTTTTTTAATTTTTATTTATTTGAGAGAGAGAGTGTGTGCAAGAGAGAGCACAAGTGGGAGGAGGAGCCTAGGGAGAGGGAGAAGCAGACTCCCCACTGAGCAGGGAGTCGGACACAGGGCTTGATCCCTGAACCCGAGCCAAAGGCATATGAGCAACCCAGGTGCCCCAATTTTAATCATTTTAAAGCGTACAGTTCAGTGGCTTTTAGTACATTCATTATGTGCATTTAGTACATTCTAACTGCAGAGTATTTACATTACTCCCAAAAGAAACTTCATACCCATTAAGCAGTTACTCCAATTTCTCCCTCCCCCAAGCCCTTGGCAACCACTAATCTGCTTTCAATCTCTGTGGATGTGCCTATTCTGGACATTTCGTATAAATGGAATCATACAATATGTGACCTTTTATGTTTGGCTTCCTTCACTTAGCCTCATGTTTTGAAGGTTCACCCACATTGTACCATGTAGCAGTCCTTCATTCTTTTCTATGATTGAATAATGTTCCATTGTATGGGTATATCACATTTTGTGTATCCATTCATCACTTGACAGACGTTTGGGTTGTTTTCATTTTGGGGCTGTCATGAATAATGCTGCTATGAACATTCATGTACAAGTTTTTGTTTGAACACCTGTTTTCAATTCTCTTGGATATATAACTAGGAATGGAATTGCTAAGTCATATATAATTGTATGTTTAACTTTTTGAAGAACTGCCAAACTGTTTTCCACAGTGGCTGCACCACTTCACATTCCTACAAGCGATGTAGGAGGGTTCTAATTTTTTTACATCCTAACCAACACTTGTTATTTTCTGTTTATTTAATTTAATTTAATTTAATTTTGGCCATCCTAATGGGTGTGAAGCAGAATTTCATTGTTTTTTTTATTTGCATTTTCCTAATGACTGATGATATTGAGCATTTTTCATGTGCATTCTGGCCATTTGTAAATCTTCTTTGGAGAAATACCTATTCAAAGCTTTCACCCATTTTGAATTGAGTTGTTTGTCTTTTTGTTGTTGAGATGTAAGAATTCTTTCTATATCTTAGATACTAGATATGTGATATATAAATATTTTCTCCCATTCTGTAGGTTGTCTTTTCATTTTCTTGATAGTGTCTTTTATTTTTTTAAAATTTTATTTATTAATTTTTAAGTAAGCTCTATGCCCTACACGGGGCTTGAATTCATGACCCTGAGATTAAGTGTCACATGGTCTATTGACTGAGCCAGCCAGGTGCCCCTTGATAGTGTCTTTAATGTACAAAAGTTTCAAATGTTGGTAAAATCTAATTATGTATTTTTTATTTTGTTGCTTGTGCTCTTTGTTTTATCCATTACCAAGACTCCATTACCATATCTAAGATCATAGAGATTTACACTTATGTTTTATTCCAAGAGATTTATTGTTTTAGGTCTTATATTTGGATCTTTGATCTGTTTTGAGTTGATTTTTGCATATGGTATGATGAAAAGACCCAACTTCATTCTTTAGCATCTGGTTATCTAGTTGTTCCCATAGCATTTGTTGAAGACTATTCTTCCCCATTGAGTGGTCTTGACACTTTTGTGAAAAGTGAATTGACCTGGTGCACCTGGGTGGCTCAGTCGGTTGAGCTCCCAACTCTTAGGCTGTGGTTATGATCTCAGGGTTCTGAGATCAAGCATGCCCCCCTTGGGCTGTACGCTCTGCATGGAGTCCACTTGGGATTCTCTCTCCCCTCTCCCTCTGCCCCTCCCCCTGCTCATAGTGTCTCTCTCTTTCTCTAAAATAAATACAAGAAAAAAATCTAAAAAAGAAAAAAAAACTGAATTGACTCGACATATATGGGTTTATTTCTGGACTCTCAGTTCTATTCCTTTGATCTATATGTTTATACTTATGCCAGTACCACACTATTTTGATTACTGTACCTTTGTAGTGAAGTTTTGAAATCAGCAGGTATGAGTCCTTCAACTTTGCTCCACTTTTTCAAAATTAATTTGGTGATTAGGGCTTCCTTACAATTCTACATGATATTTAGGATCAGTTTGTCCATTTCTGCCAAAAACGCAGTTGGTATTTTGATAGGGACTGCATTGAATTAGATGTAGAATTCTAGGTTCACAGATGTTTTCCTTTTAGCACTTGAAAAATGTTGTTCCTCCTCCTGGCCTGCACGGTTTCTGATGAGAAGTCTGTAGTCATTCAAATTAGAGATTAACAAACAATGGGAATTTGTGCCATATTCTGGGGACCACAGCCTCTTTGTGTTCCTCTGAGTTTTGGCACCTGCCAATATCATGCCTCTGCATTGTTATTGCCTAGGGGCTGGAGTGGGAGAGCACAAAAGAAGAAAAAAAAATAGGGAAGTCTTTCTGACTCTTAGTAGCTCCCTTTCCCCTTCTTTAGACCAGAAAAAGACAGTTTGTCTTGCAGCTCTTTCTGTCCTCATCTAGTATGTACTTGTGGGTTTCAGGCTTCCTTCCTGTCAAGCGATATTGAAGGGAAAAAAGTGGTAACCTCACCACTAGTTGGGTAGAACTTTGAGTTCTAGTATCCTCCAGTTGACTTATTACAATTTACTTTTCAGTGTCCTCAGATAGCTAGTTGCTCCCTCAGTCTGCATAGGATTCATTGTTACATTCGATGGGAGAGACAAGATGGGACATGCTTATTCCATCTTGCTGAAACTGGAGCCTCTCTTAAATCAGTCTTTAAGACGGCCTTACAAAATGTGGATATTCATTTCTTTGTCATTGTGCATGTTGCACATATCTTCTGGTCCTTAGCTTGTCTTTGCATTTTTAGAAGTTATCTCATTTAAACTGCAGTTTTACATATTATTGCAGTTAAGTTATCAATCTTTTCCTTTATCCATTAGGCTTTATATTTTAATGAAATATTCTTTTTCAAATTGAGGTCATAAAGGTAACCTCTAATATTTTCTTTTTTTTCTCTTACGTTTTCTTCCAAATGTTTTAAAATTTTCTCTTTTCATATTTATGTTTTGAACACCCAGAATTTATGTTTTTTATGTGGTGTGAAGTAGACATCTAATTTTTTTCTAGTTGAATAACAAGTGCCCTAGTACCATTCACCAAATAATCCCTTCTTTTCCTACTTATGTTTAGGGATCTCCTCTCTCATTTATCAAATTTCCAAAGATATGTGGGCTTGGGAGCTCTTTATTCTATTCTAGTGGTGTTTTTGCCTATTACTCTTCAATTACCATCTTGAATTAACTATTAAGGATTTAGAAAGGGTCTTGATGTCCGTAGGACAAGTTTTGTCATCTTGCTCTTCAAAATTGTCTTAGCTTTTCTTGACATGTGATCTTTTATGTGAATTTTGGGATAAGCTTGTCAAGTTACAAGAAAAAACTAGTTGGGGTTTTGGTTGGAATTGCATTGAATCAATATATTAATATCGGTATAATTGATACTTTCGTAAGATTGAACTTTCTATCTGTAAACATGATATAGGTATCCATTTATTCAAGTCTCTTTCTAGGTTCTTTAATAATGTTTTGTAATTTTCTTCAGAAAGCTTATCTTTCATTAGATTTATCCCTGGATACTGGATACTGGATCATTTTTGTTGTGAATAGTATACTTTTTCTTTTCTTTCTTTCTTTTTTTTAAGTTTTATTTTATTTATTTATTTATTTTTAAAGATTTTATTTATTTATTTGACAGAGAGAAAGAGAGAGAATGAGCAGGGGAAGGAGCAGAGGCAGAGGGAGAAGCAGACTCCCTGCTGAGCAGAGAGCCCGATGTGGGACTCAATCCCAGGACCCTGGGATCATGACCTGAGCCAAAGGCAGACACTTAACTGACTGAGCCACCCAGGCACCCCGAAGATTTAATTTTTAAGTAATCTTTACACCCAACATGGAGCTCGAACTTTCGATCCCAAGATCAGAAGTCGTGTGCTCTACCAACCGAGCCAGCCAGGCACCCCATAAGTATGCTTTTTCTATTAGATTTCCTTGCCGAGCTTTACTATTAGTTATAATAATTTATCAGGTTCTTTTTTTTTTTTTTTTTTTTTTTTAGATTTTTCTATATGGTACTATATGATCTGCAAATAAGCAGAGTTTTGTCTCCCCAATCCTTAATTCTTATACCTCTTCTTTCTTTCCTTATTTTTTGTATAGGTTAGGATCTTCAGTACAGTGTTGAGTAGAAGCACAGGCATCTTCTCCTTCTTGACTTTAATGGCAATGCTTTTAAGTTTTACTACAGAAGTGACTTGAACACTTAGATTGATAAATGATTTTTGTCAGGTTCAGGACATTGACTTTTGTCCCTATTTTCTTTTAAAGTCACGAATGAGTTTGAATTTCCTTAACTCTTCATTAGGAAAATTAAAACACCCACAAAAGTAGCGACTAGTATAGTAGAATAAAAGTAGTATAAAAGTAATAGACTAGTATAATAAACTTTTGTCTACCCATTACACAGCCTCAATAGCTGCTAGCTTGTGGTTAGTCTTTTTTATCTGTACCTTTGCTAAGTTTTCCCCGTTCGGTGTCATTTGAAACATTTGCTAGACATTACATCACGTTATCTGTAAATATTTCAGTCTGAATCCCTAAAAGATAATAATTCTTTAAAAAAACTATAGTACCATGATCAAACAAATTTAACAATAATTCCTTCACATTATTAACTATATAATTTATGTTTATATACCCAGTTATATGAGCATTGAATTTTTTTATTTTTATTTTTATTTTTTTAATTAATTTTTTTATTTTTTAATTAGAGCATTGAATTTTAGTAAATATTTTTTCTGAATCTATTGTGTTAAGTTTTTCTTCTTTAATCTGTTGAAGTAGTGTACTTTTATAGATTTTCTTATGTTGAATCATTCTATACTTGAATTACTAAGATAAACATAACTAAGTCATGCTTTATTTTATATAATATATATGAATATATATCCAAATATATATATATGAATGCATATATATCCCTGAATTTAATTTGCTAGTGTTTTATTTAGAGGCTCTGCATCTATGGTCATAAATGATATTGCTTTGTAATATTTTTGTTTATTCTGTACTTATTAGGTTTTGGTATTAAAGTTTAGATTCTTATAAAGTGAGTTGGCAGCTGTATTTGTTAGGGTAAAAGCTAAGTCCCTATAATCAAAATACCATTCAAATACAGTTGCTTAAATAAGGTGAAAGTACATTTCTCATTTACAGTCTGGAATGGTCCAGGCTGGTGGTGCAGTTCTGCTCCATGTACTTATCTGGAGGCCCAAGGTTATTCCAGTTCGTGTCTCTGTTTTCTCCTAAAGTGCTTGTCTTCATCTACATGGCCAAGGGTGTCTCTGCTCTATGTCTGTGTTCTTTTTTTTTTTTAAAGATTTTATTTATTTATTTGTCAGAGAGAGTGAGAGAGAGAGCACAAGCAGGCAGAGTGGCAGGCAGAGGCAGAGGGAGAAGCAGGCTCCCTGCCGAGCAAGGAGCCGGATGTGGGACTCGATCCCAGAACCCCGGGATCATGACCTGAGCCGAAGGCAGCCGCTTAACCAACTGAGCCACCCGGGCATTCCTCTATGTCTGTGTTCTAACCATAGAAGGAAAAGGGGAAAATAGAGAAAGTGGAGGGCAAACAATTTCCTTTTAGTAAGTATTATGCCCCCCCAAATTCATATGTTGAAGTCCTAAGCCCTGTATTTCAGAATATGACCTTATTTGGCAATAGATTAGTTAAGATAAAGTAATACTGGAGTAGGGTGGGCCTCTAATCTAATATGACAAGTTTCCTTATAAAAAGGGGAAATTTAGACATAGACACACCAAAGGGAGAATGCCAGGTGAACATGAAGACAGAGATTGGCCATGAAATACCACAGATTTAAAGAATTAAACAGGGATTTTCTCATGTAACCCTCAGAAAGAACCACCCGTGATGACACCTTGATCTTGGACTTCTATTCTCCTTCTGTGAGAGAATATATTTCTGTTCTTCAAGCCACACAGTTTGTGGTACTTTGTTACAGCAGCCCTTGGGAACTAATATAGTGAGTGATGAAGAAGTAGCACACCACTTGTGCTCATAACTAAAGCTGAGCATTTAGTTAAACAGCCATAGCATTTAGTTACACACCCACTAGTTGCAAGGGAAGCTGAGAAATGTAGCCTATAGGTGGGCAATCCTATGCCTTGCAAAAAATTTTATCAGAAGAAGGATTTAGCAATAAACTGCCACAGGAACTGAAAACATTTGTTTAAGAGAGTTTATTTGTGGGGTGTCTGGCTGGCTCAGTTGGTAGCGCATGTGACTCTTGATCTTGGGGTTGTGAGTTTGAGTTTGAGCCCCATTTTGCGTATAGAGATTTTTTTTTTTGAAGATGTATTTATTTACTTTAGAGAGAGAGAGAGTAGGGTGGGGCAGAGGGAGAAGGAGAGACAATCCCAAGCAGACTCCATGCTGAGCATAGAGCTTGTTAGGGGCTCAAGGCAGGGTTTGATTTCACGAATCTGAGATCACGACCCTAAAATCAGGACCTAAGCTGAAACCAAGAGTTGGACGCTTAACCAACTGTGCCACCCAGCTGTCCCTATAGAGATTACTTTAAAAAAAGAGAGAGTTTATTTGTGCCTTAAATGTTCAAGAAAATGAGTTCCTAATATCATCTGGACCAGATATCTTTTAGGGTGAGATGCTTTTGATTATCAGTTCAAAATTTTTTAATAGTTTATTTAGACTCTCTAGTTAATTTTACACCAATTTTGATAACTTATTTATATCTAGAAAAGTATCCATTTTATCTGAGTTTTCTTTGCCTTTTTCCCCAAGATTTTATTTATTTATTTGAGAGAGAGAGAGAGAACGAGCAGAGAGGAGTGGCAGGCAAAAGGAGAGGGAGAAGCAATCTCCCCACTGAGCAGGGAGCCCGATGCGGGATTTGATCCCAGGACCCTGGGATCATGACCTGTGGCAAAGGCAGACGCTTAACCAACTGAGCCACTCAGCTGCCCCTGAGTTTTCAAATACATAAAGCTGTTTGCGGTATTTTGAAAATTTTCTGTGTAAGTAGAGACTGTGTCTTTTTTATTCTTATTATTGTTTGTTAGTGAACCTTTCCTCTTCTAATGGCCAGGCTTGCTGGAGATTTGTCCAGTTCAATAATTTTCTCCCCAAGGACCAACATTTTACAGCGATCCTTTCTATTTGTTTCTTTGTTTTTTCATTCTATCAATTTCTATTCTTTTTAAAAATTTTTATCTTTATTTTAAATCATAGATATATATAAATTAAAAAGTAAATAGTCCTATAAGACCTGTTATGAAAAACAACTGTCCCCTATTCCCTGCCTCTCACTTCCCCTTCTTCGGAAGCAATATTTTTCAGTTCTTTGAACTAATTCTTTTGGTGTTTACCTCTGTATTACTAAATAACATCCTTATATTCCTACCTCTTTATATTTCAGCGAAAAATAAGTATTATTTGCAGGCTTCTCTCTATGGACAATAAGGCTTTAGCTCTCTTTCACTGCCTTCCCCCAACCACATACATGTCTTCTTTTGTCCCTTAATCCAATCAATACCATAGTCATGGTACAAAATATTTATATTATAACTATGTTAACACTGAGCCATATTATCATGACTATGTTACCCCTGAGCATAGCCACGCAATACACTATGATTAATTTTCCTTTTCTGCACAGATTTTTATTTTCTCAGGAGCTCATGATTGTCTTCCTTTTTCATTTGCTTAGTGTTCTATATTCATATTACTAATTCAACCCCAGTTATGTAAATCCTCTCTCAGTATGTTCAAACATTAAGCGGTCTATCACATTTAGTTTCCTGAGGAAATCTTTCCTGGAGCATTCTGATCTGCTCCAATCCAGACTGGTTGACGTCTACATTTATTACATTCTATTATCCTGTTATCTTCTTTCATCACCAACCTAGGAACTTTCATCTTGGAGGGGGGGGGTTGTGTGTATGATTTTTTGAAGTCCACGCTTTTCTCTTTCTTGGTTTGCTTCCTTACTTTTGGTAGAACACATCTCCAGTATTTTCCTGAGAAAGGGTACTTAGGAGATACTTTAAAAATATTTCTTTGTACATCTAAAAATAGTTTTTATCTATCCTTAGCTTTGATTGTTACTTTGGCTGAGTGTGGAGTTTTATGGTAGGAATCATTTTTTCTTTAGGATTTCGAGGGCATTGCTGCATTATCTTCTAGATTCCACTTTTGCTTTTGAGAAGTTTATTCATTCATTTTTTTCTTTTTCTTTTTTTTTATATTTTATTTATTTATTTGACAGAGAGAGAGATCACAACTAGGCAGAGAGGCAGGTGGGGGTGGGGAGGGAAGTAGGCTCCCTGTTGAGCAAAGAGCCCGACACGGGGCTCGATCCCAGGATCCTGAGATCATGACCTGAGCTGAAGGCAAAGGCTTTAACCCACTGAGCCACCCAGGTGCCCACAAGGGCTATTTTTTATATATAAGATTTCTAATTGGTTCTCTTCCCCCCACTCCAATTGATTCTTTTCCCTTCCCTTCCCTTCCTTTCCCTTCCCTTCCTTTCCCTTTCCTTTCCCTTCCTTTCCCTTCCCTTCCCTTTCCTTCCCTTCCCTTCCCTTTCTTTCTTTTTTTTGAAAGAATCTGTTTTATTTATTTTAGAGAGGGGCAGGGTAGAGGGGCAGAGGGAGAGGATCTCAAGCAGCCTCGGCCTACATGGGGCTCAATCTTATGACCCTGACATCATGACCTGAGCCGAAATCAAGAGTTGGTCACTCAACTGACTGAGCCACCCAGGCGCCCAGATTGGTTCTTTTCTATGCCCACTTGTTCTTGTCCCATTTCTCCCTGTTTTCATCTAATACTTCGTGCTTATTTTTAATAGACATTATGCTTTCATGATTTCCTTAAGCAATGTAAAAATACCTGACAGTCCTTTTCCATATTACTCTATAAATTGGTATCAGCTGGAATGGACTCATGTTATTGACTGATTTTACCATCTTTCTTCATTTTTTAAAATGTGTTTTGGAATTTTGGTTTGCAGAATGCCAGTTTTTCCCCTTCCTGATTTGTTTTTTGTTTTTTGTCCCCCCCTCTTCCTGAATGTGCAGTTTATAGTTTTGTAGTTGCCTCCACCAAATCTCCTAAGCCCTGCTTCCAGAGCAAAATCTTATTTCTTTAAAGATTCTATTTATTTATTTGAGAGAGAGAGGGAGAAATAGAGAATGAGCATGGGGGAGAGAGGGGCAAAGGGAAAGGGAGAAGCAGACTCCCCGTTGAGCAGGGACCTGCTGTGGGGCTCCATCCTGGGACTCCAGGATCATGACCTGAGCCTAAGGCAGCTGCTTAACCGACTGAGCCACCCAGGTGCCCCCAGAGCAAAATCTTCCATGCTGTTTTCTTTTTCTTTTTTTTTTAAGGATTTTATTTATTTATTTGACAGAGAGGGAGA
>CM052899.1:29763374-29830379 GCA_028534135.1 Potos flavus
TTTTTTTTTTTTTTAAGATTTATTTGTTTATTTTAGAGAGAGAGAGCACAAGCAGGAGGGGTGGAGGGAGAAGGAGAGGGAGAGAGAATCTTAAGCAGACTCTGTGCTGAGCAAAGAGCCCTTCCCAAGGCTCGATCTCATGACCCTGAGATCACGACCTGAGCGGAAACCAAGAGTTCGACATTTAACCAACTGCGCCACCCAGGTGCCCCTACGTGTACCTTTAAATCGCTTTTATTATCTAGGCCAGTTGGAATTGGCTTTTTTGGTTACATGCAGGAAAAGTCCTAATGCATTCACTCTCTTGCTCCCCTGATTTTTCTTCTATCTCTCTGGTCACTCCTTTCAATTTTTCCTACGCTTCTCTTCCTTCCCCTTTCTATTATATGATGATGTTCCTGGGGGTTGTTGTCCTTTACAAACTGGATGACCTCAGTTGCGTGTATGACTGCATTTGCCATTGTCTTCCAAACCTGTAACACCCGAGGTCCAGGTAGGACTATCTAACAGCTTTCCAGAATCTCTTACTAGTCCCACAAATACTTCAAACTCAACAAGTTCACAGCTGAGCTTTTCATCACTCCCCGCAATCCTGTTCCTCGTTCATGTTTCTTACCTTTGTTAACAGCTTGACCTCCTCCCTGCTGACCAAGCCAGACGCCGGGCATCATCTCCCTTCTTGCGTGTCCCCACATCTGCTGAGTCACCGTGTCCTGTCCATTCTTCCTCCTGAAGTCCACCCGATCTGCTCCTTCCGTCCCGTCCTCACCTGCATGGCTGTACTTCAGCTGTCTGTCACCTCTCACCAGACACAGGCAGGGTCCCCCACCTCTGGCCACTGTCTAAAATGTGAACCTGACCATGCCTGCACTCTGCCCAAAACAGACGTGTTCTCCTTTCCCATCTGAGCTCCAGTTGCCAGAACCATCACTGTTCTAGGCCTTCCCATCTTCTGGAAGGTTCTGGGTCTTCTGGCTCTTTGCCTATGGTTCTTCCCCTGTCATTAGCTGTCACCCTCCCCACTCTCCTTTCCCTAAATTCTTGCTGTTCTTCAGGCTTAGGTCTCCCCGCCCGCCCAACCCGGGTTGGCAGCCCCTAGGCTAGCTATTCACTTCTGCGTCCAGGAGCCTTCCGTGCCGACCCCTCAGCCTTGTCACGTTGCCGAGCTTTGGGACCGTAAGCTCCTTGAGGGCTAGGAAATGAACTCCCAGCCCTTCCTACAGTGCCTCACAGACAACCGATGACCTATATCCCAATACCTGCTCCTTATCTCCCACTTCTGGCCCTGAGCAAAGGGAAACTAAAGCACTTGGCCTTTAGTAAGTGCTCAGTAGCTGTCCAGAAAGCCAATAAATGAACAAATGAATGAGTGAGTGGGCCAGGGGCTTGGCCCTTGGAGCTTTGCCCCAGGAGCCCACCACCTGCAGCCCTGTCCTTGTTCGTGAGGACGGCAGCCCCATTCAGCCCTGAGATGAGCTTCTCCTGGGGCTCCCTGAGGCTGAATTGTCCCCCAGGCTTAGGTCATCATAGGAGACTGGCCCAGGCTGGAGCAGGAGGGGGAGGGTGGAGGACCCTGGAGGTCCTCTTTCAGGCAGGTCCTGAGGGCTGAGCACTTGAACCTGGCAGATTCGAAGTGGGAAGGTAGGTATGGGGGAGCGTGACCTCCCAGCCGCAGATCCCCGGGCAGCTGCCTCGGGCAAGAGGGCACCGACTCTGAACTGCGAGTTCTGAATTATGATGAAAACTACTGATAATAACAACCGCATGGTGGGAACTCACTGTGATGCCTAATCCTCTTTCCAGCAGGCCCTCTTAATGAGGTCTCGGTCTGTGGAGTGGGACGGGATTTCCAGTGAGAGTTGGCGAGCCCCTCCCTCCCTCCAGGCCCTCCTCGCCCCGCCGGCCCCCTTCTGCAGTAGGGTGCAGTGGGAGACAAACTGCACAGCCCCCATCATCCCCTCCCACCCCCCTGGGAATTTTGGTTTGTCCTCTCCTTCGGGGATGGGGGAGGAGGGCCCTGCTCTTTGACGGCACTGGCAGTGAGAGGGGGGATGCAGGATGTGGGGCCCAGGAAGCTGTTTAGGACAAGCAGAGCTCTGCGGTTTCAGAAGCCCCTCGGAGCAGCGTCCATGATCAAGCGACCACACGGGGCTCTCCCCACTGCGGCTGCCACCGGTGTGTTCCCGCCCAGGGCCCCCCTCGGGAGCAGTGCTCTGCAACCTGCCTCCCTCCTCCCTGCTTTCCTTCTGCCTTCACCAGGCTCCAAGCACCACCCATTTCAGCTCCCTGGAAGAAAGCTCACAGAATTACCATTTCCAGAGACACTTGAATTTCATTAGAGCTCTTGAAGAAATAATATTGGTGGAATCTGACCAGTTATTTTGAAGGAGATTAAAAGAGAAGAGGCTCTCTCTCCTTCCTCCCTCCCTCCCGGCTTCTTTCTAGGGCTTACTTTGGGCTAGGCCCCTAGCTTAACATTGGGATGCAGAGCGGTCTGGCCTAAGATCTGGTTCTTGCCTTAAAGAAGCCATCCCTCTCACTCCACGCCAGACTCCCTGCTTTTATAAAGGGCTGGTTTTCCCAGAGGAGATACAGGGCTTCTGCTGGGGATGAGCTTGGCCGGGATTTCTCTGGATCACACAGAGCCTTCCGTGGGCTCCCTCTGGGGTGGGCTCAGCAGTGGCAAACTGGGTCCCAGTCCCGGCTCGCTGTGGCTGAAGGCACCGAGCCAACAGCAGCATTTTCCTTAGACATGGCTTTGTGATGGCTCGGGCTGGAGGCCTAGCCCAGGCCGGGTGGATGGACAGAAGCGTGTTAGCGCCGGCAAGAGCTACCACGGCTCTCCCGGTGCACATCCAGCGCTGGGGGGAGGGACACTTTCTGACATCATCCCCGGGACACAGACAGACTCAGAAGCTTTCAGCTCAGCGCTCTCTGGCTTTGGTGACTTGGAAAAAGCCAGTGGCCTTCCAGCAGTTTCCCCGAGCTGGCTGCCGTGGGCTGTGGCATCTTGGGTTTCATAGCCTGAAGGGGGCCTGCAAAGCTAGTCCTTTCTCAGGGACAGCCCTGTCAGCCCTTCCGGCCCCCTGCTACCCCTCCCCCATCGAGAGCCAGTCCTGTCCTGTGTCTTGTTCCTGAAGAATCCTGCTGGCCTCGGATCCCCAGGACCACCTGATTGCAGGGCCCAGCACACAATGAAAACACAGGGTCTCTCACTCAGAAATGTTGAAGAATCTCAAGATGGCGAGGGCGCAGCGTTAAACCAGGTGCGGGGCCCTCCTAAGCGCCAGAAAGCCAGCTCCGCCTGTCCAGTAGCCGCTTCTCAAAGGGAGACTTTGGGGCCACCTCAGAAAACAACTCTCAATGAGCAGTTTCAGGCCCTGGCGACAGGGGGCAGAGGAGTCAGTGCTGGGGGTACTCCCAAGTGGCACCATGGGGACCCAGGACCACCCCCTCCAACTCCCTCATGAAAGGTAGTTTCCTTGGCTTTTCCCGTCACGAGTGTTCTGAGTTTTCATGTCAGGGGGCCCAGGAAGGAGGGGGTGACCCGTATCTATAGGGGTGTGCGTGTATGTTGGGGGCTGTGGGAGGCAGGGGAGCAATCTGAAGAAGGAACGACTGTATCTGAATGGGGTCTGGTTTTCTATGAACCTCGGCCCTACCCCTTTCCTTGGGAAGGGGGACTCGGGACTAGGGTGCAGTTCCGGTTGTTTGGGCTTCAGGTCCAGTCTCCTGCTTTCCCAGGGCTGAGGGGGGACCCTCGTCACGCACGCGGCTGCTAGGTAGGGAAGGCAAATACCGCAGAGTGCCCGGGAGCTTGAGCTGAGAGCAGAGATGGAGCTTTAATGGGCTTGTTACCAGGCACCTGCCGTGCCGCACGTCCCTCTCCCAAGAAGACAGGACATGGAGATAAATGACCTGGCAGAGCGGCCTTCCTGGTGGGAGGAGAAATGCCTCAGAGCAGGAAGATGAATTTCCAGCACGGGTGGGGTCACAGGGTTCAGGCAAAGAATCAGTGGCACTGACTGTGGGGGAGAAGAACATCCCTCCCTGTCAACCACACAACTCGGCACTCAACCCGGAGATATTTGCTGTAGGTCTCCTGGGTTGCCGGTGAGGGGCTGGGGGCTGGGGGAGCTACGGAAAGGTG
Source organism: Potos flavus (assembly GCA_028534135.1). Classification (NCBI taxonomy): domain Eukaryota; kingdom Metazoa; phylum Chordata; class Mammalia; order Carnivora; family Procyonidae; genus Potos; species Potos flavus. Next base: position 29,767,525 of record CM052899.1, read on the forward strand.
TCCGTTAGGTTCCTGCCTCCAATGAGTCCACACTCTAGTTGGAGACACAACGCAGGTGTCCCCTCCTTGAGGACTGGTGCTGGGGGTTGGGCGTCTGGCAGGTCCTGGCCCATGGAAGGTGCTGGAAAAAGGCTGGTTGGCTGAATGAATGAATGAATAAAAGAAATTGAAAAGTGGCCGCGAACTCTAGCAGGGATAATAAGCTCTCCGGAGTTCAGACAATAGGGATTCAGAATGAAGTCGGATGACTTCTGTTTGGTTGAAGGTAGGGAGCTGCAGGAAGAGATGGGATTGGAGCTGCATCTGGATGGATTCAGAATGTTGGGGGCTGGAGAGAGTGGGGGTGTCGGGCGCAGGGTAGAGATTGAGAGCAGGAGCGCTGGAATTAGGATGGCATGGTTTCCAGTGCTGGCTCACCCTTGAATAGCTGTGTGGTTTTGGGTAAATCATTTAACCTTTCTTTTTAAAAAATGTGCTGAGTCACTGGAACACATTTTGGATCATCCCCAAGGGGCAGTTGTCATCTTAACAGGCCCTGACAGAAATGCAGTTCTCTTTAGATTTGTCCCTGATGCCGTGGGCTCCTGCCTCTGTCAGGTGCGCTCTCTCTCTCTCTCTCTTTTTCTCTCGTTCAAATTTGCATGAGAGGAGAGAGAGCACTCGTGAGAGCATGAGCTGGGAGGAGCATGAGGGGGAGGAGGGATAGGTGGGGAAGGGGCAGAGAGAGAGGGATAAGTAGACTCCCGGCTGAACAGGACCCTGGGATCATGACCTGAGCCAGAGGCAGCCACCTGAGCCACCCAGGCGCCCCGACAACATTTTATATTAACCACGAAGACACAAAGCAGGAAAATACAACATGTTTGAGGGAGACACAACTTCTCCTGTTTCGCTAGAGAAAGATGGGGTTTACTTAGGGGATATAAGGCTTTACATTTTATGATGGGGCTAGACTATGTAGGGTCTTCAATGCCTGGATCGGAAAATGAGCTTTTCTTGGAGTCGAAGAAAACAAAAAATAAGGGACTTTTCAGAATCTTGGAGAGTTATTCCTTTCACTCTCGCTGGTTCTACCAAGTCATTCTCATACTGGTGCTGGCATGCCGGGGTCTCTCTGTAAGTACCATACACTGTCTTCTGACTGTTTTCAGACTTTTGCATTTTGTCTAAATATGACAAGAACCACAAAGTCTTTGGACTGTATCAGCAAAGAGGTTATTAGAAATTGAAAGGGGAAGCCCTTGGAATCTTGGAATTTAAAACAGTCATTCAGGGATTTGCCTCGTTTCCACCTGTGCCAAGGCACAAGAAGATGTGCAGAGATGCGATGTTCCCGTCTGCTTCCTGGTGGGAAGTGACTGGGCAGCCGAGTGGAGCCCTTTGCCGTTCCCCTGACTCTTGATACTCAGACACGGAAAATGCTTCTTCATAGAGGATCTTCATAATTAGCTTCCTTTCTGGAAGTGATCTAGGAATATACATCAAAATGTAAAATGCACAACTCCTTTGGCATGGGATTTCTTCCCCTCCTGGGAATTTATTTCAAGGAATGTCCATTGTAGTCTTGTTTAGAACAGCAAAAACATGAAAACAGCTTAAATATCCATCAACGTGCTGTTGGCTAATAAAACCGGGGAGTTATCTATTCGATAGAATACTAAGCAGTTATTAAAGATTATGTTGTTACATCTATATGTTTGGCCATTGAAAGCGATGTATGATAGAATGTTAAAGAAAAAAGCAGATTTCAGCAGAGCATATTTAGATGATCGAGTTGATACAAATTATATCTATATTTGTAATATGCATTAAAACTCAGGAATGCTATAAACCAACCTATTATACTGGTAATCTTTGGGAATGGATTCTGAGTAGACATTTGGTGTTTGCCGTAATATTTCTGCATTATTTGAATTTTTCACCATTGATTTACTTTTATAATAAGAAAAGCATTTTTTTCAGATATGAAGAAAAAAGTCTTTGTGCCTTTTTTTGTGGACTTGAAAGGGGAAAAAATTAGTAAATGCCTTGAAGTAGTTGATTTGAGGGTAAACGATATGACAAAGAGTTACAGTAGAAGAGCTGTCTCAAGGGTTGGCATAATTCAAATCAATATCAATTATATATATTTTTTAAGATTTTATTTATTTATTTGACAGAAAGAGAGCACAAGCAGGGGGAGGAGCAGGCAGAGGGAGAAGCAGGCTCCCTATTGAGCAGGGAGCCTGATTCGGGACTCGATCCCAGGACCCCGAGATCATGACCTGAGCCGAAGGCAGACGATTAAGTGACTGAGCCACCCAGGCATCCCATCAATATCAATTATAAAAAAATTATGTTCACTGTAAATTACTTTTAAAGATTGTGTCTATCAAACTGACAAGTTGTGATTAAAGCTAAATACTTAAGATTCGCACGCATGTTACAAGGATGATATATACCTCAGGCGCCCAGGGGCTTCTGCGAAGTAGGAGTTGAATGGGATCTGGGACTTGGGTGGTGCTCAGTGGCCCTTTCTGCTGGTGACACATTTCAAGAGGGCAGGATTTCACAGGGAACTAAGGAGGTTCATGAGAAATGTGGTTACTTTGATCCTTTGTCAGTCCCTGTCTTGGTCATGTATCACGTATATTTAGTTGGGGCCTTAGTACATGCCCCACTGAGCTGGGCAGAAAAAAGGGTTCTTGCTCTCAAGGAGCCTGTAACTAAACCCAAGTTAGTCCAGGGCATCAGCGAGAGCTAGCTAGCGGCATTAGAGTAGCGATTCACCCAGCAGGTTTTTGACTAACTGACACATTAAAGACATCAAGGCATCAAGGAGAGGGAATGGTTAAGTGAGCAAGGATGTCTATTCTGGAGGCGATGAAGATTGGGGGGGGGTGTATACTCCCTGCCTGAGAGGCAGTTGCTATGATTTCTGAGGTGAGGTGTAGTCCCCTGAGAGTGAGAATGTCTGAGGTAAAGTGGGGGGCAGTGCCGTGTGGTGCCAACCAAAAGCAGGACTAACTTGGGTTTGGATCCTGGCTCTGCTGTGTGGCTTTGGGCAAGTTACTTAATCTTTAAACTTAAATTTCTTCACTTGTTGAGAAAAAAAGAGGAATAATAATGTGGGAACATATAAGTAGAGCACTACACATAAAGTTAGTTTTTTTTTAATAGCTTTTCCGGTCAGGTATGATCATACCCATTTTACAGAAAGGGAAACTGAAGCTAAGGGGGAAAAGTGAGGTCTAACTCCAAAACTTAAGCTCTTCCCTCCCTATCAGCCTCCCTCCCAGCCCCCTCGTTACACCTACCCCAATTCATTCAGCCCTCCTGACTGTCCGGTCTACCCTGCTGCCCTCTGCGTGTAACCACACATGGTCTTGGCTCATTCCCCCTCCTTCATGTTTTATGTGAGAGACAAGACTGAACTCTAATGTTCTTGAACAGACATAATTACAAGCCTAGAGAAGAGTCAGGAGGAGTCAGGCAGGAGGAGTGGGAAGGGAGAGGCGACTCAGGAGTGGCAGTGTCTGAAAAGCAGAGGAACAATGGCGTTTCTGGGATGGAAGGTTTGGGAGAAATGGAGCAGGAGTCTGGAGGGCCAGTCTGAAGAGCTTCCTGTTGCCACGGCTTGGGAGAGACTGGGTGGGCCAGAATTAGAGAAGGGAAAGCAGGCACCTTGTCGAACCCTGGGCCGAGGGAACCAGGCACAGAGAAGGGCCTACTCAACAAACCGATGGACAGCTAGAGGCTCTGAAGTGGGGACAAAGCCGGAGGGTCATAACGTCATGTCCCTATCATTGGGGGACCCCACACTCTAGGGTTACATGGGATACTTGTCTGTGGAATGAGGCATCAGGAATTTATTATTTTCACTTTTTAAACTTGTAAGGACTTAATGTCCAAACCTGATTTTTTTTCTTTTCTTCTGTGTCTTCTATCAAATACTCACTTTCTCTGATGTCATGTGAGCCAGGCCCTCTCTAGGAAAACAACACGAAGGTGCTGCCTGTTCAAGGATCCGTGTATTCTTTTCATTAAAGGAAGAGTGTTCGGGAAGTGTGCGAACACCTGCTCCGAGCCTGGCCTGCCCGCACAGGTGCTGACGACAAAAAGATGGCGGCGTGGAAAGGAGGCCCCTCCACACCCAGCGGCCTGAGGGGGTGGCCGGGGAGGAGCAGCTGGAGCCCTGGGTTTGGCTGGAGGAGGGAGGGCTGTCTCCAGGAAGGGCGGGTGTGTGCAGGCAGACGTGGGCTTGGGGTTGATGTCGGCTTCCTACCTGTGAGCCTCAGTTTCCTCTTTCAGTGGAATTAACGGAAACATTCGAGAAGCAACATTTGAGGATTCTCTGAGACCAGTGTCCTTCTGCGGCCAAACTCTCGCCTGCTGATCTGCCTGGAAATGAGCGGATAGTTAGTCAAACTGCCAAGCTGCCAGAGCCCTGGCCTGCCAGCGCCTGCTTTCTGACGAGGCCCACCTGCTAACTTCCGTCTGGGCAGGTGAGATGGCAGGCGGCAGATGGGGAGGTTATTTTTAGCATTCTGCATAGGATGACGTATGTGACTTTCAAGGCCACATAAGCTGTATCGGCTTTTTATCAGACATGCGCACACTGAGGCCGTGCGCGGTGAAGAAGAAACTCCAGGAGCGTGGTCCCAGGAAAGGGGCCCCTCCTGGACCAGGCAGAGCCACAAGCATTCTGTGGTTTGCCCAGCTGGACAGGCAGGTGGAGGTCCCAGACTGCGGAGTTTATTCTTTTTTTTTTAACTTTTTAATTTAATTATTTTTTAAATATTTTCTTTCTTTCAGACAGAGAGCATTAGTGGGGGGGCGGGTGGTGCAGAGGGAGAAGCAGACTCCCCATCGAGCGGGGAGCCTGAGGTGGGGCTCGATCCCAGGACCCTGGGATCATGACCTGCGCTGAAGGCAGACGCTTAACCGACTGAGCCCCCCCCCCCCCACTCTGGCGCCCCAGTGTGGGAGTTTATTCTTGAAAGTGCCGCCTTTTTACACAGCTCTGCAGCTTTGCACACACTATCGATCCCTACACTTCTTGTTCTTAGGTCCTGGTGCATTCCTACCGATCTTCCCACAGCTTTTCCACGGGTAGCCATAGCAGCTCTGTTAAGAGCCGTTCACACACGCTATTGTCACACACTGTGACAGTCCTCTGCCTCTTAAACCAAACGGAGACCTTCCCAAGGCCAGCGCCCTGCCTGATTGTTATTTGCACCTCCCAGACATAGGACAGCACTTGGCACTTGGTGGGTGTTTGTTGAATGAATGAATGATATGAATTTGTTGATTTTGTGACATTTTTGCTTTCTCTTAGTTTCCTGAAATATTCTACGATTTGCATTAATTTTTTTTTTAATGACAATGAATTCAAGTTGCTTTTGTTTTGAGTTTCACAGCCACCCATGGAAGCCACTGGAGATCTGGGGAATCCAAAATATGAAGATGAATCCTTGTTCCTCATTCTTGAGTTAGAAAATGCTTATATTTTTTCTAAAGATTTTTATTTATGTATTTGACAGAGAAGAGTGAGTGAGCACAAGCAGGGGGAGTAGCAAGCAGAGGGAGAAACAGGCTCCCCAATGAGCAGGGAGCCCGATGCAGGCCTCGATCCCAGGACCCCAGGGTTGATGACCTGAGCCGAAGGCAGACACTTAACTGGCTAAGCCACCCAGGCGCCCCTAGAAGACGCTTCTCAATGTTACCTGCTGTCCGTAGGGTGGGGATAACTCAAGCACCAAAGCAAAGGAACGCAGAACGCAGGAGGCTGTGTGCCTGGGGCGGACGTGCTCCTGACAGAAGGTCCTAGGAGCCCTGGGTCCCTGGTGGGCTGGCTGGACTGGGCCTCCACAAAAGAGCTGCCATCATAATGGGAAAAACGGTACCCCTAGGAATGAGGGCCAACCTGGGGTCTCCCCTCAGGGTTTGGGTTTTCGTTTGGTGTGTCAGGCTTCCCCCACCCTGGGCTTGGTGAACCCTGATTGGATTTGAATGTACAGATGGCTGGGACCCGTATATACCCTTCTTCCCCCAGAAGGCTGAGACTAGTGTACCTCTCAACTTCCCCTGGGGCCCTCATGGGGAGAGCCTGCCCATATCTAGAATCGAGTGGTTGCTGGGGTCCCTGCTAAGCTTGGAGGCCCCTACTCTGGACAAGTGTAACACTTCTGTTCTAGTGGCAGAGCTGGACTCATGGATAAATTGATTCCGTTTTCATTGCCTCTGAGGGGTCAGGATTCACTGGGTTTGAGTTTCAAAGATGCTCCGAGGAAGGTGCCCAGAGAAACGATGAGCACGTCAAGGGGAAGGTGTGCAGATTACAAATACGCCAAGAAAAAGAACAATTAAGCCCTAATTTGGGCTCCGAAGCATCCTCCTTATAAAATCTCAGAGCTTGATTTTGAAGAGCTTAGTAATCACTAGGGCACCAGCAGCGGCGGGGTGAGAACTTGCCTGAAGTCCTGGCCCTTGCCATAAGTCTTCCTCGTTGCATCAACAAAATGAGATACCAGAAGCTCTGAGAACATGTTACTTCAGAGGTCGAAATTACAGACTCGTAGCAGCCAAAACGGCTATTTGCGGTAATAACTATTCTTGCGCACATTGGAAAAGCCTAGTAAATGTTGCCCTTGTTTGAAATCTTCCCCCGATCCCCACCCCGCCACCTCCCCAGTGCTGAACAGGTTGGGAGGCAGAGTGACTATTTTCTGTTTGTTTGGGTTTCAGAGCCAAGCTGTCTGGAACTACTGTCTGGAAGAGTCTCTTCCCCGTCCCCGCAAGTGTACCCGGCAATCAGGAGGCGCTGCTGGACCGGGGGCTGCCGGGGTAAACATTTATAAGATCCGGAGGGATCATTAGCGGGGGGCAGAGGATGTCTTCGTTTGAACCTCCAACCGCCACCCAGAGCCCCAAACTGAAATGGGTTGTTGCCCTTTAAGGCGTAGGAATCCAGGGGATGCACTGGGGAGGAAAGAGAGCAATGGAAACCAGAGATTCAAGCCCTTGTCTGCACCTTGGCATCATGGTGGGGCTTTGAGTAATCCCGTTGCCCTGGCTGTGCTGCAGAGGGTTAAATCAGAACCCCGGGGGTTCTGGTGGGAGGTGGGGGGACGAGGCAGGTGTCTGTTGTCCCTCCGCCAGGTGATTCCATTAGGTTGAGAACCTCTGACTTAAATGGAGCTTGGCGTTTCTGCCCTCCGTTCTACCTCCACCTGAAATTTTGGAGAGAGGATGAGATGGAGGGCAGGACTCTTCTACTCCTGCAGGGGGCCTGGTTCCTTGTGTTTCTCATGTAGAGAGCAGATGTCCATGCTGAGTATGATTCTGGTTGTGTGTGTGTGTCCTGGCTGACTGCCAAGGCAGGTGTTGATTGCGTGGAAAGGGGGCGTGGGGAGCACGGTGGGGGCTCATCAGTACATTCGTCACTACCATGCCCCCGCCCCACTAGTCCAGGCTCCAGCCAGGACTGGGTGCGTGGTGCTGGAGGGAGCCGCGTGAGCTGGCTCCGGGGAGGTGACCGTGGGGCACCCGCATGGACAGGGGCTCGATGGGACTCGCAGGAAGCCGGCAGGCCAAGTGTTGCATTTAAAAGCAGCATTCTCATCAGGTGGTTCTGGGGTTGAAAGGTCATGTATAACAAGGCCCTGGAAGTTCCTCTAATTCAACCAAAGCAGCTGGACTTTATGGGCAATCCAGGGGATTTTCAAATAGAGCGTTGACCAAAGGAGATTTGACTTACCTGCAGACTCTGAAGTCTAAGCCGTGCACGGCTCCCTGGCATTCTCTTTATCAGCAGAGAGGTAACCATTCACCAGTGGCCCTGCTGGGAAACGCAGGCATTGTGTTCATCCCCTGACATTCCCTCAGCCCCTACATCGGTCCTCAGGTCTCATGGATGCCGCTTCCCAGTCTTTCTCTGTGCCCTCTGCCCCTGCTTTGGGTCCGTCCTTCCCGTCTCATCTATTACTGTCACCTCCTCACTGGCCTCCCCATGTCTGATCTCATTCCCTCTGCTCTATCATCTGCTGCCTTCAGAGCAAGGGATCCAGGTACACACTGTGACGTAGTACCCTGCTTAGAACCCATGAGTAGCTCCTCGTTGCTCTCCTAAGAAAGCTCAAAAGTCCGGGCGTGACCTTCAGCATCTGATTGTCAGATTTCAGCCTCATCTCCCAACACATCCCCTTAAGGACCCTATACTCCAGCTACGGAGAACTTTGCTTTCTCATGAGCCTTAGCATGGACTGTTCCCTTTCTCTTTCCTGCTAGACTCCTTACTTGTCTCTTAATTAATCAACCCATGTGACTGATCCTTCCCCTTCCCCGGGCTACATCATGTCCCCACGGTTCACCGTGCCCCTCTTCTGCGTGAAGCGCTGTATCATGAACACTGATATCCTCGCATTTCTCCCAGCTAGACTGTGAGCTCCTTGAGGGCAGGGAGTTGGGTCTTTGCATCCGTGATGCTACATTGTCCGTGGACTCGAGGAGGCCTTTGAGTTCAAGGCCTGAACTTGCCCTAGTAGATCCCTCCCTTTTCCCCTCTTGCTGATTTGAGACCTGGCTCAGATTCACTTGGCCTGTGCAAACCTCTGGGACAGGGGAAGTGTGGCTTGGGCTCCCGTCCATCTTTCTAGTCTGCAGTTGTTTCTCCTTCTTTGAGGCTTCTCTTAACCATTCCCAACTCCCTTAATCTCAGATTATTTCTCTTCAATTCTTTCTCTATCCAAGTGTGTTCCCAGAATAAGTACGTTTGTCCTGAAACACTAATTACTACTGTTACCTTCTCCCTGCCTATTAGCATTTCAATAGAAAAAAGGGCAAACGAGTTAATTTCTAATTGTGGAACTATCCGGCCATAGGAGGAGAAGCCAGAGAAAAAATTAAGGGTGACACAGCTTTCTGTGGTGATTTTCTTCAAAGACTGTCATGCATTGTGTTGTACCAGAGTGTGGATTAGAAAAGGACGAATTCCACTCTGCGGTGGAAAGAAGCACAAAGAGAGGAAATATTTTTCTTGGTTTCTCTTCTGGCTCACCCCACACACCTCCCTGTGGGGACTTTACATAGGGACAATGTGTCCTAGGGCTTGCAAAAGGTGCGAGTCATGACGGTTAGATCTTTCCATGGAATTAGCACGGTAATAGGCAAGGAACATGAAAGAAAGCCAAGAGGATGGAATCACAACACGAGAACAGGAAGGCACCCTCGCTGGGTGCTGGGGGTGTAGAAGCAAGACAGCTATCATGAGCGAGCAAGCCGAGTGAGAAGTGAGCACAGGGGAGGTGGGCCGCCATGATCTAGACCTCCGACACTGGGCAGTGTGGGGTATGCCTTTAGGTCAGTGGGTCCGGGCGAGATTCACCGGCTGGGTGAGACTGTGGTCTGGGCAGGGTTTAGGAGTCACGTTCTACAGATGGGCCATAGCAGACCTTTGCTTCCACAGTCTCGGGCTGAGATGTGACCCAAGGCCCCAGAAGCTGTGACTGCTGTGACCTGGAGACCCTTACCAGTGGGTAGCTTGGTGCCCCCGTGGGCTGAGCCTGCTGTCAGCCACTGTGCAGTTTTCAGATTCACCTTTGGACTTGCAGCCAGCGCCCGGTGGTCTTTAGGCCAGGTTATTAGGGTGACGTGCAGCCGCCGAGGGGGGGGAGGTGTCACACTTTCGTCACTTATTGAAAGATGCTCATACCTACTCCATCCCTATTATCCCCTTTGACTGTGGCAGCTGCAGTTTCCTCCCCTCACGCCACCCGCCCCCAGTTCAGAGGCGGGAGGCCTCCCACAGGGCAGATAGGGGCCACCCAGCTTCAAGGGGCTCCACTGAGACCCCTCATGCTCCTTTCCCCATGTTCTCGTATAGTTTGCTAAACCCACCAATTCCTTGTTAGGGTTTCACCCTAAAGTGAAAATGCAAATAGCCTGGCGTGGTCTTCAGCCATTTAGCTTCGAGAGCTTCGAGGTGAGCTCGCCAGGTCATAACTGGGGCAGTTTTCATCAAAGAGGAGGCAGAGAGAGGAGGGAGTGGGTGGGCAGCAAGTGGCAGGAAGTCGCTGAAAAGGGGCAGGGGGACATTATGAAGACCAAACATGCCTTCTTCCCAATCAGCCTCTAGCTCCAATGATCCCAGTTTCTGAAACCCAGCCGGGTCATTTGGGCCGATAAACCCTTTCGTACCAATTTCCAGTGTGAGGAGGCAGGTTGGAAACTGAGGTTTGGACACTGAAGTGTTACCGTTTCTGGGCTGTTTGGATTTTTTAGGGGGTCAGCACGACATTTGAACCGGAACTGTCCTAGAAAACCCAGACTGCCTGGTGGCCGTCATGGCTGTAGTGAGCGATGACAGATGCCCTTGTCCCGACCTTTGTCTAATCGTCGTTCCGTAAGCCTTTAGAGGGTTGAGGGTAGACGTGCCTGCCTGGGGTCCTGTCCTGGTCAGTCGCACCCTCCTCCCTCCAGGCTCTGGCTCGGCCCTAACGTAAGCCTTTGTTGTCCTAAGAGTTCAGTGAAATGCGTGAGAATCCAGGAGCTTCTCTGCTCTCGTCTTGATGCCTAATCATACGTTTTTCTTCTGCGGGAAGGAAAAAAAGAAAAGAGGGGTTGGAAAAAGTGCTGGGTGGGGTGAGCAACCAGCAAAACACAAACAGAATGGGGACACACTAACCAGAATCTCTCTGAACTTCTTGGAGGAGACCTCAAGTGTCTGGTTTTTAGCAAACAGCTTGGAGGCCCGCCGTAAGCTTACTTTGCTTTTCATGGGGGAAAGGCAGGAATTCTCTTATTCTCTTTCTCAGATCGAGAAAGAAGTTGGACAGAATATGGGATGTCCTGACACATTGTGCAATGCTCCGTGTTTTTATCTAAATCCCTCTGACCCGTGGAGACACAGGGGAAGGTCTATAGACTACCTCACACCCTCGCTGATGGATGCCGTCTTTGCAAAGTCTTGTGAGTTTGTCTCCTGCTTGTTGGTAGACCTGGGTCTTATCTACCCTCTTCCTCCCTGACTGTGCCTAACGGCGCTGTGCATATAGCAGGGGCTCGGGAAACTCAGCCGTGGTCTCACTGGCTTATCTTTAGCCACAGAGGCTGTGATCTTGAAGCTACGCGGGACCTCCCATAGCATGACTCCCTTCAGAGCAGAAAGGCTGTGTGATTGTAATCAGGTGGGAGCGGCACTCTCCAGTCCACCTGTGTTTCCATGTGACCTTGGCAGAGGCACCTTTTCTCTCTACCGAGCCCTTCCTGGCCAACCCCCCAACCCCCGCCACTCCCTGTGCACACACGGCCTCTCTCATCTGGGCACAAAATGCTCCAGATTCTGGGATGAAACATAGGCTGCCCAGGTGCAAATGATTGCTACTTTACTACATCAGACATCCTCCCTTTTTCCTTTCAAGTAGTCTTTGAAATTAAACGAAAAAAATATTTGCGCAGAGATTTCTCTCAAGGCCATTTTTAATACACGTGGTAATCAGCACTGGCTTTCGAAAGTATGGTTATTATTGCTTTCAAACTATTGCCTCATTTGACTAAGATCCTTTGGTGAGTGTTTCTGATAACATTATTTTTTAATTGAAAAAGTGTTTTCGAAGGCGGCGGTTTTCTCCCCTTTTCACCCGCAGAGCAGTTACCCACCTCACTGTTGCTGCTTATTTAAATGACAAAAGGCTTCATTGACCATATCCCACACTTTTTCTATTGAGGACCTTCCTAAGATGATTTCGGTATCCCGGAGATACTTGAGTTTTGCGTGAGGCTCTGAGGATGGGTGGAGGTTGCTGGAAAGGGTTTTGCCGCACACCGTGCTGTGGCAGTCCTGGAGATGCAAAAGAGGTTTATCTTTGTCAATCTCACCTTCCTTGTTCTAAAATCGTTCTTCTCACCCGCCCCACCCCGTCCTTTGGTATATGTGCTGCCGAAGCGAGCACTCCCACGCCGTCCTTTGGATGTTTGGTAATTGGCAGACCTTGTTAACGGTCCACTTCGGAGTAGTTTCCATTTTATCTTTTTCTTTCAAAAAATTTGAGCAGCACCGTGATGCCCTTTTGCAAAATTAACTCTCCTCCACTGGATCCCTTGCGATGGTGACTCAGATGCCTTCCTGCTCCTGACCAAGGGGTAAGGTGCACCAGCTTTGCTGGGCCAGTGGGATGCTTGTACTTCTGGGTAATATTTTAATATTCTCATAGAACTCTTGTTTAACTGGACTACTTGATATCTTCTTAGTTTTGCCAAGTTTAGCAAATAAAAACACAGCATGGTCAATAACATGTGAATTTCAGGGGCTCCCCAGTGGCTCAGTCGGGTAAGCGTCTGCCTTTGGTCCAGGTCATGATCCCGAGGTCCTGGGTTGGAGCCTAGCGTTGTAGTCGGGCTCCTTGCTCAGCGGGTGAGTCTGTTTCTCCCTCTGCTCCTCCCCCAGCTCATGCTGTCTCTCTCTCACTCACCCTCTCTCTCAAATAAATAAATAAAACCTTAAAAAAAAATAAAATGTGAATTTCAGATAAACAACCAGTACTTTTAAAGTATAAGGTTTTCAGTATTGCATGGGATAGACTTTTACTAAAAATGTGTTCATTGTTTATGTGAAATTCAAATTCAACTGAGCGTCCTGTATTTTTTTTTTTTAAGATTTTATTTATTTATTCATGAGAGACAGGGAGCCTGATGTGGGACTTGATCCTGGGGCCCTGGGATCATGACCTGAGCTGAAGGCAGATGCTTAACCGACTGAGCCACCCAGGCGCCCTGGGCATCCTATTCTTTAATCTGCCAACCCTCTTTGTATGCTGAGATGCACCCACTCTGCAAAAGTTCAGCTGTTGGGCCAGCAGTCAAATGGAGCCCCAGCAACCTTACTTACCTCCTACTAGGTAAGAACAGGGTCTGCGTGGAAGTACAGCTCCTTTGAAAGGCTAGACAGCAAATCCAAACAAAACCGTGCCCCTTCTGTTAGTAAAGAAGAGGCAGGTCAAGGACTCTCTTTATTTGGTCAAGTTTCACAACCAGAGGTGGAAAGAATTGTAGAGGCTTAGAGATGTGTTCCTGGCTATGAGGTGAGGGAGCTTTAGAAACAAAAGAACCATTAGATGCCCGTTAAAATATTGGTCATGGGGCCAGAACATCATGACTTTTCAGTTTTAGGGCAGCGGTGACTGAGGGGCCGGGGGAAGTACAGTGGGGATGAGAAGGGAGAAGTCCCGGAGAAAACGGGTGCCAGAGAGAGGTACTGGGGCAGGCTGCTCTGGGCTGTGGGAAAAACTGGAGAGGAAGCCGTTCTGCCCCTGGAGCCGTGGCCACCATCTCCAGGGAGCTGGGACCTCCACCGAGGCCTGTCACAAATGGGAGGGACAGTCGTCTGAGCCAGAAGTAGGGCGCCGGCACTGGATCGGTGGATGTTCTCTACAGATGAGCTTTCGCACACAGGCACTGAGCCACCAGACAGGCATGATCCTCAACCCTCAGATGGCAGACTGTTACCCCACCACTCAGCCGGAGCACACTGAATTCACGGGAGTTTCTTTTTTTTTTAATATTTAAAAGAATATTTTATTTATTTATTTGAGAGAGACAGAGATAGCGAGAGAGCATGAGCAGGATGGAGGGGGAGAAGCAGACTCCCCGCTGAGCAGGGACCCCCCCCCCCCAATGCTGGACTCGATCCCAGGACCCCGGGATCATAACCCGATCTGAAGGCAGATGATTAATCGACTGAGCCACCCAGGAGCCCTCACTGGAGTTTCAATAAATCCTGTAATCTATCGTCTTGTGAGTTTCCCAGTGATATTGAACTGTATGTTTATTTGGGCATAAATGTGTCTGCTTGCTGAATGTCAACATTTATGATAAGCTCCTCTTTTGGAGATATCTTCAAAACCTCAAAGCGGCCCAGACCTACCCTGACTTCCAGAAAGGCCTACCATCTACCCTTGAGAACCTTGTGCTCCTAGCTTTCCCACCTCAGCTCTTGAAAAACGGTCAAGAAGTCAAGGTCGTAACTAACGTTACATATACGTTCATGGTCAGCTGGGTCTTCCTGAATGGTCGTAGGCCCTCCCCATTGACTCCCCAAAATCTCTGTGCTTCTGAAGGCTGAAATTATGTTCTTAGGCAAGGGAACAAGTCTCAAGGTGAATAGGGGTGATGAGGAGGAAGCAGAAGATCCAAAAATTGGCGCACACCTGGGGGAAAAAGTTTCAGGAAAAAAAGGAGGTTGAATCCAGAGCATGGATTCCGAGTCTGTGCAAGTCGCCCCGCGTCGTGCAGTGCAGTAGGGAGTGCAGACTCGGGGGCCCCAGCGTAGGGGTCGATCCAGGCTCTGTCACATTCTAGCTGTGTGACTTAAAGTAAGTTACCCGGCCTCTCTGTGCCTCAGTTTTCTCATCAGTGAAATGAAGATAATAATATCTTCCTTATAGGTTTGTTATAAGGGATGAAATAATAAATATATGCAAAATGCTTATGACACAGGCTGGCAGAAGATAGGCGTTATGTTAGTTATTCATATTTGGCCCCTACTGTTTACTTTAGCTGTTTGCTCAGGTACTCCAGTATAAGGCCACCAGCTGGATCTCACCCAATTTAGGAAGATTTAGGCGGAGTTAGTTTTTTTTAACAGGCTCACTCTCAAGTAACAAACAACATTCCCACAGGATTCATTGATTGAGTTTAAGATCTTATTTATTTGAGAGAGAGCGAGCGTGTGCATGAGCAGGGGGGAGGGGCAGAGGGAGAGGGAGAAGTGGGCTCCCAGCTGAGCAAGGAGCCCGGTGCAGGACTCGATCCCGGGATCCTGGGATCATGACCTGAGCTGAAGGCAGACACTTAACCAACTGAGCCACCCAGGCGACTCCCCCCACCCCACAGTTTATTTATTATCTCTAGGAAACTGTGGCAAAATGCCTTCTGAGGCATTTGCATTACAATAGATCAAGAAAGACTAGGGTTCAGGAATGCAATGCTAGGGAATTTTAGGCCTCCTTCTGTTGTAGCTTCCAGAGACCACTGGTGCTGGAGGGATGGCTGGGGTTCCAGTAGCTTAGGAGACAGAATTAGGATTTCTTGTGGCTGAATTAGACTGGAGTTTTTGCAGAGGGGAGAGCTGTGTCGCACCTACAGCAGTGGTTCTCAGAGTGGGGTCCCTGGGCCAGCGGCAGCAGTGTCACCTGGGAACTTGATAGAAATGCAAATCCTTGGACCCCCACCCCACATCTATTTAATTCAAAATTCTGGGAATGGAGACCCCAATCTGTTTTAACAAGTCCCCTTGGGTGATTCTGATCCTTGCTAAGGTTTGAAAACCTCTCTGGTCTTTGGGAAAAGTAAAGCCAAGGTTCAAATAACTGAGGTGAAGTCAGAGCCAAGAGATTGGAGGAGGGTGGGATGGAATCCGAGCCAAATCAGAGAATGGAGGTTCTGGGAACTGACTGGGAACACCCGTGGCTATTTCCAGCTGGCCTTTATCTCCTGCAGGTGCAGCCTGGGGATGGGTTGGGCTAACTTAAAGGGCCAGAAGAGAAGTGGGGAGGTAGAGAAGGCTTTGCAGGTGTTTTTGTGGGTCATTCAGATGGCTTTGGAGTGACAGGTTGTGGTCTGTCACCTTTTCTGCATTCAAAGGGATTAGGTCTTGTCAGTCCTCTCAGAGAATTGGCCTGTCTTGAAAATAGTATTATAGAACCAGAATTTTGCCATCGGATAGGGCCTCGCAGGTCAGAGTCGAGGGCCCTTCCCAGTGCAGGAGTCAACTCTGCTGTATTCCGGATAAGAGGGCAGGGATCCCCCTCCAACACTACAACTCGATGGAATTATTTGTATTTGTTGGAAAGTCTTTCCTCGGGATGGCCCCAGGCAACTCCCCCCTTGCAGTAAGTGCTTATACACAGGAATTGAGACACTGCTGCCTTGTGTTGAACAGACATGTGATCCTTGCCCTCGCATCTCCGCTCCGGTTCTCATACAGCTGCCTGGAGCTATGCAGGACACGGGGGCTCCATCCTTCATTTGGAGACGCCCATTACGCTTCCATAGTCTCTTCTCCGGGAGGAAATGTTTCCTTCATTCCTCCTGAAGTTCCTACCATGAGGTGGTTTTCGGAGCGAAATGACTAAGGAGCAGAGGTGCGAAGGGACGGGCCAGGCAACGAAATTGTGCATAAAAGAAGAGGGGTTAGGTTGGGGTCTAGAAGAGAACGGGCAGAGGTCAGAGTAAATGTGGGGCTGATGAGAAGGTGGTTTAGGATGGAGCCCATGGGTGCGAGACCACTGGGGAGTTCTCTTCCTGAGGGTCCTGGGTGTCTGCTCAAAGCCAAGAGGGTCTGGGTCGCAGTTGAGCAGGATCAGCTGGGCTCAGGTTGAAAGTACGGTCACTAAAACCCCCAGGTTCCTTGTGCATGGATTGGCGCCAAGCCAGGGCACAGCAATCCTGCACCTCACAATTGGTATTTTGGACCTCACTTCAGGGCTTTACCTAATCCTTATTAAATTTAATCTTGTTTATTCTAATCAGCTGAAACCATTTGAACCTTGCTTCTGGAATGTGTTATCTGTCTCTTTCAACTTCGTGTCATGCATCGAATTTATAAACTGACTTTGAACTCTATTTCTAAAATGCTGACAGAACTGCTGACCAGCAGCCCATCAGAGACAGCCTTGCGAATTGAACCCGTATTAACCATCACCTTTGGCCGTGAGCTCTGCAACTAGCTATTTGTCCGTTTATTCATTTGTTCATGGGTAAAACGCTTTTCAGTGATGACGGTATCTTGTTCTGGATGTACTGGAAGGAGGTGTGTTAGAAACATCCGTGGCAGTGCCCGAGGTATCCATGGGCCCTTCTAAGGAAATTATCCTCCTTGAGGCAACAGAAAGCAATAGTATTTTGGCCCATGAGACCCCCCTCCTTTAGTGGTATCCGATTCGACCTGGCTCAGAAGCAGCCGATTCATGGGCTGCCTATGGTCTGTGTGAGTCTTGGAGTGAAGCGTGCTGTTTACATAAGGTGAGTTGGTTCAGTCAAAGACCGGTTCCCAGGGTTTGAATAAAGAATGGTAGAGGGGCTCCTTCGTGGCTCAGTGGGTTAAGCCTCTGCCTTCGGCTCAGGTCATGATCCTAGTGTCCTGGGATCGAGCCCTGAATTGGTCTCTCTGCTCAGCAGGGAGCCTGCTTCCTCCTGTCTCTCTGCCTGCCTCTCTGCCTACTTGTGATCTCTCTCTGTCAAATAAATAAATAAAAATCTTAAAAAAAAAAATGGTAGAGACGTCAAGTATTTAGCAGGAGGAGCTGAGACTGACATATTGCCCAGAGAGCCAATAAAAGTATTGAAATGGAGGTTATAAAGTATCTGAATAAGCAAACAATGGGGAGGATTAGAATTTAATTTGTCAATATCGTGAACTAGTATGATTTGGAAATGCTTTTGCTACAAAACACCCTTTTAAACACATAACTGAGCTTATAAAAAAGTAAAAGAAACCCACAGAGCCAAAACCAAAGAGCAAACAGAAAACCAGACTAGTAAGTATATGATGGAGAACCGTGGCAGCCTCGGGAGGAGGATGGCCTATTGTCAGACCTGAAAATGGCTCCAGTTTGGATCTGAACCTCGAAGGATACAAAGCCTGGAGGCTGCATCACACAGAGGGCTACATGTTTAGTAAAATAATGGATTAAGAGATGTCTACTCATTATCAGAGGGAGCCAGTAAAGACACTTGTCTGCTTTGGCTTGGGTCTGGATGGGAAAAAGTACCCCTTGAGGATTTGTAGTCACAGCCTGTACCCTGCCTGAATTTGGTTCTAATTTATACTATCTGGGTGGTCCGGGAATCCTCAAGTTAAGACACTGACACTCAAGTGGCCCAAGGCTGATAATACCTCTGGGGAGATTGGTAAAAGTAAACACAAAATCCCACTGGAAGGACACACCCCAATCCCAAGCTTTGCAGGACTTCCACAGATGGAGGTACGCTGAATATGGGTTCAAAATTAAAAACTCGCAAGGAAACAGTCCATCATGAACATGTGTCAGTGGAAATGACTAAGAATTTTGGAAAATATATTAGATACAAATTCTTGAAAATGTGTGCTTAAAATGATTAAAGACATAAGTAATAAAAAATGCAAGAAAAGAAAAATATGACAAGAATATAGTAAGCATATGAAATGAAAAATATAGGCACTGGAATTAAAACCTAATAATTATATGAAACAGCAAATTTATACAAAAGAATAAATACATTGAAAGATAGAGATGAAAAAATCATCCAGAATTCATTGCAAAGTGTGAAAGAGATATAAAATATTAAAAAGATGTTAAGGGGGCGCCTGGGTGGTTCACTGGGTTAAAGCCTCTGCCTTCGGCTCAGGTCATGATCTTGGGGTCCTGGGATCGAGCCCCTAATCGGGCTGTCTGCTCAGCAGGAAGCCTGCTTCCCCCTCTCTCTCTGCCTGCCTCTCTGCTACTTGTGATCTCTCTCTCTCTGTCAAATAAATAAATAAAATCTTAAAATAAATAAATTAATAAAAAGATGTTAAGAGACATGGAAGATAGACTAAAACATTTCAATAAATATTGAACAGAAGTTCTAGGAAAAAAAATAAAAGAATGAAGGATGTTTAAGGGGAGCAATGACTGATAATTTTCCAGAGTTGATGAGAGACATGAATCATAGATTCTTAAACCACATGAGCTCCAGGCAGAATAAATTAAACTAACCTCACAACTAGACACATTATGGTAAGAATGCAGAACTTTGGAGACTAAAAGAAACTATTAAAACCAACCAGAGCAATCCACAAAGAAGAACAATTAGACTGTTACCAGATTTCACGATAGTAATACAGAAGCCTGCAAATCATGCAGAAATTTCCCAATGCTGATAAAAATTTTTATACCTGGCCAAACTATCATTCAGGAATGACGGCAAAATAAAACCATTTTCAGAACAAAGACTGAGAGACACTAACACACTCTCATTGAAAGACTTAGATGTACCTCAAGAAGAGTAAAATTGAAAAGGAAGGAAGAAAGAATGTACATGAAGAAAAAGTGATGGAAAAGTCATTATTAAATGTGTAGAAAAAATCTGAACAAGCATTGATGATATAAAACAATGATAGTGATTCATTTGGAGGGTGTCATAATGGGTAATTACTGGACACTTACATAAAAGGTGGGTGGATATTTCTGGTGTTAGAATGCTAAAATCCTAGTATTATTTAGGAAGGGGATAGAGATTTTGAGGAAGGCAAATATGCATGCTGTGGCAGACATGGAAATATACAACCTAACACTTCCTTCTAGAAAAGACTCGCTGCCCAGCTGCTAGGTTACCTGACAGCCTTCGTCCTAGCCCCCTTGGGATCTACCTCAGCTGTCAAGCCAGACTCATGCTACTCTCAGAGCAGTCTCTGGCCAATGACTGAGCAAAGTGATAGGAGCTAAGGTGGTGGAACAAGAGTATGGCTATTTCTTTCTTTCTTTTTTTTTTTTTTAAAGATTTTATCTTTACTTATTTGACAGAGAGAGATTACAAGTAGGCAGAGAGGCAGGCAGAGAGAGAGAGGGGGAAGCAGGCTCCCCGCTGAGCAGAGAGCCCGACGCGGGGCTCGATCCCAGGACCCTGAGATCATGACCTGAGCCGAAGGCAGAGGCTTTAACCCACTGAGCCACCCAGGCACCCGAGTATGGCTATTTCTGCCTGTTCTGGGGCTCCCCAGCTCCATGTTGGACTGGTAGAGACTTTGTTGAACCTGCTTTACAATCTGAAGGCTCCTCCTTGCCCAGTTCTGTTTCTTCCTCTTCTTTTTCACTGTGCTACTTCCCCCACATCCTTTTGCATATCTAATTCCATCTCAGCATTTCCTGGAGAACCCAAGCTTGTGACACATTACAAATTTTAGAGAACCACTCAAAAAGTAGAAATATACAATATAACTTCTAAAACAGTAGAGAGGAAGAACATTTAATTGATATGGAGGGAAAAAATCAGTGAACTAGAAACATAATTAACATGGTAGAGAGAAATCTAAATACATCAGTAATCATATTAACTATAATTGGATTTGCTTGCCAATTAAAAAACAGTTTAAGAGGGAAAAAACAAAAATCCACTGGTATTTTCATAATAAGCACACCTAAAATATTAGTCTGCAGGAAAAGTTGAATGTAAAGGACAATACCACCTAAGGAGGGATGGTGGAGCTCTATTGGTGACTGACAAAATGGGATTGAAGGCAAAAAGAAAAATGATCAAGGTGAAGATACATAACAATAAGATACCAATCCTTAGGAAAACAGCAATTCTGAACATGTATGCATCAATAATCTAGCCTCAAAATATATAAAGAAAAATGGACTGACTTAAGAAAATGATAATTTTGTGATCGTAGTGGTAGCTTTTTACATTTCTCTTTTGATAATAGATTAATCAGACCAAGAAATTAGTAACAGTATAGAAGATTTGGATAATACAATTTTAAAGCTTGATCTCATGGAGATATATAGAGATCTGTATCCAACGAAGAACACTTTCTTTTTGAGCACACATAAAATCTTTACAAAAATTGGGGCGCCTGGGTGGCTCAGTGGGTTAAAGCCTCTGCCTTAGGCTCGGGTCACGATCTCAGGGTCCTGGAATGGAGCCCTGCATCGGGCTCTCTGCTCAGCGGGGAGCCCGCTTCCCCCTCTCTCTCTGCCTGCCTCTCTGCCTACTTGTGATCTCTCTCTCTGTGTCAAATAAAATAAATAAAATCTTTAAAAAAACTAAATAAATAAAATAAAAATAAGAGTTAAAAAAAAAAAATCCTTACAAAAGTTGATATGTACGTGTATAGAAGGCAAGGAAATCAGCCAGTATGAGGAGGAGGATCATGTATCCTCAGGGAGAAATAGGCATGTGAAGAGTAAATGAGTTTCATTATTGACACAAATCTTCAGGGGAGGTCCATGAACTCTTGCTGGAATTTTTTTTTTTTTTTTTTTTTTTTTTTAGATCTTATCTCCCTTAGGTAACTCCTATAAACTTTCAATAAGCCTTCATTACTTGATGTAGTCAGAATTAAGTTTCTGTTCCTTCCAGCTGTAAGAGACCAGCTAAATCAGGATGTTCCAAAGGGAGTCAAGAACATCTTCCAGGAGGGCTGAGAAGTCACTGTCTCAGTCATGGAAACCAAGTGACAGAATTCATGTTGGAACTTATCAAGGAGAAAATCTAATTTCTGAGATATATTCCTCCAAATTCCATACTTATGTTTTCCACTGCTAACTGTCTAGCAAAGAGTCCTGGAGTCTATTTTCTCGCTGGGCTTATAATCACATCACTTGTTTCTTTAGTTACTATCACTTCTATCACTTTGCTTTTATCTCACAATCATGGATTTCCAATATAGGTCTAGCCTTTGTTGACACAAAAATGGTGAACTGCTCTTTGATTTAGAAAAAGATCCATTTCTTTTGAACAGCTGTGTGTTCCTCTTTTGCAGTGCTGCACATCTGGGTCCTACCCCATTGTCTTCTTGACTTAAACTGCAGATTCCCTTCTTATGGCCTATATTCCATCCACAGACATATGGGCATCTCAGGCCTTTAAGTAGCCTGTTTCTTCTGATCGTGTAATTCAATTTACTTTCCTAGTCTCACTTTCCACTGCTGTACTGCCTCATCTTCGTTATGTTTCCTTCCCATTCCTGATAGTACCTCATTCTTGTTTACTTCCACATCTTTGTTTTTTGTGTGTGTGCTTCTTCCTGGGCTACTCTCCCTACCCCTTCTTCACCCGTCAATACAATAGTCATTTGATGGGAAAGACCATTCTAAGCATGACACAAAGTCTGGAAGACAGAAAAGGTTGAAAAATGCAGTTACATACAGGCTGACACTTTCTAGCAGCCCAAACTGCCACCCACCAAGATACAAGCAGCAAATAAGGAAAGATATTTACATCATAAATAACAGACAAAGGGCTAGTTTCCTCAATACATATGAAGCTTCAACAAATCAAGAGACCATGACACAAGGTAAAGGAAATGCACAGAAAATTCACAGAAAAGGACATTTACATAGCTTTTTAAATCGTATGAGAAGATACTCAGTGGCACTTGTAAAAGAAATTCAAAGTCCATTGAGATATTATTTCTCACATGTGAGACTGGCAAAGATCCAAAAGTTTGACTTTTGCCTTTAGAACAGTCATAAAGAAGTCGGCACTCTTAATATGTCGGTATGTCGGTGAGAGTATAAACTGGTATGAATTGTGTTCTATGGAACACAACTGACAATATCTATCATAATAGCACATACCTTTTGATTCAGCAATATTTCTTCGTGGGAACACATCCTATAGAGATACTGGCTCACTCATGCAAAGGTGTACATGCAAGGACATGAATTGCAGCATTGTATTAAGGACAAAACGTGAAACAACAAATGTATCAATTACCTACCACTTTGTAACAAACCATTCCAAACTCAGTGGCTTTCCATAATCATTAACTGTTTCTCTTTGGCCAAAGGATCAGAGAGGTAATTCTTTTGTGTCCCCTGGGTTCTCTTGAACTACTATGGTCAGCGGTAGGCTGCTTGCTGGGGTGCCAAGGATGACTGGCCACCTAATAGGCTGGCCCAGTTTTGTTCTCATGGTGACAGCAGGGTTCCAAAAGAGCAAGTTCAAATGCGCATGGCCTCTTGCGCCCTGGTCTTACAACTGGCACAGTGTCGTTTCTGCTATGGTCAGCTGGCCTAAGCGAGCCCCGGGGTCAGCCCAGAATCAAGAGGTGGAGTAAAGATGATAACCTCTGAATTTGAGGAACTCAAATCATGTTTCCAAAGGGCCTGGACAGAGGGAGGAGTGAAGACTTATGGCCATGTTCGCTTCGAAAACAAACACAAACATCCATCAAATAGAGTCTAGTTACAACAAACCAAGAAAACGGCCATACAGTGGAATCCATGCAATCTTTTGAAAGAATAAGGCAACTCTGTATGTATCGAGATAAAAAGTTCTGCAAGATTTACTGTTAAATGAAAAAAGGAGAACTGCCTTTATAGTATTCTACTTTTTGTAGGTATTTCAAAATGGACATACACAGTTTCGTTTGTAATATGCATAGATATGTGGAAGGATCCAGGAGTGGTGCCCTTGGACAATGGTCATTTGGAAGTTGGGGTCACGGGTGGGAGGAAGTTACATTTCATCCTGTACTCCTTCATATTACTTTTTTCCCTTTAATTTTCAAAATTATTATCCTATCAAATTTACTTACTTTTTTCTTTTTGGGGTACAGTACTATCCACTGTAAGCCCATGTAAAATGTGTATTACCACCACTGTAATTAACATATAGAACAGTTGCAGCACCCCCAAAAAACTCCTTTGTGCTATTCGTTTACATTCCTATCCTACTCCCACACCTAACCCTGAGCAGCCACTGAATTGTTCTCGGTCACTACAGTTTTGTCTTTTCTACTTTGACCTTTGTTCTTTGGAATTTTTAAAAAGACTTAGTTGTTTTGTTTTTGTTTTTGTTTTTGTTTTTAGAGCAGTTTTAAGTTCACAGCAAAATCGAGGGGATGGTACAGAGATTTCTGTATACCTCCTGCCTCCACACATTCATAGCCTCCCCATTATCAACATCCCCCACCAGAGTAGAATACTCTGTTACTATTGATGAAACATCATGGATGCATCATGTCCCTGGTTTACCTTATAGTTCATTCTTGGTGTTGTATGTTCTATGAGTTTGGACAAATGTGTAATGAGATGTATCCATCTTTATTTTTATTTATTATTTTTTTAAGATTTTATTTATTTATTTGAGAGAGAGAGAGAGCACAAGCAAGGAGAGGGGAGGGAGAAGCAGACTCCCCGCTGAGCAGGGAGCCCGATGTGGGACTTGATCCCAGGACCCTGGGATCATGACTGGAGCTGAAGGCAGACGATTAACCAACTGAGCCATCCACGTGCCCTGTATCCATTTTTACAGTATCATACAGAGTATTTTCACTGCCCTAAAAACCCTCTGTGCTCTGCCTATGTGTCCCCCTGCCCTCTGATTTTTTAATTGTTTCCATAGTTTTACCTTTTCAAGAATGTCAGAATGTTCCATATAGCTGGACTGATACAGTATGTGGTCTTTCCAGGTTGACTTCCACTTAGTAATAAGGTTCCACCTTATCTCTTTTTTGTGCTGAATATTATTCCATTGTCTGGATGTACCACAGTCTATCCACTTACCTACTAAGGGACATCCTGGTTGTTACCAAGTTCTGGCAATTGTGAATAAGGATGCTATAAACATCCGTATGTGAGTTTTTGTGTGGACATAAATTTTCAACTCCTTCGGGTAAATACCAAGGAGTGCAATTGCTGGACCGTATGGTAAGAGTATGCTTAGTTTTGCAAGAAACTGCCAAATTGTCTTCCAAAGTGGCTGGACCACTTTGCATTCCCACTTCGCATGCCAAGTTGTTCAGCACCATTTGTTGAAAAGACTATCTTTGCTCTATTGTATTGCCTTTGCTCTTTGTCAAAGATCAGTTGACTATATTTATATGGGTCTATTTTTAGCTCTCCCTTCTATTCCATTGATCTATTAATCTGTTCTCCCACTGACCCTACACTGTCTTGATACTGTAGTTTAATAGTAAGTCTTGAAGTTGGGTAGAGTCTGTCCTCCAATTTTGTTCTTCTCCTTCAATATCGTGTTGGCCATTCTGGGTCTTTTGCTTCTCCATATCAACTTTAGATTAGTTTTTCAGTATTCATAAAATAATTTGTTGGGATTTTTAAGTAAACTCTACCCTCAACATGGAGTGCTCACAACCCTGAGATCAAGAGTCACTTGCTCTACTGACTGAGCCAGCCAGGTGACCCTAACTTGCTGGGTTTTTGATTGGGATTGCATTGAATCTGTAGGTCAAGTTCAGAAGAACTGATTTCTTGACAACATTGAGTCTTGCCGTCCATGAAAATGGAGTATCTCTCCATTTATTTAGCCCTTCTTTGATTTTATTCAATAGAGTTTTGTAGTTTTCTTTTTTTTCTTTTCTTTCTTTCTTTTTTTTTTTTTTTTTTTAGTTTTGTAGTTTTCTTCATATAGATCTTAAATGTATTCTGTTAGATTTATAACTATTTAAATTTGGGGGGGTGACAATGTAAATACATGGTATTTTGCTTTTAATTTCAAATTCCACTTGTTCATTGCTAGTATATAGGAAAGCAATTGATCTTTGTGCATTAACTTGGTATCCTACAATCTTGCTATAATCACTTATTAGTTTCAAGAGCTATTTTGTTGGTTCTTCCAGATTTTCTTTTTTTTCTTTAGAGTTTTTATTTATTTAAGTCATCTCTACACCCAACGTGGGGTTTGAACTCATGACCCTGAGATCAAAAGTCACACGCTCTTCCTACTGAGCCAGCCAAATGTCCTTCTTTTAGATTTTTAATAACCAATCATGTTATCTGTGAACAAAGGCCTTTTTATTTCTTCATTCCCATGTATATACCTTTTATTTCCTTTTCTTATCTTATTGCATTAGCTAGGACTTCCATTACATTGTTGAAAAGGAGTGGTGACAGGTGACATCCAAGCCTTGTACCTGATCTTAGAGGGAAAGTTTAGAATTTCTCACCATTAAGGATTATTCTTTTGGAATTTAAAAAATGTGTGTATGTATCATCAGTAAAAAAAAAAAAATCTTTGTGGGGCGCCTGGGTGGCTCAGTGGGTTAAGCCTCTGCCTTCCGCTCAGGTCATGATCTCAGGGTCCTGGGATTGAGCCTCGCATCAGGCTCTCTGCTCAGCGGGGAGCCTGCTTCCCCCCCCCTCTCTGCCTGCCTCTTTGCCTACTTGTGATCTCTCTCTCTCTGTGTCAAATAAATAAATAAAATCTTAAAAAAAATTTTTTTTTACTTCTTTCAAAAATGAAAGCCATTAGATGAGAAGCCAGAGGCAACATGATTTATGGGAATGGAAGATCATTGTTTTAAACATCTCAAAATAGAATGCTCTTTTTTTTGTTTTTTAAAGATTTTATTTATTTATTTGACAGAAAGAGAGAGATCGCAAGTAGGCAGAGAGGCAGGCAGAGAGAGAGAAGCAGGCTTCCTGCTGAGCAGAGAGCCCGATGCAGGGCTCGATCCCAGGACCCTGAGATCATGACCTGAGCCGAAGGCAGAGGCTTTAACCCACTGAGCCACCCAGGCACACAAAATAGAATGCTCTTTACAAGAGCAAGGATCATGCTTTATTTCTGAATGCCCAATGCCTAGCTCAGCATCTGCTAACAGTAGGCACTCAATAAATGTGTCTTGAATGAAAGAAAAAATCTTGTTATCCATTGTCCAAATACTATCTGCTCCCTTAAGCATTTCCTGATTCTCCCAAGCAGATTTCTTCTTCCCTTGAAAATCCCATGCCATTAATTTTTATCTTTTAGACATATATTAAAGCCTGCCCTGTTTCTTAGTTACTTACAGACTTTTTCTAGGATTTTCTTCTGGATTTCAAGCTTGAGAGCAGAGACCCTATCTTACTCATCTTTGTATTCTCAACTGTGCCCAACACTATGCCTTACACCATCGGGTTCTTATTTATTTATTTATTTATTTATTTTTTACACCATTGGATTCTTGATAAATATTTGATGAATTGATTCTAATCGAATCATTTGACCACATACTCCTGCAATTTTTATTTTGCTGTTGCTGACTGCTAGTAGGACGCAAACTCCTTCTACTCTTTCTCCCAACACATTTCCTTAGTGCAGCATCTATCAGAATGCCTTCTTCACACCTACCCTGGAGGAGTAACAAGCTCAAGAAGAAGTCATCTTCCCACAGCATTTTTTTCCTCCCTGGTCTATGTCATTCCAAAAAGCTTGGTTCTGGGGGTACCTGGCTGGTGCAATCGGTAGAGCACGTGACTCGACTTTAGGGTCCTGAGTTTGAGCCCCACAATGGGCAGGGAGACTACTCTAAAGCAAAAGAGAAAAAAATAAAGCTTGGTTCCGTGAAATACATGGTAGAGCCGACTTCTTGGTAGACCAGCAGCCCTTACTTAGCCATGTGTCCTTGGATGAAGTTTCTTGATTTCTGAAACTTGCGATCTGAGGAAAAGGGTATTGAGATCCTCTGAGGATGGATGCCAACGAAGACCTCTTGGTTATGCTCCAGTGTCAGCTGGTGTCTGGCTTTGGAGTGATGAGGGCTGGGACCTGCTCTCACTTTGGCACCTGTCTTTTGCAGGACGACGGCTGTCTGAACTCAGGTCCCCAGCGCATGATGAAGGGCACGGTCTATCTGGTGGGGGCAGCAGACTGTATGCAACACTTTTACAAATCAGGTTCAGAGAAACTCACTGTAGCTGGTAGACGGAGGAATCTCTATTGAAGTGTCATCTTGAAATGGCACGATTTTTACCCCATCACTGCCCTTATTGACACAGTGTAGACCTTATGTCCTGCTGGTTAGCACATCCCTTGATGACCCCTTGGGTGGGTGCTGTCTTTCCTGTCACTTTGAGTCATTTGCACATTCTCGTTCCGGCATTTAAGACTCAATCTTGTTTACTTTTCAAAACTTCAATCTTAAGCGCAATGCAATATTTATCTCCTCCCTGCTGCTGGGCTGGCGAGTGTTGGCTCCCAGCTGCTTAGAGAGCGGGGGAAGAGGGTGTAGTCTGTTCCTGAGACTCTTCTTTCTTTTCTTTCTCCATGAAGCGGTTGGAGGGCAGGAAGGAGGGGTAGAGGAGGTGGAGATTTCCTTACCGTAGCAGCCCTGTGTCAGTGTGGGGAGGTGTTCCAGGCCTGTGGCCCCCTTCAAGGTGTGGGCTATTTTTCAGGAGGGCAGCAGAATTTCCCTTGGGGCAGTCTAGTGGAGCGTGCCCCACTTCTCCTTTCGATGTCCTATTATTCAGCTCTGTGGCTGCCCTGGAGCCCCTGGTTCCCGTCTCTCCGCTAACCACACGTTCCTTCATGCACAACCACAGGAATCCCTGGGTTTCCTTCATATCCTCCGGAAGCCATATAGCACTAAAATAGATAGATGGGAGTTACCCACCTTCCTTTTAGGCACCCTAGGCTACAGTCTCTTCAAGTCCAGCTGACACTGCCCGGCCCAGGGAACCTCCCAGTCTCCCCCTTTCAGAAATATCTGGTCCAGGGGCGCCTGGGTGGCTCAGTGGGTTAAAGCCTCTGCCTTCGGCTCAAGTCATGATCTCAGGGTCCTGGGATTGAGCCCCGCATCGGGCTCTCTGCTCAGCGGGGAGCCTGCTTCCCACTCTCTCTCTGCTTGCCTCTGCCTACTTGTGATCTCTCTCTCTCTCAAATAAATAAATAAAATCTTAAAAAAAAAAATATCTGGTCCAAAACCAGTACACAACAGTATCTGTTATGGGTTGAATTGTGCTCCCCTGACACATTTATGTCGAAGCCTAACCTCCAGTACCTCCGAATGCCACCATATTTGGAAATAGTGTCATTGCAGATGTAATTAGTTAAGACGAAGTCATACTGGAGTAGCATGGACCCCTAATCTAATCTGACTGATGTCCTTGCAAGAAGATAAGCATGTGAAGGCACACACACAGGGTCAGTGCCATTTGGTGACACAGGAAGAGACTGAAGTGGGATAGCTACAAGCCAAGGAAGACTGAGGAATGCTGACAGACCACCGGAAGCTAGGGAGAGCCAAGGAACGATTCTCCCCTATAGGTTTCAGAGACAGCATGGCCATGCCAACACCTCAATTTTGGGCTTCTGATCTCCAGAACTGTGAGACAACAAATACATGCTGTTTTAAGCCACTCTGTTTGTGGTTCTTTGCTATGGCAGCCCTTGGAAACTATTAAGAGTGTCTGCTCACAAGTGTTTCCAAATATAAAGGAATACCAAGCACCCTCCTTTGGTCTCTGTAGGTGGAGGGGAACCAAAATGCCTTTGCACCCTGCTGCTAGGCTCCCAGAATGTTCTCTGCAGAGTTTCTCATCACCCTGCAATCCAGCGGGTTCCGTAGCTCCGCCATTATCTAGTAGGGGTGGATGAGATGACGGTCTTTCCTTCTCCAGACATCTCTAACTTTTATGAGTGGTTCTCTTGGAGTCGCCCTCACTCCTCTTCAGGCCACAGGCAGCCTCTTCATGATTGCTGCAAGATTCTGAAGTCCAGTGACCCTGCTTCTTGTCCTTGAACCTTTCTTATATGGACTAGGTTAGTGGTAGGCACGTTGGTTTGGGCTCCTCTCAGCCTGTCCTGTGGGACCTGACTGGTAAACTTGAACATAGAATGTGAGGTCCTACCTGTAGTTTGCCTTTCTTGCCCTCACATTAGGCCCTGGCTCTAATCCTGAAAAACTCGGAAGAGCCCCATTCAACATCTCGTTCCCTCATTTAGCGCAGACCCTTCGCTTTACCAAAGGAGTCCGAGTGGCCTAGGACATGAGACTGACTGCTTCTGGATCTCTAGGGTGAGAGAGCAGATGTCTTTCTAAGAAGAAGGCACGTGAAGACAGAGACAGTTTCCCAAGATCTAGGTTGCCTCAGAATGACGCTCACTTAGGTGACCTCCAGGAAGGGCTGGTCTCAGACCATCTCTGAGGGGAAATTGGAATCTCTCAATCAGTATATTTTTAGTGAGGAAATCCCACTACTGGGAATATCCAGGGCAGAACTGAAAGTAGGAGGGGTCACAATCCAGGGTGAAGCCCGAGATGGGTGTGGAGATAGGGAGAGCCAGGCTTCAAGCCTTGTCTTGGTTCTAGGAGACGAGGAAAGGCAATGTCGCCAGTGCGATCAGTTTTCTACCCATGCCTTCTCCACATTCGTCTCTGAGGGGCTGCCTGCTTTTCACAGAGTGGGGTTAATGGTTTGCTGAACCCCAGATCTCTCTCTTGTCTGGGTTACCCTGAAGACCATGGAGACAGATACTGATGTCGTCTGGGGGCCAGAGCAGGCCAAGTAGGCTACTCTGAGGTGATGGGATGCCTTGTCCACATATCTGCCTCCCCACTTCCATATCTGAAGGAACCATCTGGAAAGAAGTCAATTAAGCTAAGGTCTGGCTTTGCTTGGCTCTTGTGGTTTGCAAGGAACCACCTGGAGAGCCACTGGGTACATGCTGCCTCAGAACTAGAACCAGAGAGCCGTAGTTGCCCGGAGGCTCTAGGAAGTGGCTCCCCACAGCGCTCCCTTGGGCATGTGGTCTCCCCGTGCCGGTGTGCTCCCTTCGCTCTGTGGGTCTCATTTCTGACTAGCTTCCCAACCTTCCCCTTTTGTCTACCTCGCGCATGAAGGAAGCTGGTCAGATAGGCCGAATTCTTTACTTCAGGCTGCCTTGAGGGTTGCCAGCCAGTCTGTGGGCGGGATGCCCTGGAGTCAGGTGCCCAACACTGGTCCTATTACAGGCCAGCCCTGGACAAAGAGCAGCTTAGCTTCACTCCCTGAGAGAGGCAGGCAGACCGAGCTGACAGGCCAGAGCGGGCTTGGCAGTTCGTAGCTGACACACTTAGCATAAGTGTTTATTTCACAACCATCTATCTGTCCCTCCCTAACTTCTCTTTCCTGTCCTAAATCAGCCTTCTGGTTAGGCTAAGGCTGTAATTTCTCTCAGTGTTAAGTTCCTCGGGGGACAAGAGAGGCAACAGAGAACAGTGGGTGCTGGTGGGGGAAGGGGGTGCTGAACGGGGTGAGAGAGGTCTACAGAAAGGATGGCGAGGTCCCTGTGGTGACCAACCTAGCCCTTTTTGTCCTGCCCGGAAGGGTGAGACCACAGGCTCTTTCAAGGTAACAAAGTCCCAGGAATTCCCCGTCCACCCACGCCTGTGAGATGAGTAACTTAAGGCGGTCTACCGGAAGTGCTGTGTGGAGGCCAGCGCTCCCATCTCCTTAGCCCTGGCTACGGTGCTCCCGGCCCTCGGCCCACCCTCCTAAAAAGAAGAAGCAGGAGTTAAAAACCAGCAGCGCCAAGGGTGACACCAAGCCTATGCTTAGACCTGGAGACCCCCGGGCATGGCAGTGTAGGCTGGGGAAGGGGATTAAGGAGATCTTGCTGGAAGAAATCCGAGAATGGGCCCTTCTCATCTGGGACTCGGAGTGGGGGTAGGATCAGTACCAGAAATCCCTGGAGGTTTAAAAACTTATAACAGGTTTCCATCTCATATTCTCTTGAACTTGTGATGGATCTGGGCAGGAGGATAGACAAATGTATTTTGAAAATCTTTTCTCCAAGGCATTCTGATTCTCTTCCCCACTTCCCATGGATTTTTTCGAGAACCACCATGCTATACCTGTCATCTCTAAACTTTTTCGATCAGGCATCCCATGGCTAAAAAATTTTAAATAGTATCCTTGATGTTTGAATATTTATTTTAAAATTATACTTCTGTTATTAGTCATAAAGACTTTCATTAACAAAAAGCAACCTTAAAATTAAATAACAACACAACTTAAAATATTTTTTTACTGACCCCTCACTCACCTGGTGCTCCTCTCCAGGTGTGTGTGCACCCTTTTTGGAGACCTCTCCTCTCGGTTCATATTTGTACCCTCCACGCCTAACTCAGGGCTGAGCATGCAGTAGGTGTTCAATAAACAATTTTGTGAAAAAGATGAACAGCCAATGGATGAGGTAGGGTTAGATCTTGAAGAATACGAATATTTTGAAAATCTGTAAGTGAGGAGAGGGAGCGAGCTGAGAGCCTCCCTCATAGATTAACATTATGATTTATTGAGCTTTCTTAACAGAAACATGAAAATCAGACCTTACGGGAGGACATTTTGTTTGAATAATGATTGATCGCTTAGTTACTTAAGTTAAATGTGTTTATTTAGCCCTCATCTCCCAGCGTAGTGGCCCCATATTCACATTCTAGTTGCGTGACCGTCTCCTGGCTGGGCCAATCCACCTTGTGAGGCGGGTTCTATCAGCAGGACAACGAAGGGCAATAAGGAAGCTACTCTGGGGGAAGGGGTTCGGTGAGGAGTCTCCCAGGAGAAAGAAGCCCCAAATCTCGGCTATTAGTTAATTAGGTGCCGAGTAAAACAGGCTTGAAGGGCCGAGTGAAAAGGATTATTACAGGCTCTTAATGGTTGGGAATTGATTTATTAGCGCGGCATCCCATTTGCATGCAAGATAGAAAGTTGGTAGTAACTCAGAGTGGGGTTTTGTAGGCAGAGGGATGGAGAGTTCAGGGCCCCTGGGATCACCTACCTCTCTGAGGATTTCTTTGAACTTTAACCAGCTCACCCACTCCAAGAGCCTTTGATGGGGGGGGGGGCATCAAGAGGTACTCACTTTCCAAGGCCATTCTCAAAGCCCGCCTTCAGGAGTACTGGACACTTTACCAACACAATGCCAAGACCGCCCTTCTTCCTCCCTCGTTTTGTAGATAATTGCAACACGTATATGTTGCTTACTTATAGTTTCTGTGTTGGACTCTGTTCTCAAAAGGCTTAACACATATGTTGACTGACTTAATCCTAGCAACAACATGGGGGGATGGTGCCAAGAGTGTCCTTCTTTTAAAGTTGAGGCAACTGAGGCACACAGTGGTGAAGTAACTTGCCCAAGCTCGTTAGGGTTAGAGAAGCTCGTTAGTGGCTGGTAAGTGGCAGCTCTAGGAGTCAAACCTCAGGTCACTGGCCTCAATGACTTGCCCTCAACCACGGTGCCACCGATGAGGGAGTGGAACTTCCCCTGACTTAAAGAGATTTAGTTTGTGTTGGGCTCAGTTCACGACCTTCCTCCCCCTCGGAATCCTGATACCCTAGGCTCCTGCCCCCTAATTTTCTAAATTAATCTGGTCCCAGATCCCTCATTCACACTAAAGTGTAAATGACCGAGGATCTGTTAAAGGACTACCCCTCTCCGGGAAACTTTTTAGCAGGATCCAGAATGTTGAACTGAAGGGATGAAGCCTTCAAGGTGGAATCCGAAGCAACTTCTGGAACGTTTGTTGTGGGTGTTTGATTGCTTCAGGGTTGCACTCTGCAGCCGGGGGGCAGGCAAATGCTCTCTCATTTGGGGGCACAGCCGCCCAGAGGCTGGAGCCGAGCAGAGCCTCAGCCTCGCCCCTGCCCCGGCAGCAGGCTCAGGTTCATGGTCTCCGAGGGAGTCGCTGGGGAGCAGAGCAGAGCAGCTGCCACCACCAACTCCATCGTTAGAAAACCTGGTATGAAGTTTATAGCCTATTTCACAGTTTTAAAAGTGTGTGTCTGATGTCAGTCTTCTCAAACCACTCACCCTCATGGAGCAGGTTGGCTTGGTCCTTGTGCCAACCGTGCAGCCATCCTAGACCCATGGAACTTTGAATAGCAGTCCCCGCAGCTGGGATCAAAGGCAGGGGTGGGGGCGTGCTGGCAACAGGAATGGCCTCTTGGAAGATGTGGGGAGAGAACAGAGACCCCCACTGAGTGGAGGAGAGAGGTCCAGGTCCTCATCAGGTGTCATCACACACGCGGTCTGCAGAGAAGAGCCTTTTGATGGAGTCCTGGGGAGCCCAGAGTTGCAGGCGGGGATCACAGAAACTTCTAAAGTTCCCCCTCCAAGGGAAGCAGGCACTGCCCTGGCTCCATGACTCGTGTGTGGCCTTTATGGGCCGTGACCAATGGCTCAAGGCGTGGGCTGGCAGTCGTCAGCCTTCATCCTAGGCAGGAATTCTAATTAAACTGGGACTCCTGGGTCTCGCTTACAAAGAGCTCAGCACCAGACTCTGCCTTTCAGGCCCCACCCACTGGTCATACTCTTGAGTGCCACCTGCAGGGACGCCCAGCTCAGAGATTCCTGGCTTGCCTTCACAGTGGGCTGCAGAGGACCCGAGCCAGGTTGAGCCTTGGGGCAGGCCCTGAGCTTTGATTCTAACAGATCTTTATTTATTTTTTAAGATTTTATTTATTTATTCGAGAGAGAGCACAAGCAGGGGGAGGAGCAGAGGGAGAGAAACAAGCAGGCTCCCCGCTGAGTGTGGAGCCCAACATGGGGCTTGATCCCACGACCCTGAGATCATGACCTGAGCTGAAAACAAGAGTCGGACATTCAACCAACTGAGCCACCCAGGAGCCCTGATTCTAACAGATCTTTAGAGAAAAACATCTGATGGCCTCTTGGAACATTCTGGTCCTTCTCTTGGCACTCTCCTAGCTATTTTACTGCTCTTATGTATTTGTTAGGAGCATCTCTTGTCTTCACAATGAATTGGATTGGTTGAGGTATTCAGGGATCTAGGGAAATTCAGGGTGGCGGAGTCCCCCCACCCGGGCTTCTACAAGGGACCCATGGGTGGGGGCTCATTCAGAGAGACCCAGCTGAGTACCAGACAGACCATGAATTAGCATCAAGTTCCCCGGCTCATGAGAGATGGATGCCAGAGAAGCTGGACCCAGAGCTGCATCCCGAGGGATTGGTAGGATTTGTGGAGGCAGAAAGGAAGCCCAGGGCACAAGGAAATAGCTGCCTTGCACATCTTCAATAAAACAGGAGGTTTATCTGCACATTAGAAATCCTCGATTCCCAAATTTATCTAGTACCGCTAATTCCTAAAGGGAGCAGTCGGAACAACCCTGCTCCTTTTCCATATTCAGCAATCAGATTGTCCTGTCCCTACATGTTTCTGCTTTCAGTGATGTCCATTTTAGCCTGACTTCAGCAGTATAAAATGAGAATGTGTGTGTGTGTGGCTGATGACGGCCATGGTGGGGGGTGGGGAGGCAACACCCCCCCGGAGCTTTGACTGAAGTTCTGTCAGCAAATGTATCACTGCCGTGGGTCTGCCCCACGGGGCCTCCTGTCCTCTTCACAACAGCCCCCCTCGACTGAGCCCAGGCCTGGGTCCCCATTTCCATGCCCTTCCCTGAGTCCCGTTCACTGGTGAACGAAATGCTTGGTGAAAAGAGGGTGGAAGGTCGGGGTGAAAGAAGAGATCCCAAGGGTACCTGGTGCTGCATTTGGGGAACAGAAGCTCCCCGGGCTCTGTGGGTCTGCACAAGCTAAGTAAGGCTTGGGCTCTTGGCTGACTTTCCTGCTAGTCCAGAAGACACCCACACACCCAAACCGCGGGGATCGCGGCTTGCTGACCTTGGCAGGAAGGAGGGCTGACTCGGCCTTTTGCGTAACATAAATACTCAGCACAGCTGCCTATGACCTGCCCATTTCTTGTCAAATCCAAGAGGGAAAGACCTACTGGCCAAACCCTTTACCCCACTGCACCTCAGACCCGGAGAACTTGGGCTCTGCTCAAGTTAGTACGCTGGAGCTCCTCCCCCTCCCCCCAACTGGCCGCTGGTAGAGGAAAAACCTGGGTAAGAAGCACAGTAAGGAAATGCGAGGAGCTGCCTGGTCTAATGGAAAAAAAAAAAAAAAAGGTCTACTGTTGATAAACGTGCTTGGGAAGCCTCCTGTTAGGGAAGCTCTAGGCCTTTCTGCCCTGCTGATGGGGGGCTGGGGGAGAGGGAGGAAAGAAGGAAAGAATTTAACTTGGCAAAAGAGATTGTCTCTCCCAGTGCTTTTCTCCCCCATCCTCAGCACCAAAGCTGGACCCCTTATCACCCTCCCAATCCCATTCCTGGGGTTGACCTGGATTCAGTCCTTTGTTCATAACACACTGTCACCGCCCCCTGCCCCCTGCCACCCTTGCCGCCACTGGCAGTACCTCCTTCCTCCCATCTGCTTGTCTAGGTCCCACGAATCCTTTTAGACCTGACTGGAGTCCCACCACGGCCATGAAGCCTCCGCCCACTCCCTGATTTCTCGATTCTTGGAACTCTTGACATCCTGAAGTTAGTCCCCCACACACTGTTAGCACTGAATTTTTCTCTAATAGTTTCATGAAAATTAGCTCTGTCTTACCAGCTTGTTGTCATCACTTAGAGAGCACAGCCCGGTTGCATCCTGGGATGGGCTCAGTAAGTACAGAATTGAGGGATGGGTTCTTGGAAAGATGGCAAGTTCTTTCAACATATGGCCGCTGTGGCCATTTTCCAGGGCCTACCAGACCACAGGGTAAATTGGAAGGAGGGTCTTCAGTCTTGAAATTTGGAGATGAGGCTCCAGCAGGAAGAACTGAGCTACTAGATGTATGTATGCTTTTTGGTTGGAGCCCAGCTCCATTCCAGGGTGGCATTGGCAGCCCTTATGTGAGGGCTTGTCAGGAGGTGAATGGGCAAGATGTTGCCTCTACGTTTTAGGGCCACAGTTTCCTTACCTGGATAAATGAAACCATTGAAGTAGGTTATCTCCAATGTCCTACTGCTATGAACTAAATTGCCACCACCCAAAATTCACGTTGAAGTCCTAACCCCCCAATGTGACTGTCTTTGGAAATAGGGTTTTGGGGAGGTACATGAAATGCTGTGGCATAATGGGACATTACTGAAGTGGAAAAGGGGAGCCTCCTCTCTGCCATTAACCTCTTTGGGTCTCCATTGTCTCCTGCAAAAAATGTAGATAATAACACATGTTCTGATAAAAGACAGGGACTAACCAGATGATTGCTTGAGGGTCCTTCCTACTCAAAGATCCACTAATCTAAGTTATAAGGAGGGAGACTGCAGACTGTCACAGAGAAGAAGACTTCTAACCCTAAGTGCCATTTGACGAGGGAATGGGTATCGCGTCAATGGTTGTGTTCAGTAGGAACTGGGTGACATACAATGGGGATATACCAGAGGCTAGATGACTTCCAAGGTCTCTTCCAGCACTAAGGGTCTCCTACAAGGCTATGACTCATGCCTCTTTATGCTCCTTGCCCTTTCTTCAGCTGCCAGCAGCCACTCGTAGTCAAATGTGACCCCATATTATGTCTGAGTAGAAAAACAGAACAAAGCACAGAGCCAAGTCCAACTGTAAGGTTCTCCAGATTCTCAACCTGATAGTTGTTACCATTTGCTTCTTGAGTGAGGAGGTGGTTTGTGTCTCAGGGTCTGGGACTTCCAGTCACATAAACTTAAAAAGGGTGAGATATCCTGGCAAAGACACCTAGTGAGATGGTGGCTTTGGGGTAAGGATATGTGATGGGTATGGAGCAAACAGGTCCTGAATCAGAAGATGCTTCTCAAGAGAACCAAGGGGCCCCCTGCCCCTCTTGGGTTCTTTCAGAAATGCCCATACCTCTCTCATCTCTCCATTAACTGCCCACCTGTCTTCCTCTAGAGGCTCATCTGTGCTCTACTCTTGTGGGTATTTTTATGAATCCACAAAATCCTAGCTTTTTCCATCTGGAAGGATTCTTTGAGAATATATAATTCAGTGTTTCCCCAAATGTCAGTCTTTCGCACACCACTTTCACAGTTTTTGACAAATACATATGCCAACTGTTCTGTTATTTACTCATAGCTTTATTTAAATTGGGACTTTAAAAACCTGCATGTTTTTATATTACCAACATAAATGGAAAACCAGCCTTACTTGCATGCATTTAAGATAGCCATAATTAATATTAACCATTAAAATGAAAAAATGTTTCCCCTTGGGGCTCCTGGGTGGCTCAGTATGTCGTGTCAGACTCTTGATTTCAGCTCAGGTCACGATCTCAGGGTCATGAGATTGAGCCCTGCATCACGCTCCACACTCAGCCGGGAGTCGGCTTGGGATTTTCTCTCTCCCTCTGCCCCTCAGCCCACCCTCCCTTCCTCTCTCTCTCTCAAATAAATAAATAAATCTTAAAACAAAACAGGTTTCTTTAAAAAAAAAAAAAGTTTCCCCTTGTACCCATGTAAAATTATCCCAACTACCTTACCACAGTATCATGGTATCATATCATACTTTTACAAACATGGATCTGCTGCAACCCTCTCTCTGAACATTCACTGGGAACTTTCACATGGAAACAAAGACCCAGAGAGGTTTAGCCACTTGTTCAAGTTCAGCAGAAGATGAGTGGCCTGCACTTTTGACTCTCAGAGACTCTTGGTTCATTCTATCTCATGCTTCTTTAGATGAAGCTGAGGAGGTTAAAGATATTTACCATCTGTGTTAATTTCCCAGGGCAGTGGTAACAAAGTACCACAAACCGGGTGTCTTGAAACAATAGGAACATTTTAGTCTCACAGTTCTGGAGGCCAGAAGTCCAAAATCAAGGTGCTAAGGGGGCCATGTTCCCTCTGAACCCTCCAAGGGGAGGATTCTTCCCTGCCTCTTCCAGTTTCTAGAAGCCCTAAATGTTCTTTGGCTTGTGGCATCATAATTCTAATCTCTACCTTTGTCATTACCTGGTGCTCTCCCTGCATGTTTCTGTGTCTTTACATGTCCATCTTGTCATAAGACAAGGCCCTTATAAGGGCCTACTTTACTCCAGTATGATCTCATCTTAACTAATTACATCTGCAATGAACCTATTCCAAATAGGGTCCCATTCTGAGGTCCTAGGGGATTAGAACTTCAACATACCTTTCTGGGAGAATACAATTTAACCCTTAACCCCATTCCAAAGGGATTTGAATTTCACTGGGGGCATTGAAAGACCCCCAGAGGGACACCTGTGTGGCTCAGTTGGTTAAGTGGCTGCCTTTGGCTCAGGTCATGATCCCAGGATCCTGGGATGGAGCCCCGCATCAGGATCCTTGCTCAGTGGGAAGTCTGCTTCTCTCTCCTTCTGCTCTTGTGCTCTCAATTGCACATTCCCTCTCTCTCTCAAATAAATAAATAAAATCTTTAAAAAAGGTAAAAAAAAGAAAACCCCCAGATAAACAAATAAAATTAAAATGACAGAATTACATATATTGATAAAATAATAACTTGCATTGGACATTGTGCTGTGCCAGTACCATCTCATTTGATCCTTACTTAGCTCTCTGAAGGAAACAAATATGGTAGATTCTTACAGTAATGGTCCCCACTGAATCCTTCTTCCTATATCCATGTCTTTCCGTAGGTCTTTTGACAATGATTTTGGGCTTGGCCTTATGACTTGCTTCAGCCAATGGAACATCAGTAAGTGTGATGCAAACAGAGGCTTCAAAAGTGTTTATATATTGGGGTTTTGCCTACTCGTGTTGCGGGGAACTCTTCTACTATCATGTGAAGAAGCCAGAAGTCTATGGAGGATGCGACTTTGTGTCACAGAGACAGGTTGTCTCATTTGAGGCCCTACACCAACCAGCCTCCAGCTGATCTGCCGGCTCATTGTAGCTACATGAGTGACCCCAGGAAGAACAGAAGAAGAACCACCAACTGAACCCAATCCGATGGCTGACTCGCAGAATCATGAGTAAATAAAATGGTTGTTTTAAGCCACTAAGCTCTTGTGTGGTTTGTTACTCAACGATGTGTAATTGACACAGAAGATATTGCTTCTATTTTATAGATGAAGAAACTCTCCAAGGATTTGATTGACTTGCTCATCATGACAAAGACTGGAAAGAAAGAGAAAGCCCCATCCTTCTCTGATGCAAGAACCTGGCAGTTGAACACAGTGCTATGGGCATTTCTGATCTTTGACGATCAGTAATACATGACGGAGCTTGGGAAATTCTAGAATAAAGGAATAAAGTATTCTAGGGGCCGAAGTCTGACCAAGTGCAAAGAGACTACAGAGATGAGGCTCTTTTTTGTCTGGAAAGTCAAATGTGTGTGAGATAGGAGAAGTAAAGGTATCAAATGAGATATTTTTACACGGTAGAGAGGTAGACACAGACTAATCTGAAAATCTGAAAACTGGAGAGCAGGAGGACAGCCTCCAAAGCTTGAGAAAGGCAATTTTAGGACAAATGAAGGACAGGGCTTCTTTTCACAATGAGCATTCAGTTAATAGGACTCATTATTTTCAAATGCAGTATAGGTTTTTAAATGTAAATGGTCTTACTTATTTATTAAGACATGCAATCACATTTATTGAAGACATATTATATGGTAGGCACTGTGCTGATGGGGATTCGGAAACGAATAGTACACAGTCGGCTCACTCATATTGCAGCAAGAGGCAGACATGTTGATTACTCAATCCACGTATGCTGATTGATCACCACGTGGGCCAGATCCTGTGCTAGCACTGCAGATAGATCGGGGAGCAAAACAGAAATCCCTCCTGCTCTCCGTGAACTCACAGTCTCTTAAAGAAGGCAGATGTTAGAGAAATAATTAAATTATAACACATGACTAATTAGTCACTAATGAGCATGGTGTCGTAAGAGAGAAGTATGGAGAGCTTTGGGGATATACAAAGAGGAGTCATTATGTAGTCTAGGGAGTCAGAAAAGAGCTCCCTGAGGAATTTAGGTGTAAGCTGACAACAAGAGGCTGAACAGCGGTGAAGTTGGCAATGAGAGGGAGGAGGAAGAACATTCAGAGAGGGAACATCGTGTGACAAAGGGTGGAAGAGAGTTATTTGAGGAACTGAAAGATGTCTAGTATGGCTGTGTTGGAGGAAACAATAGGGGCAAGAATGGGCTAGAGTAGGTTCTTTTCTGCTGTGCTCTGTAGTCCCCAGAGGCTGAACACTAAAAACTGCATCACCTGGGCTATGTAGCCCTCTGGCTTCCAGTTGGGTCCGGACAACAGAAGCATGAGTAGGAGATCGTGGGGAGAGAAGGGATGACATTTCTCCTACTCTCACCCTGGTTGGGTGCTGAGGTTCTGGCAATTGCTATATCTTATAACAACAGTTCCTGTTGGTGGCCCTACTTCCATGGCCCCAATTAGTTTTGGCCCATTACAGCCTACCAGTCACAATGACTTCCCACTTTTGCTAGTCCCAAGTGCCTTAATCTCCCTTTTTGTTCCCTTGACTTTTGTAAACATTCTCTTTATTAAACTGTCTTTAAATTCCAGTTGAGGGTACCCTCTGTTTTCTGCTCAGGAGACTCACTGAAGGTCACACAAAGGACTTTGGACTTAGTTCTACGGGCAATGATAAGATATTTATAAGATTTCAGCAAAGGAGTGATATGATATTTGCTCTTTAAAATATCCTGGGGTTTCTGCTTCTAGTAATGACAGAGTAAGATCTTATCAGACTGTCTTTCCTATAAAAATCTACTAAAAATCTGGACAAGTAGCAAAAACTGCTGCTACGTGAGGTAGCAGAGAATCAACAGAAGCAGACGACTCTTCATGGAAGTACACTGTCAGAGGACGGGAGTTTTTTTCCAAAGTAAGTTCTCATTTTTGTGGCTTTCGCCCCAGAGACAATGTGGTGATGTGATTGCTGGAGGTGGCAGGGTGCTTGTGGAAAAACTAGAATCTCTGTGGGCTGGGAAACCAGGAAATTGAAGCCAGAGAAATTGTGGCTGCTGAAGAGAGTGGAGGAATCACAGAAGGGAAAGAGCCAAAGAGGATCCCAAATTCTGACTACCCATGTCTCCCTGTGACCCCTCATACATACATTTACAGAATATACTGATAGCGATTCAGTTAAAGAAAAAACATTTGAACAGACACAGGAACACGGGAGCTGCTACGCAAGAAACAGAGTTAGTGGTTCTTATCAGAGGGGGAAAAAAAACAGAATCAAGAATTTCCATAACATTCCATAAACATTTACAATGACCAGGATACAACCCAAATTTATCTGACATACAAAAAGCCATGAATTTGGAACACATTCTTGAGAGAAACGAAAACGTGAAAATGACCCTGAGATGACCCAGATATTGGGACTAGCACACAAGGATTTAAAAATGGCAACTATAACTATCCTCAATGAAGTAAAAGAAAATATGCTCATGATGAATGAAAAAATAGGAAATCTTAGCAGAGAGAGAAATTTTCTTTAAAAAACCTAAGTGGTTAGAAAAAGAAAAAAAAAAATCTAAGTGGAAAATTTAGTACTGAAAAATACAATATCAGAAATGAATGCACTTAATATCCAGAGGAGATGACAAAGGAAATAGTAAGTGAACTTGAAAATGGAGCAATAGAAATTATCCAAGGTGAAGGACAGAGAGCAAAAAAATAAAAAATTAAAACATTAAAAAAACGCATCATAGTCGAACTGTGGAAAGTCAAAAATAAAGAGTAAATCTTGAAGGCAGCAAAAGAAAAATGATTTATTACATAAAGAGAACAGCAATTCAATTTAGGTTTCATTTCTCATTAAAAACCATGGAAGTTGGAAGAGTAGAATATCTTTAAAGAAAGAAAAAAACTGTCAACCCAGAATTCACTCCAGTGAAAATATCCTACAAGATTCAAGGTTAGCTTTCCATGTGACTGCTGCTGAGCAGCCATCATGGACACAAGCTATGTGCAACCCATCAAGCTGGCCAGGGTTACCAAGGTGATGGGCAGGACCAGCTTGCAGGGACGGTGCACACAGGTGTGTTTGGAGTTCATGGATGACATGAACTGCTCCATCAT
This sequence comes from Potos flavus, assembly GCA_028534135.1. Taxonomy (NCBI): domain Eukaryota; kingdom Metazoa; phylum Chordata; class Mammalia; order Carnivora; family Procyonidae; genus Potos; species Potos flavus. Next base: position 29,809,804 of record CM052899.1, read on the forward strand.
CTGCAACATGAAAGGCCCTGTGTGTAATGCCACATGCTCACCCTATTGGAGTCAGAGCAAGAGGCTCAGAGGTTGAGCTGAAATTGTGGCTGGGCCCTGAATGTCTGGCTGACCATTTGGCCCACAGGGATGATCTGTGATTGTTGATAAAGCACTTATATTGTTAGGAAAAAAAAAGAATCAGGGTTAAATAAAGATATTTTCAGATGAAAGAGAATTCACCATAAACAAACATGTACTACAAGAAATGCTAAAGGAAGGGGCATCTGGGTGGCTCAATAGGTTAAGCTACTGACTCTTGGTTTCGGCTCAGGTTGTAATCTCAGGGTCATGATCTCAGTGTTGTGAGATGGAGCCCTGTGTCAGGCTCCACAATCAGCAAGGAGTCTGCTTGAGATTATCTCTTCCTCTGCCTCTTCTCCCAGTAAACACACACACACTCTCTCTAAAATAAATAAATAAATCTTAAACAAACAAAAAAAAAATACTGGAGTGCCAGGGTGGCTCAGTTGGTTAAACAGCTGGGTCTTGGTTTCAGCTTGGGTCATGATCTCAGAGTGCTGGGATCAAGCCCTGAGTCTGGCCTCCACACTCAGCAAGGAGTCCGTCTGCTTGTGGATTCTCTCTCCCTCCCTCTGTCCTTCCCCCAGCTCACATGCATGAGCTCACTCTCTCTCAAATAAATAAATAAATCTAAAAAAAAAAAAACTGAAGGAAATCTCTTTCTACTTATCAACTACAACATAAAGGATAAGATAGGGTGAAGGAATATGGATCAACACCGTAATGAAGTTTTTATTTTTTTAAGATTTTATTTATTTATTTGAGGGGTGAGGAGAGCACATGAGCAGGGGGAGGGGCAAAGGGAGAGGGAGATAATCCCAAGCAGACTCTGCACCAAGTCTAGAGCCCAACCCTATGACCCCAAGATCATGACCTGAACTGAAACCATGAGTTGGTCGCCTAACTGACTGAGCTACCTAGGTGCCCCTTGCAAGATTTTTATAATTTGTGTGAAATACAACCATGTTTACCATAAGCATTTTGTAAAAAATTAGGGATGTGTATTATAATTCCTAGGGCAACCACTAAAAATAATGCAAAGAAGAAAAGCTAAAAAGTCAACAGGATAATTAAATCTTAAAAAAAAGTTGAAAAACAATAAAAAAATAGGAATGGAGGAACAGTAGAACAAAAGAAAACATAACAAAAACCAGAGGAAAAATATAAAAAACAAATCTAAATGGTGGCTCCAAATCCAACCATTCCAATAATTACATTAAATACTAATAGATTAAAATACTCCATTTAAAAGGTAGAGATTGTCAAAAAAAAAAAAAAAAAAAAAAAAAAAGGTAGAGATTGTCATATTGAAGAAAACAAGATCCAACTACATGTTGTCTACAAGAGACACAATATAAAGACACAGATATGTAAAGTAAACAAATTAAAATACTCCATTTAAAAGGCAGAGATTGTCATATTGAAGAAAACAAGATCTAACTATATGTTGTCTTGTAGATATACTTAAAAAATTTAAAAGTGTGTCTCATGTGGAGACACACTTAACATAAAGACACAGATATGTTGAAAGTAAATGGATGAAAAAATACAATGTGAACACTAAGTATAGGAAAGCTGAAGTGGCTATATTAATATCAGAAAAAGGAGAATTCAAGACAAAGAGTATTTTCTAGAGGCAGAGGGAAACACTTCACAATGATAAAAAGGGTCATTTCACAATGACTTTACTTGTAAATATGTATATGCCTAATAACAAAGCTTCAAAAGCAATTGATAAAATGAGACCCCAAAAAATCAACAAAAATCTGATTTTTTAAAAAAAATTATTTATTTATTTGACAGAGAGAGTGAGAGAGCACAAGCAGGGGGACAGCGGGGAGAGAGAGGGAGAAGCAGACTACCTGCTGAGCAAGGAGCCCGATGCGGGACCCAATCCCAGGACCCTGGAATCATGACCTGAGCCAAAGGCAGATGCCTAACCATGTGAGCCATCCAGGCACCCCAAATCCTGATTTTGAACAACGGTGTCAATCACTTTGGTTGAATTGTTATTTATAGAATATTACACTGAATGATGACAGAATACACATTTTTTTTTTCAAGGACACATGGTGTGTTTACAAGGATAGATCAAAAGCTAGGCCATAAAGCAAGTCTTAAATTTGAAAAGATTGACATCATGGCTTTTTGGCTTTCGGCTGGGTGGAGGTGAGGGTACAATTGTCTCTGGTCCCCCAAATCTGGGTTCATCTAACACCAGCTGCCTCCACCATGCCACCTAAGTTGAACCCCAACCAGATCAAAATCACATACCTGAGGTGCACTGGTGGAGCAGTCAGTGCCATGTCTACCCTGGGCCCCAACACCAGTCCCCCGGTAAAAAAAAGCCCCCTTTTATCTCCAAAAAAGGTTGGTGACGACATTGGAAGGGTCGAGAATTATAGTGAAACTGACTATTCGGAACAGAGAGCCCAGACTGAAGTAGTACCTTCTGCCTCTGCCCTGATTAACAAAGCCCTCGAGGAACCACCAAGAGACAGAAGGAAGCAGAAAAACATTAAGCACAGTGGAAATGTTTATATCATCTTTTTGATGAGATTGTCAATATTGTCTGATGGATGTGGCACTGATCTTTTGCCAGAGAACTCTCTGGAACCATTAAAGACATTCTGAGGACTGCCCCGTCTGTGGGCTGCAATGTTGATGGCCGCTACCCTCATGACATCACAGGTGACATCAATAGTGGTGCAGTGGAATGCCCAGCTAGTTAAGAACTACAAAGGAAAATCTTTCGATAAAGGATCATTTAACAAACAACAACAACAAAAAAAAAAAAGATCAACATCATAGAGAATATGTTCTCTGATTATGGTGGAATTAAATTAGAAATCAATAAGATAATTAGGAAAACTCCATATATTTGGCAATTGGGTACCACACTTCTAAATAATCCATCAATTAAAGAGGTCATAGTGGAAATTAGAAGATATTTTGAATTAAATGATAATGAAAATACACACATCGAAATCTGTGGGATGTTGCTAAAAAAGTGCTGATTGTAGGACTGCAACGGGAAATATACAAGATAAACCTAGAACATCTTGTGCCAGAGAGTAAGGAAATGCTCAAAAATCAAAAGGAGAGGGGCATGTTGAAGGGATACAGGAGCAACCTAAAAAAGTTCCCATGACCAAAGCTGGGACAATCTGCATTAAAAAAACAATAATGCAATATTGGATTATAACCCAAAATATAAAATGGATATCCATGAATCTATATGGATATAAATCAATGACTGAATGAACAAATATGGGAGAAGAGACAAGTCTTCAGTACAGAGGAATTCTAGATAAATTATGTGAATGCTACTGCCCGCCCCCTTGAGTATGAGCTGTAGATTAAAGTACGGAAAGGGATGAGGGGAGAGAAGGCTGGGAAGTAACTTTACGGTGGAATAACTTGACAAACACAGCCCCAGACAACTGATCAAGATTGACATTGTCATTGATAAGCCATGCTGAAACATACCCTTCATATGATGTGATGAGAATGGCACTTCACCTTCATGGTCTTTCTCCTCAAAACCCATAATATCAGTCTAACCAGAGAAAGACAAACTGGGAGAGAGTCTACAAGATTCCTCAAAACAGTCGAGGTCACCAACAACAAAGAATCTGTGAAACTGTCACAGTCAAGAGGACACTAAAGAGACCTGATGACTAAGTAGAATGGAACATCTGGATAGGATTCTGGAAAATGGAAAGGACATTAGGGAAGAACTTACGAAATCCAAAAAAAGTATTGATTCAATGAATAGTAATGTACTAATGTTGATACCTTAATTGTGACATGTACCATAAGAATGTGAAGTGTCAACAATAGGGGAAAACAGGGTCAAGGGTGTATGGAAACTCTGTACTATGTTCGCAACTTTTCTGTAACTCTAAAAATATTCTAAAATTAAAAGTTTGTTTAAAAAATTACGAGATGGGGACGCCTGGGTGGCTCAGTTGGTTAAGTGGCTGCCTTCGGCTCAGGTCATGATCCCAGGGTCCTGGGATCGAGTCCCACATCGGGCTTCTTGCTCGGCGGGGAGCCTGCTTCTCCCTCTGCCTCTGCCTGCCTCTCCACCTACTTGTGATCTCTCTCTCACTTTCTCTCTGAAAATTAATAAATAAAATCTTTAAAAAAAAAAAATTACGAGATGGACCTAGAGCAGTGCAGAGAGGGAAATTTATAGATAGGTTTAATGCTCATATCAGAAAAAATCTCCTAAAATCAATTACCTAAGTTTATCACGTTAGATGTTAGAAAATGGGAAATTAAACCAAATGTAAATAGAAAGGAAACAATAAAGACCAGAACTCAATGAAATAGAAAACGAACAAACAATGAAGAAAATAAAAATTTTAAAAAGCTGGTTCTTTGAAATGATCAATAAAATTGGTAGGGCTCTCATCAGATGGATTAAGACAAAAACAGACAAGGCACAAATTAACAATATGAGAAATGAAAGAGAAAACATTACTATAGACCCTAGAGTCATGAAAAGAATAATAAAGGTATATTGTGGACAACTTTGAGTCGATAGATGTGACTACCTATAAGAAATGGACACATTCCTTGAAAGACCGAAATTGCCAAAAGTGATTTAGAAAGAAGTAGAAAACTCTAATAGACCTATATAAAATAGAGAAATTGAATTCGTAGTTAAAATTTTATCCACAAAGATAACTTCAGGTCCAGATGGCTTCACTGGTGAATTCTATTAAACATTTAAGGGGGGAAAAATCGTACTAGGCTCACAAAAATTCTTTAAGAAAATAGAGGAGGAGGGAACAATTCCCAGCTTATTTTATGAGGCTGGTATAACCCCGATTCCAAAACCAGATAAAGACATTACAAAAAAAGAACTATATACCAACATCCCTCATGAACAGAGACATAAAAATCCTTCATAAAATATTAGCAGATAGAAACCAGTGACATATAAAAAAGGTAATACATCATGACCAAGTAGGATTTATTCCAGGAATGCAAGACTGGCTTAACATTTCAAAATCAATCAATGTAACTCAACAAATTAACAGAATATAGGAGGAAAACAATATGATCCTTTCAATAGACGCAGAAAGCCTTTTGTCAAATTAGACATGCTTCCATAAAAACAAAAACAACAACAAAAAAAACCACTCAGCAAATTCGGAATAGGAGGGAACTTTCTCAATCTGATTAAAAGAATCTTCTAAAACTTACATTTTACTCTAAGGTGAAAGGTCCAGTGATTTCTCCCTTAGATGAGGAACAAGGCAAAGACACTTTCTCTCATCACTTGTATTCAGCATTGTACTGGAGGTTGTAGCCAGTGTAAAATGTTAATGAAAAGAAATAAATGCAGGGACTCTTGGTGGTTTAGTCGGTTAGGCAGCTGCCTTCGGCTCAGGTCATGATCCCAGGGTCCTGGAATGAAGTCCCGCATCAGACTCCTTGCTCAGTGGGAAGCCTGCTTCTCTCTCTGCCTCTGCCTGCCACTCTGCCTGCTTGTGCTCTTTCTCTCTCTGACAAATAAATAAATAAAATCTTAAAAAAAAAGAAATAAATGCATATACATTGGACAGAAAGAAGTAAAACTGTCTTTATTTGCAGATAACAAATTGCATATGAGGAAAATCCCAAAGATTCTACAAAAGAGCTGCTAGAATTAATAAACTTAGCAATATCTCAGGATATAAGGTCAATATACAGAAATTAATCTTTCTTTTTTTTTTTTTTTTAAGAAAGCTCCACACCCATCGTGGAACCCAATGCAACGGCCCAAATTCATGACCCTGAGATCAAGACCTGAACTGAAATCAAGAGTCGGATGATTAACTGATTGAGTCACCCTCGCACCCCAATCTTATCTTTATATACTAGCAATGAACATTATAAAATACTTATTTTAAATCTCCATTTGCAAGAGCATGAAAAATACCTAGGAATAGATTTATAAGAGATGTGTAAGATCCGTATGTCGAAAACTAGAAAACATCACAAAGGAAGACTTCACTAAGTAGATTCCATGTTAATGGATTACATGTTAAAGCATTGGAATATTCAATATGATTCAGATGGCAATTCTCCCCAAAGTGACCTCTAGAGTAAGTGCAATCTTAATGAAAAGCTTAGAAGGTATTTTTGAAGAAGTTGACATGCTGATGCTGAAATTTATATGAAAAAGAAACAATGCATAGAATAGCCAAAATAGGGGCGCCTGGGTGGCTCAGTGGGTTAAAGCCTCTGCCTTTGGCTCAGGTCATGATCTCAGGGTCCTGGGATCGAGCCCCACATCGGGCTCTCTGCTCAGCAGGGAGCCGCTTCCCCCTCTCTCTCTGCCTGCCTCTCTGCCTACTTGTGATCTCTCTCTCTCTGTCAAATAAATAGATAAAAGCTTAAAAAAAAAAAAAAAGAATAGCCAAAATAATTTTGAAAAAGGACAAAGTTGGATCACCTACATTATCTGATTTTAAAACTTGTCATAACTTACAGTGATCAAGATGTGTGATATTGAAATAAATATAGACAGATCAGTGGAATAGACGAGAGAGTCAGAAATAGACCTACACTTATATAGTCAATTGATTCATTAAAAAAAAAAAATCAACTAAGGGTGCCTGGGTGGCCCTTGGTTGGTTAAGTGTCCAACTCTTGGTTTTGGTTCAGGTCATGATCTTGAGGCCCTGGGATCCAGTCCTATGATGCACTCCCTGAGCTCAGTGCAGAGTCTGCTTGGGATTCTCTCTCCCTCTCCCTTTGCCCCTCTCACTCATGCTCTCTCTCTCTCTCTCTTTCTCTCTCTCTGATAAATAAATAAATCTTTAAAAAAAATAAAATAGACTAATTTTTTTCTTTTTAACGAATAGGCTTTATTTTTTAGAGCAGTTTTAGGTTCATAGCAGAAGTGAGTGGACAATAAAAAAAGTTCCGTACACGTCCTACTCTGACACATACACAGCCTAACCTACTGTCAACATCCCATACAAGAGAGGTGCATTTGTTGTAACTGGTGAACCTACATTGATCTCATCATTGTCACCCAAAGCCCATAGTTTACATTAGGTTTCACTCTTGGTGTTGTGCATTCTATAGGTTTTGACAAATGTGTGGCAGGTATCCAACATTAAGTATCATGAAGAATAGTTCATGATATGAACTATTAAGGATCTTAATCCTTAACTGCTTAAGGATCTTCAATTGATTTTTGACAAAGGTGGCAAGGCAAGACACTTGGAAAAAATAGTCTTTTCAACATAAGGTGCTGGCACCACCAAATATCTGTATTTTAAAAACTAAACTTTGTTCCTTACCTTAAACCGTGCAGAAATATTAACTCAAAATGAATCACAGAGCTAAACATGAAATGATGTCTAGAAAAAAACATAAAAGAAAATCTTTGTTGCATTAGGTTAAGTAAGTATTTCACAAAGATCCAGAAAGTACACATCAGTTGATAAAATTAGCTTTTGGGGCACCTGGCTGGCTCAGTTGGTGGAGTGTCTTGATCTTGGGGTCATCAGTTTGAACCCCACATTGGGTGTAGAGGTTACTTAAAAATAAAATCTTTTAAAAAATGAAATTAAAACCTTTTGTCTTTCAAAAGACACAAGTAAGAAAACAAAAAAGCAGGTCACTGAGAAAAAATATTTGCAAACGTTTTTATGAATAGGATTTATATTCAGAATATACAGAATATATTTGTACTCAGAATATACAGAGAACTCTTAAAACTCAATAAGAAGACAAGCAACCAGTAAAACATGGGCAATTTGAACACACCCTTTTCAAAAGAAGATGTAAGAATGGCCAGCAAATATATGAAAAGATGCATCACTAGTTATGACGTAACTTCATAGTAAGCCCCAACAAGATAGTCCTGCATGCCCATTAAAATAGATCAGGTTAAAAACACCAATAAAGGGGCACCTGGGTGACTCAGTGGGTTAAGCCTCTGCCTTCAGCTCAGGTCATGATCTCAGGGTCCTGGGATTGAGCCCCGCATCGGGCTCTCTGCTTAGCAGGGAACCTGTTTCCCCCTCTCCCTCTGCCTGCCTCTCTGCCTACTTGCGATCTCTTTCTCTCTGTCAAATAAATAAATAAAATCTTTAAAAAAAAAAATCACCAATAAAATCAAGTGTTGGTGAGGATGTGAAACAACTAGAACTCTTCCACATTGTCAGAGGGAATGCAAAATTGCACAGCCCCTTCAGAAAACAGTTTGGCAGTGCCTTACGAAATTAATAAAATTAATTTATTCGACAGAGAGATCACAAGTAGGCAGAGAGAGAGGAGGAAGCAGGCTCCCCGCAGAGCAGAGAGCCCGATGCGATGCGGGCTGGATCCCAGGACCCTGGGATCAGGACCTGAGCCAAAGGCAGAGGCTTTAACCCACTGAGCCACCCAGGGACCCCTGTAAAATTAATTAATTAATTATCACCCTATGACCTGGCAATCCCACTCCCAGATATTTAGCCAAGAGAAATGAACACATATGTCCACACAAAGACTTGTACCTGAATGCTCACAGAAGCTCTATTCAAAAATCATTAAAACTGGGGAAGAAATCCAATGTCCATCGTCCGGTGAGTGGGTAAGCAGATTGTGGAATACTCATGTGCTACTCAGCACCGAAAAGGATAAAACATGAATCCATGCAACATGCGGGAATCTCAGAAACATGACAGGAGGTGAAAGACATCAAAAGAAAAGACTACGTGCTGCCTCATTCCATTTATATGGAATTTTAGAAAAGGTGAAACAGTAGGGACAGAAAACAGATCAGCGGTTTCCTGGGGTGAGTGTCGGAGTCGAGGGGAGGGTATCAGTGGTGGTTGCAGGAGAGAAGTTTTTATGGTGCTGGAAACATCTATGTCTTGAGAGTGGTCATGTATGGGACTGTGTCCGGTTACTCAATTTTCAGCAGACTTTATACTTAAATTGGGTGAATTTCATTGTGAACCCTTTGAAAGGAGCAAGAGTGGGTGCTGGGAGGCCAGTTGGGAGGCTGCGGTGTCTCCCCGTACCCCACCTTTCAAACAGCGCCCCTTTCCAATTGCTTTGCAGCTGGAGAGTCTGACAGAGCAGACGCGGGGGACCTGGTTATTTTCCAGCTCACTATGATACGAAGGATCAAATCACCACCGCGGCTCTGGCCACTATCTCCATCTCTGGCTGGTTCCCAAGGATGTTATTGGGTTAACTGAGATCTTGTCTACAAAGCAATCCCACTTCCATGGAGACCAATATCCACTAAAGCCCAAGGAGGTTACAGGGTTCATGCACTGCAACTTGATTTCTCTCGGCCTCTGTTTTTTCGTCTGCAAAGGGAAGGGCTTAACTACGTGGCCTCCGAAGGCCTGGTGAGCCCTAACAGCTTGTGATTTAAAGGACAATGCAGACTTGATTTGAGTTTTTATTTATAGTCTTCATATGTATGCTCCTCAGCAGGAATGCCCTCTCCTCCTAGCACCTGATTGCATCTTCCGCAGCCTGCGAGAGCCAGCTCAAGTTTTCTCCAAACCCCGTGAAGCCCCTTCTTACTAGTCTAAGTCCTGCTGATCTGGCCTCCTATTGGTCTGTTCTGAATAATTTAGCACATACACGCACTGTAACACAAACTCTCTTGGCTGTGATTTTATATATGATATTGGTCTTTTCTCCTCAATCAGTTCGCAAAAGCTTTGAGGGGCTTCTCAGGTTTTCCCCTTCCCCAACATCCCCTACCCAACACACACACACACACACACACACACACACACACACACATATTTAATACTCACACATTGCTGTGAGCTTTGAGCATTACAGTCTTGTTAGGTTCCCGTTGCTTTCAATCTGCTTCTAGAACTTGCTTTTCTTCCCTTCTGCTGAACTGTCTGCCTTCTGGACTAACATGGGTTCCTCTTGCACAGGGACCAAGCCGGCGACCTACAGCTAGTTCTCAGAAATCATTAGGAACCCGAAAGACTCTCTGGCTGTCCAAATGCCACCCACAGTCCTTACTGTTCCGAATTTCACTAGAAGTTGACAGTATGTATACTCAGAAATCTTTCCACCAAACAGATGCTTTGGCTGAAGCTGGGGGAAGAAGAGATCTAGATGAGAAGACTTTTTTCCGTGTTCTTTCAGAGAAGATTACTGGCCTGATAGCGTGATTTCTTTTGGACACAGACCAATTTCTATTTGGTCTTAAGCACATGGGCCCCAGACACATGTAGATCAAGGCTCATTTCCAGGGTTTTATAGAAATAAAACCAATTGAAATAAAACCAATTTACCATATGTTGAGATGTATGGTCTTGGAAGTCAGCTAGACTGAGGGTCAAGTCCTGGATCTGCCACCTACTAGCTGTGTGACTTTGGTCTAATGACAGAACGTCTCTGTGCACCCGTTTCTGTATGTTTAAAGTCTGAGAAAAACAGATAAAATGACACATGGATGGTGCTTTGTGCAGAGGCTGGCATATATTCAATTACTCAACAAATGGTCCTAGTTATGCTCTTTGTGTCGTGCCCAAAATGCAGGGTGCAAAGCAAAAACGGTTCTCCTTTTGCACCGGGGAGGCCCGGGCTGGGTGTGCCCCAGAGGGGAGGTTGCTGGGACACACTCTCTGACTCCCATCGAGCTGCTCTCCAGGGCCGTGCCGGGAAGTGCCGCCTGCGGCTAAAGGCTGCGGTATTCTGGGCGGGTCCCTGCAGGCTTCAAAGGCTCAGCCCTTCCTTTTGAAGGGGAGTATTTGCAGCTCATTAGCTCTGTGGCAGAGACCACCAACCAAAGCAAATAAGGGCTCTGGTTTAGCCTGCACAAAGTCCCCCAAAGACCTCTGCAGCTTTTTAGAGAAGAGATGTTTGCTTCCCCTAGACTGGCTCCGCGAGGAAAGGCCGCGGGCCATAGGGCACGACCGGCTCTCGGCGCTGCAGAGAAAGCTTCGAACCCTGCGGGATGATCCAGCTTCATCCGCCTAGCGCAGCGCCATGCACATCTGGACACTTTGGGAAAAAATGTGATGATGATGTTGCTGCGATAACATCATTCCCTGAAGAACTCTCAGGCGAGATACACATCAGAGACCAAGACAAATATCCTCCTGCTATGCTAACCGCACCAGGCCTTGCTGCTGTCCTGAGCCGGAGCCCTAGAACGAAGGGGTGGGGCTTCTTCTTGTTTCCAGCACCAGTCGAAACCATGGGCTGGACCCACAAAGAATCCCACAATCACAGGGCTCCCAGGAGTTCCAGCCCGGGATTCTGTGCCCGGGCAGGAACGTGTCTAGGTTAACCTAGTTGTAATGCGCACACTGAGTTCTGTCTCTCCAGATCTTTAGGAGGGGCGGAGGGGGAGGGGAGATTCCACAAGCGCCCTCACTCACCGCTGGTGGCATCTCATAACTCTTTCTCTACCCCAGAAGTGTGGCCCAGAAGCCTCTTAACTGGGCGGGGATTGGGCTCTAGGCTGGCTTCAGAGGAGAAAAAAGTCTACAGTCTACATGAACAGGGAAAGAGCCCTCTGCCTCCTTAAACACCTTTCCCTGGGTGGGTGCTGCCTGCAGTAATTTTAAAGCCTTTAATCCCGCAATTAGGGAAGACTGAAAGGCAAATATCTCTAGGTTGACCTAACAGAGGGTTTTAAATTCACATATAAGTACAAATGCTGGAGGTGAAAGATATTTCCCCGGGGCATGTTTTACTAGCCAGGCAAGACATGGTTAAGGTACTAGGCTTTACAAAGCTGCAGGACGGGGCTGTGAAGGAACCACAAGAATGCTTTCATTTGTGTCTTTATATTTTATTTTATTTTATTTTAAGATTTTATTTATTTATTTGACAGAGAGAGAGCACAAGCAGGCAGAGTGGCAGGCAGAGGCAGAGGGAGAAGCAGGCTCCCCGCCGAGCAAGGAGCCCGATGTGGGACTCGATCCCAGGACCCCGGGATCATGACCCGAGCCGAAGGCAGCTGCTTAAACAACTGAGCCACCCAGGCGTCCCTTGTGTCTTTATATTTTAAATGGGAATACGTGCAGGGGGCGGGGGAAGAGAAAGGGGAGAGAGGCAGGGGCAACGTGATAAAGACTTTTCAGACACTTGGAAATGGGCCTTTTATTCGCCCTGCTCTCTCTGCAGCCGGGAATCAAGATGTTTCTCAGGAACATGCTTCCTCGTACAGCCCTGCAGGTAGTCCCACAGGTCACTCCCATATCCTGGCCCCTTTTCTGAGACAGAGACGATTTTCTAAAGCTTCTTCTCTTTTTTCTGAGGCTTTGGGCCAACCAGCAAATAGTTAAGGTCCTCTCGCTTTTCCTCCCTTCTCCTCTATTCCTTTCCTTTCCCTCCCCTCCCGGCCACCCTTCCGCACTTGCCAGCTCTCTCTCCTGTTCCTCCTCCACCCCCCTGCCCTTCCTCTTCTCCTCTCCTGGGCACGCCTGGCCTCCTGCGTGAAAGGGCAGACAGGATTCCGCCAAGCAGCCCCCAGCTCTGGCAGCGGGGCTGGAGACGACTCAGCCAAGTGACCCAAACTAATGAATTCAAGACCTGCTGGGCCGGCCCACAGAAATTGCCAGGCCTCGGCCTTGCAGGAAAAAGCAGAAAACCGACCCCTTGTCGAGAAGATTTACACCCTGAGGCCCAGCAGGCCCTATTGCGTCAGGCAAACAATTACTCGGAAAACTACATTTTGTTGAAACAAAGGACAGTCAAAGAAATCGTTTAATTCCTTGTTGCTGCCTCCCGCCCCCCCCCCCCCCACCGCAGCTTTGCTTTCCTAAGTCACTGGCTCCTTCTGCATTGTGTCCCAGGGCCACAGAGAACCTGCGTTTGGCTGCTTTGGAAACAGATGAGCAGGCCAAAGTGAGAAAGAAACTGAGGACTGTTGGGGGGGAGGTGGGGGGGAGGATGGGGTAACTGGGTGATGGGTATTAAGGAGGGCACGGGGTATAATGAGCACTGGGTGTTATACGCAATGGATGAATCATTGAACATTACATCAGAAACTAATGATGTACTATATGTTGGCTAATTGAATTTAAATTAAAAAACGTAAAAATAAAAATAAAATAAAATAAAAACAAAGCGCTGCGTCCGCAGGACGAGACGCCCCTCTAGGAAGGGGAGCTTGGCAGGAGCAGAAAACCCAAGCGCAGGGCTAGACTCCGGTTTGCACCCTTCACCCCTCCAGCTAAAGCGCTTTGGAATTCCCTCCCGCTGGGGTGTGGCGGCGCGGGCTGCGGACTCGGCTCCAGCTCCCGAGAGGGAGTTCCCAGCACTGCGGCCCGGCTACGTGATCCCGAGCCACCCAGCGCCGCCTGGCTCCGACCTCCCAGCTCGTTAGGGGCAGCCGCAAAACACAGTCCCCCCCAAAGTGGCCACAAGTCTTGGAGAGCTCTCTGTGGGACTTGATTACTGTTTTCAAGTACTTAAAAGCTATCATTTGGAAAAGAGAGAGATTTATCTGGTGTGGAGCCAGAGGAGAAAATTAAGGCCAAAAGTGGGAGTTATAAGAAAACAGAGGTAGGGCTCAATATAAAGCAGCACAGTGTTGCTGCTGGTGTCATTGGGCGGGGTGACGTGCGGCCTGGGGAGGCAGGGGGACCCCCAGATCTGGAGGTGTTCAAACAGAGGGAATTTTGAGCTGGGCGTCTCACCACGTGCTACTGGAAGAAAGGTACTATGTACACATGCAGTGCCTGGCATGTACACAGCAGGTACTCAATGTTTCTTGAGTGGATTGATGATTGCAAACCATGGGGCAGAAAGTTATGTTAAGCAGTACCTAAGGTGTTTTCCAGCAATGACTCTCTGGGAGTCTCTGAATGTTTTCTCACTTTTCAGAGGCCAGAAATAGAACAAAGCTTGGAATCTTCGAGAGCTAGGTACACACACGGAGCTCACTGGTGGCTGGGGCGGGAACAGGAGTGAGGCCGTAGGGGCTCCTTCCCTGTGGCTCCAAACCCAGGGCTGGTTTCCAGCAGGACCCAGGACCTGCACGAGGGGCTGGGAGCAGCGAGCTCTTTCCTTCTTAGCTTTGAACCTAACTCCTCACAGTGCTCCGAGAGAAGCCTGGGGGCCTGTGAGCCCTCTTAACACCACCAAAGGGGAGTGACAGCATGGCTGGGGGTGGGCGGATGTGTGTCACTACTGCCTAGGTCCAGCAGAGCTGCTTTGCTTTTCTGTGTCTGATATACCAGAGTCCCCTACAATATTTTTTTGGAGACAGGGCTACACACTGAGAAGTTGGAAAATCATAGGCCTATAGGATTCACGCACTTATTGAGCACCTACTATGTACCAGACATTGTTCTAGGTACTGGGGAGATGGCAGTGAAACATGTGGACAAAATTGCCCGCCCTCGGGAGCTTGTATTCTAAGGGAGGCAAACAAACAGCAAAGCAGAGAGTGTCAGGAGGTGCTAAGCGCTGTGGAGAATAATAAAGCGGGGAGAGGGAAGAGGGGTTGTGGAGAACTGAATTTGAAATTGGGCAGTCAGACAAAACCTCACTGAAGAGGTGATGTCCGAGCGAAGACTTGAGCGAGGTGAGTAAGCCACGAGGGAGGTGCGTTCAGGGTTGAGGACCAGCTGGGACAAAGGCCTGTCTCCTGTGTTTGAAGGACAAGGAGGCCGGTGTGGATGGAGAAGCAGGGTGTGGTGGGCAAGCTTTCACGGTGGCTCCCAGTGATCTCTGCCTCCTAGGATCCGTGCTTTTGTATAATCCACTGCCCTTGAGTGTTGCTTGGACCCAGCGATTTGCTTCCGACAAACAATACAGCGAAACAGATGGGCTGTCATTTCCGGGAATAGGTTACCAAGATTCTGGCTTCTACCTTGCGTGCCTCCTCCTATTGTCTCATTTGCTCGAACCTGCCATGTTGTGAGCTGCATTATGGAGAGATCCGCCTGACACAGAAGAGAGGGAGGCCGGAGGCCAACAGCCAGGGAGCCGCTGAGGCCTCCAGTCCCATGACCGCCCACAAGGAAGGAGTTCTGCCAACGACAAGGTGAGTGAGCTTGGCGCCCCTCAGGTGAGCCTGGAGATGACCACAGTTCCAGGCAATACTTTGAGTGCAGCCCTGTGAGAGACCCAGAGCCCTCGGACACACCTCCGCCACATCCTGCCTCCTGACTGGAAACTGTGAGGTAATACATGTTTCCTCTCTCAAGCCACTAAATTTGGGGGTAATTTATTGTGCAGTCTTAGATAACTAATACCCAAGGGGAGGCTAGTAAGAGACGAGCTCACAGGACTAATGCAAGCCAGATCATTTCGAGTTCGTTGGTCATTAAAGCCCTTTGGCATTTCCCTGAGGGAGGTGGGAAGCCATTGGAGGGTTTAAAGGATAGGGGGGGGATGTAATCTGACTTAAAAATCTTTAAAGAAGGTCATTCTCGTTGTTGCCTGGAGAATAGACTTAGAAGAGGGGCAAGTATGGGAGCAGGGAGACCTGTTAGCAGGTCACAGCCTGCTAATAATCCAAGTGAGAGATGATGATGGCTTAGACCACGACAGTAGAAGTCAAGATAATGGGGAGTGGTCAGAATCTGAATTTATTTTGAAGGAGAGCCAACAGGGTGTGATATATGAGGGGGAGCGAGAGTCAAGAAGATTCGAAAGTTTTTGATGGAACAGATAGAAGGCTGGAGTTGCCATTAAATGATATGGAGAAGACTGGTAGAAGATTAGATTTGGGGAAATAAGTTCTCAATGCCTACTGGATATCCAGTTGGGGATAGAAGTACATGTTGGGTATCTAAGTCAAGAGTTCAGGGGAGAGGTCTGAGCTGGAGAGGTAAATTTGGAAGCCATCAGCCGACATGTTTTAAGTCATGAGACTGGATGGGATCACAGTGGTATGAAGAGAAAAGTGATGAGGTACAGCATATGATCAGCAACCCCACTTCTGGAAATACACCCAAAAGAATTGAAAGCAGGGTCTGGAAGAGGTACTCACACACCCATGTTCATAGTATCCAAGAGATAGTCGCACACCCATGTTGCAATAGTCAGAAGGAGGAAACAACCCAAATGTCCATCGATGAAAAAAATGTGGAATACACATATAGTGGAATATTATTCAGCCTAAAAAGGGAAAGAAATCCTGTTATATGTTACGATGTGGATGAACACACAGGACATTATGCAAAGTAAATAAAGTAAGTAAAATAAGCCAGTCACAAAAAGACAAATACTGTATAATTCCACTTATATGAAGTACCTAAATTAGTCCAATCCGGAGAGACCGAAAGTGGAATGGTGGGTTGCCAGGGACTAGGTAGAGAGGGGAATGGAGGTTTGTCGTTCAAGGGGTATAGAGTTTTAAAGAGTTCTAGAGATTGCTTGTATGACAATGTGAGTGTGAAGGCACTTAAAAATGACTAAGATGGCAAATTTCATGCTATATATATTTTTTACCAGTTAAAATATTTTCAGTGTTATAATAAACAAACACTAGCTTCAAAACAAACAAACAAAAAAACCCAAAATAAGGGCAAGGCGTCCAAGTCAGAGCCCTAGGGTACTTCCAACACAGTGAGGTCAGGGACCTAGGGAGGAAGTAGAAAAGGCTGATGACAAGGAGCATCTAATGAGGTAGGAAGAAAACCAGCAGAGGGTGATATCTGGAAGCCAAGTAAAGGAAGTATCTCAAGGGGAAGGGGGTAACTGTGTGAAATGCCCTTGAGGGTCAAGAAAGATAAACATTGGATTGAACCATGTCGGGGCCATTGGTGACCTTGGCAAGAATAGTCTCATTGGGATGAAAGCCTGAATGAATAGATTGAGAGGAGAAGAACTGGGGACAATGAGCATACCTAACCTTCCAGGAGCTTTGTTCCAAAGGGGAGCAGAGCAGTGGGATCGAGGAGGTTTATCTGTTTTGTTTTAAGACAGATGAAATAATAGTATGTTGGTATGTGGACAGGAAGGACACAGTGAAGGAAATACATTGATGAAGAGGAGAGGAAGGGGAAATTGCTGCAAGGACGTCCTTGAGGAAGCAAGGGGGATGCGAACTAGTGCACAAATCTCCTCCCTGAATGAGTCACCAACTTTCCTGTTTCTGGACCTTTTGCTTCCTCCACAGGGAATGCTGTCTTTCGCCGTGACGCATCTAACACCTGCCCTCATCGCCCAGAGGAGAGGGAGTTTCTCCCTCACCCCCCGGAGTTCCTCCCTCACCCCCCGGAGTTCTTTATCACGCCCTCCTGATTTCTGATTCTACCTTGAGTTGCTGTGTTTCCTCCCTTTCTAGACGGAGCGCTCCCTGCAAAAAACGATTCCTACCTGATACTTCATGCGCCCCATCATGGCTGCTGACCCATCAGGAGAGCTTCCTGCGGCGCTGTGCTAAGTACGCTCTCTCAACAAGACAGAAACGTCATTTTCCAAAGGAGCCAGCAGAGGCCTGGAAGAGCTTGTGTGAGTCACAGAGACAGAGAATGATTCACAGGGGCTCTTCCCTGTGGCTCAGGACTGCCCCTGTCCTCCTGCCTCATTTCCGCTGCTCAGGACGCGGCCCACGGCCCTGCTCCCTCAGCCTCCTTCCCTCCACCAACAGCTAGATCCGGAGAAAGCCAGGCTGCCCCATCAGGAACGGCTTGGCACCTGCAACTCATTCCTCCTCGTGTCTGAAGCCTCTGTTTAGAGCGAGGAAAGAGCAGAATGGCCTGGCCTGGCCTGCTGTGGAAACCGGGCCCTGCCGTGTGCGAGGTGTGGGCAGCCCGACGCAGCGAGGAGAAGCCGGGCCGGGCTCTGGGAGGGATCCTGCCTGGCTCAGCTCTGAGAACTCCCCAGGATGAAGACAACTGCCAGAGAAATGCTCTGTGTGGAAGAGGAGGAGGAGCTGAAGGAAACGGCCGGGGGACAGGAAGAGAGAGAGGAAAGAAAGGAGAAAAAGCAGAAAAGGGGAAGAGAGGAGAAAACAGCGGAGGAAAACAAGGAAGGCGGTGGGGTGTGAGCTGGGATGGAGAAAGGGAAGAAGAAAGCAGACTGGGGGAGAGGAACCTCAATTCCTTGGGCCCTTAGACCGTGTGCTCTGGGCGGTTGCTCTCACTATCCCGTTGCCTCATTCTAAAGGAAAAGGGCAGGGTGGCTTTTCCCGGGAAGCAGAGAGGGGGCCCTCTCCATTCCTCCCCATCCCTTAAGGTTGGTGGGTTGTGCTGTGTGCAGGCCAGCAAGTGGGGAGGAGCCAGGCAGGGTCAGAGCCGGGTGTCAGGCCTGTGGAGAGCACGCGGTAAGAGGGGGTGAGCCTTGGACCAGCGCCCCTCTGGCTTGCACAGGCCTGCCTCACAGGACTTCACCCAGCATGTGCTCAGCGTCCTCCTAATAGCCACCATGTCTAGCAGTTAACTACAAAAACTGTAAGATGACGCCATTTTGGAGAATGCGCGGTTATGGAATGAAGTTTTTCTCCTGGCATCCCACTCAGAGTGATGTCCCTTTTGATAGGAGTACTTAAGGTTGGATACATGGGCTTCTCAGGCTCTCGCTTGAGAGCCCTTATGGCTGGGCAAAGAGCCACGAGGGCACCGGTTGGTGGGGAGTGGGAGAACAGTACAGAGTGTAAATCCAGAAGGAGCTGGAGTTGTGCCAGGATCACACCCAGCCTGAAGGCCTCCGGGCCCCCTGGACAGCTCGGGCTGCTCTGGAGCCAGGAGCTCTGAGTACTCCAGGACTCGGGTGGCAGACTTTGGCCTTTGTTCTGGTCCAGGGATACTCTGGGGCCTCCTGGAATGGACCAAGCCATCCATCCAAGCGCCTCCTGAGGACGCTGGCCTCTGACGTATGGGGAGATGAGGTGGCCAAGGTTTGTCTGAGTTAGGCTCCAGGGGAAAACATCCTGGCACCATTCTGTCCCTGGGCCCATGGCCTACGGCAATGAAAGGGAGGGGGAGTGTCCTCGGGCAGGGCACTGCCCTCTACACAGAGGATTTGATTTCGGGCCTGGACCCTTAAGGGAATGCCGTGGCGAAAAAAGAGAGTTTGGCAGGTTTTTAAAGAGCTGAAATAATTGGCCATCCACGCCAACAGCTCATTAGTTCAAGCCGGATGCTTCAGTGCAGACAGACTGCCTCGCACCCTGGGCCAAGGGTGCCCTGAGTTCTGCTGCCAGCTAGGAAGGAGTGCTTACCGCTGGGCTTGCCTTGGCAGCTGGCTCCTTATCCAGCCTAGAAGCTGAAGGGGACCGCCATTCATCAGTATGATGAGCATCTCAGCACTGAAACGCCTCCAGGTTTCACGCCCTTGGCTTCCAACTATCGGGTGGAAGAGCAGAAGAAATAGAAAGGCTAAGAGCCCTGGCTGGAGGTTGAGATCCTGTCCCCTTAGAAAGTGGCTTTATTCGTAGCTGGAGGGGATCTCCATCGGGGGGCCAGGAAGTCTTGCCATTTGCAAGCATGCCTGCCAGGTTTATCTTCTTGTTCTCCCACTTTCCCGCTGTAAAGAACTCTGTGTTTAGAGTCAGAAGGGGCATTCTGCCTGTTCACCAGAGGTGGGACCTTAGGAGGCTGGTGGGCCTTTCTGGACCTTGTTTCCTCATCTGTGTATTGGGATTGTGATTTGGTGAGACCAGGTGAATGAAAGTGCTTTGTAAATAAAGCATCAATAAAAAAGGAACTCATAAATGTGGGTAGAGTTCAAAGTTAATGAATGTCATAGTGGGGGCCTCATAAAACCTGATGGATCAGGTCTCACTACCAGGAATGTTTTAGGAGTCAGAAACAGAGAAGACGTCCCTGGGGCTGAAAAGAAAGAGCTCCCATCTGGGGGTTGGAGCAACCCTCACTGACATTCCAGCAAATTCCAAAGAGGTAGAGTTTCAAGAACTTATATAAGGCCAAGTCAATCTCAAGGCCGGAGCCTCCCAAAAGCCTTGGGGCCAGCGCCCTGCTGACTTCTGAGGTAGTCAAATCCTGTTAAAGCACGTAGACATGCTCAAGATCCAGGGCCTCCCCTTTCCTTCAAAGACAAATCATAAAATTAAATTATCTCATTTTTCATTTTTTAGTTGGTTACATGTAAATTCCATGAGAGGCAAATTCTGCTTAAGAAGGAAGTTTGGCACTAGGTAGTTACTTAATAAATATTTGTTTAAATAAATGAATGGTATGACCTTCCATCTTGCTTTTTATTTTTATTTTTCAAATTTTTAAAAAATAATCTCTACACCCAATGTGGGGCTTGAACTCACGACCCTGAGATCAAGAGTCACATGCTCCACTGACTGAGCCTGCCAGATGTCCCTCATCTCACTTTCTAATCTCTTCTCCCACCACCATGTCCTGTTCTTTTTATTTTACTCTGACCCATCCCTACTCCAGCTTAGGAATCCATATGGATAAATGAATTATATATTGATAAATAATGGGTTTTTGCCTAGGCATAGACCATTCATACATTCATTCATTTATTCACTCAATTAGCCTGGAACTATATATCCATATTAAATGTTTTATAGATGCTTCTTTTAAGTCTCACTTTTAAAGGAAATAAAGAAAAACCAAAAGTAAAAAAGATTGAAGAGGAAAAAA
>CM052899.1:29830879-29886097 GCA_028534135.1 Potos flavus
GATTTTATTTATTTATTTGACAGAGAGAGAGAGATCACAAGTAGGCAGAGAGGGAGGCGAGGAAGCAGGCTCCCTGCTGAGCAGAGAGCCTGATTCAGGGCTCCATCCCAGGACCCTGAGATCATGACCTGAGCCGAAGGCAGAGGCTTAACTCGCTGAGCCACCCAAGTGCCTCATTCTTTTGAATTTTTATAGAGGCTTCATCACTAGGCTGATTGATTAAATCATTGGCCATTGGTGTTTGAACTCAACCTCCAGGTATATGTGGGCGGGAATGAGACCGAGAAAGTTCCAACCCTCTAATCACATGAGTGGCTCTTTTGGCTACCAGCGTCATTCTTAGGTGACCTAGAGGCTTTCCAAAAATTACTTCATTAATATAACAAAAGATACTTTTCAGCTCTCATCACTTAGGCAATTCCCGAGGTTTAAGAATTCTGTCCAGAGTAGTGCATGAACAATGAGTCTTGGAACACTGAAAAAATAAAATAAAATAAAATAAAATAAAGAATTCTGTGCCAGAGACAGAGAAGAAGACCAAATATATAATTCCTATTGTAAGTCACAACCTCATACATATTTATCCTCAAAATGTTGAGAAGTTAGAAAGCAAGGATAATAGAGCATCCATGCAAAGAAATAGCAGTTGAAGACTATGCCTCTTCAGGGGATGTTCATTTGAGCCCAAAGGAATGAGGGGGAAGGAATGGACATACCCCGAGACAAGGAGGGAGCTCCCTTCATCCCCCAGCCCTCCCACTGACGTAGGCCAGTACTGCTCGCTGACCTACACCTTTTCAGATACTTAAATGATCTCTACGTACCCGCCTCCCTCCTTCCCTTGCCATCATAGCAAAAGTGTCCACTGTTCGAAGGGAGGAGAGGAAGGAGGCAGCCAGGGTAAGGGGTAGGAAGCTCTTTTTTGGCCCCACAATCACAAGCTTTTGAGGTAGTAGTTATTTGGGATTGGTCCCTGATCATAGGAAAGAGACTGCACTCGCTTCTGAATTTTGAAATACACTCAACTGATCATCAGCAAGGACACGAACTGCCCGACATGGTACCTGGCATACAAAGAACCCTCAATAAATATCAAATTTCCTTTTCTCACGAGAGTGCGGATGGGGGAACACGAAGAAATACAAGGCACCGACCCAACCTTGAAAGAGCTTAGTGATGTAACAACATTCAGCTAGGAATCCAACCCAGGAGAATGAAGAAAAAGGCGCCCAGATCCCTCTCCGCTGAGCCACGGACCCTTTGAAAGGTAGGTGTCAGAGGCCTCAGTATCGGCTCGCTAAGCCTTCTGCCCTTCTCTTCCCGCTCCCCAAGTTTAATCTGTTTAATTATTTCTTCCTGTGTTCTCTAGAGAGCCCGTTAGTTTTATGGGCCTTACTATGAGCGTCTATTAATTTTTCTTCCCCAGCCTTTCCTCTTTCAGCACAACCAGAGCCACGCAGACAGAGAGCTAGAGTCGGGCTCCAGTGAGCAGAGATTACATAGATATATAGAGACGAGAGGAAGCAGGCACGGGCGGTTACCTCTGAGGCTGCAGAGAAGCTGTTAAGTGCTGGAGATTTAAAGCTTCATTCGCGTCCGTGCTAACTCCAAGCTGTTCTAAGCCCAGTCCCCCAGACAGCCAAACTCAGACCAGCTGCGAGAGAAAGGATATTACTCCCCCCGGAGCCTCGGGTCTGATTTAGAGGGTGCTTAGAGAAGGCAGGCGGGAAGGAAGGAGTAGAACCATCAGAATTTTATTTCTGGGGAAACTTTCTCTGCTGAAGAGAAGGCGAAGGACAGAAAGAAAGCTCTCATCCGTCATTCGTCCTGGACACAGTGGAGGAGATGAGAACTGGGGGCTCAAGGAGGGCAGGCGACACTCCGGTTGTAAGGAAGACCTCTTGGCCCACAAGGGGGATTAAAGGGCAGCAATGAGTTTCGGAGACAGGGGGGAACACCTGTCTCTGTAAGATGCGGACAGTCACCCGTCCAGGAGCAAGAGGCGGGACCCAGTGAGCTCAGGAAGTTCCCTTCGTCTCAAGAGCAAGGCAATTAGGTTTCCAAATAAGACGGGACGGGTGGAGTGGAGTCAGGATGCCAGGCTGCAGGGTTGGGGGGACTTACCTGCTTAGCTCCCCCACTGGACCAAGCGGAAATAATTCCAAGGATCCTGTCGTAGAAAAAGGCCTGAATCTGAGAAAGGGAAGGAACGCCCGAGAAGGAAGAGGTGGGCAGGCACCTAGCAGCTGAGGAGGAGTAAGGATAAAGAGAACTTCCCCATCTGTTGGGAAACCCGGAGAATTCCAGAGATCAAACCGAGGAACCTTTCACGCCAGTGCAACTGGGGCTGAACTTGGGCTTGACAATGAATCCCAAGGGCAAGCTTTGGGACTCTGAGGGGCAACGGCTGACGGATTCATCCCCGAGTCAGGTGCAGAAGCTTTATGTAACGAGGGGTTCTCTGGGCCAGCTCTGCAGCTGGTGAGCACTCAGGCCGAAGAGTCTACAGGTAGAGAGTCGGTGTTTTGCTTTTTTCTCTTCCAAAGGTTTGAGTTTGGGTAAAAGGGAAAACACTACATTTTCCTGAAAGAAATGTCTGGCCTACAGATCAACATGGAGCTTCCCTGCTGGAATGAAACCACTACAAGGAAGCAACCGGGCATGTCCCCAGTAGCCTGCGGAGTTACGGGCAGGCCTCGCGTCCTAGAGTCATACTGGTGGCCTGCGTGCAGCAGGGGAATTTCTCGGAAGGGCCCCCTCTTGGAGACAAGGTTGAAGCTTGTTTTTAGGGTTCTTCCTTTGTGGAAAAGCTTTCTAGCCACCTACCCTGTATCTCCTATCTCCATCCGTATTTTGCCTTCCTCACTAAGGGGTGGTTGAGTCAATGACAGAAATATTCATTGAACCCACTTGAACAATCCATTCATACCACCCCTTATGCCTTGGCTGCTGGAAAAACAAAGGCCACATTTGTTGCTAAAATAACAGAAGCGGAACATTCTGTTCTGGAAACCATCAATTCCTTCGGATTCCTTCAGATGAAGTCCATTTACATTGATGCTGAATTGTATCCTTCTTTAGAGGTACCTTGAGTCATATCGAAAGTAGGTTGAGTACAAGATTAAATCAATTACATATTTGTGTTCATGCTCTGGACAGTGCTCTGCCACTGGGTGGGGCCAACAAGCAGCATGCTCCCGGCATCATGCCCTCGAGACGCCCCTGTAGAAAGACAAGATGCACAAACACGATGTAGCTCGAGGGGGTTGGATTGTATGTGATCAGAGCTGGAATCAAATGAAAGACCGTTCAGACTTTGCTCTTCTACCAGTCCTTCCAGTCAGAGCTTATCCTTGGGCCTGGCCAGATTTTCCCTCTGCAAGTTAGGGTTACTCTTCTCTTGGTCACTCGGCGAAGGGGGAAGCTGCAGCCCGGAGAGGAAAGGTGATCTGCCCAAGGTCACAGAGGAAGTCACTGGAGGAAAAGTACCAGAGAAATCATGCGATTGCTAGGATTTTAGAGAAGGGAGAGAGACTTTACACAGAAGAGGATAGGGCAGGGCACCCACAATTCCAGTGGACGTTCTTTTAAGGCTCCCATAGAATCTAACTGCAGAATTGAGGAGAGCATGTTTTTTTTGTTGTTGTTTTGTTTTGTTTTTTGAGAAGGGAAGGTCTTTCTGGAACCCCTCAACTCGCTTGATGAATGTAAGGCCACCTGAATGGTTAGGCAGCAGTGCTGAGCTCTTTGTTTCCCATGAAAATGGAGGTTTCTGGGGCTTCGCCCTTAGGAGAGCACAGCAGACCAATGTGAGAGGAAGTGTCGGTGGAGAGGGAGTGAATTTGGTGAGAGGCATTTTATACAAAAAGCAGGAGGTCCACTTGAGACAGAAGAATAGTTCAGGGAGGGAAGAAAGGGGCAAGATGCTCGAATATCCAAGGCCAGCAAATGGGAGCAGAGAGACATGAACTTTGCTCTTGATGCCTCTCTGGGTGGAGAGCGAACTCTTTCTGGAAAGCTTAGTTCCTCTCAGCTAAGACAATGATTGCATAACCTTTCATTTTCAGCCAGCTAATGGGCTGCATTAATAGCCTTTTTTATTAGCTTTTTATGAGAGGATGATATAGTCCGGGATCTTTAGTAGTTAGTCAAATTGTCAAGTTGCCCATAAACTAAGACAAATTAGAAGTGGCCATCCTCTCTCCTGAAGGAGTCAGACATGCCTAGTGATGGTTTTTTCCTGAACGTTCAGACAGAAAGGAGGGTGGCTGAAGATATAGTGGAGGTGAGAAGATTATCCCCTAGAGCTTATGCACTTTTAATTCAACGGCCCCAGGGATGGAAGAATTATTCAATTCTGGACTCAGAAGCAAGAGACCAAACACAAAAGCCAGGAGTTATGATCTAATGAAACTTAATTAAGTATCATTTCCATTTGAGGAAGATTTTCTGGTCATTAATCTGCAATCTTCCTATTGCAACAGATTCCTCTCTGGGAGAAGGGGAGAAAATTTCGTCTTCCTTTTGAAGGAATGGGGCAAAAAGATTTCAGGAATTTAATGCCCAGAGTTCCCTTCTGTGAGGGTGTCTTAGAGCCTCATGAGTTCAGGATAGAGTAGGGCTGGGATTTAGAGTTTAGTCAGAAGTGATATGCAGCTTTGGGCTGGTGGTTTCTATTTTTTTTTTTTTTAAGATTTTATTTATTTATTTGACAGGGAGAGAGAGATCACAAGTAGGCAGAGAGGCAAGCAGAGAGAGAGGGGGAAGCAGGCTCCCTGCCGAGCAGAGAGCCCAATGCGGGACTCGATCCCAGGACCCTGAGATCATGACCTGAGTCAAAGGCAGAGGCTTTAACCCACTGAGCCACCCAGGCGCCCCTGCACTGATGGTTTCTGAATGAATTATATAATGTAAGAGCTAACAGACCTTAGAGATCAATTAACCTAAGTGCTTCATTCTACAGATGAGAGTCAGAGAGGAAAATGCACCTGCCCACCCACAGAGCAGAGCTGCCGAGGTCCACTGAAACCCTGGGTCTGCTGATTCCCATTCCTTTCTCATCTTGGAACATGGCCTTTCTTAACATGGAAGTTAAACATACTCCTTGGCTGGGTGGCCCTACCAGGGAGGCACGGTTTCTTTCTTCTTTGGTAGTCCCCTCCTCCCATCCATTCCCTTTATTTCTAGGTCCTACTTATTCTCCTAAATTATTATCCATGCCAGATAGCAAGAATCGAGCAGGGTATTTTGCATCCTTAGCAAGGCACCAAGAAGGACAAAACCCATGAGACTCCATCTATGGCTGGGATGCCTAGTCTTTCCCAACACTTGCTGCAATGGCTTATCTTGAGTTAGAAAATGCTGGACACTCACAAGGGCTAAATGTCGCTCCTACTCATGCTTGCCTCCCTTCCTTACTCTGCTCTTCCTTCATGTCATGTATGCATCCATGTGGGTTTGGCGCCGGGCAGGTGAAACATTGAATGATGGAGTTCATTGCCTTCTAATTCCAGAACAGATCCAACAGTGGTTGAAGAAAGCTCCTTTGTTAGGACTCTCTCTCTTCTCGGGAAAGTGGCCCCAGCTCTGTCCATTACCAGGAAGAGGATATTGGCCACAACCCACCCTTCTTACAGGGAGAAACTGGAGGGATAAAGAATAGGTAAGTGGCCACCCAAGCTCACTAAGCAAGTCAGGGGCAAACTTGGGAATAAGATTCACATCTCCTGACTTGTACTCTTTGTTCTCTCTTTCCAATGCACTTCACTTTAAAATATCAATTATCAATGCACACTAGCAGACAGAATTCCACATTAATGGAGTCTCTACTTGATTGATTTCTTTGGATATTATCTCTCATTTACTAGATTTTTGCAGCCATCTTTCCAAAAAGTTCAAGACACATTATACACAGACGTGGACTCTTGTCATGAAAGGATAATTGAAGGCAAGGAAATTAAGTGGAAAGGACAGGTGACAAGAAAACTCTGATTCATGCTTTTATTCCACAGGTGTTTACGGAGGGCTTACTATTCTTCAGCATCCAGTGCTAGCTGCTGAAGGAGATCTAAGAAAAATTCAAACCAGTATTTCCTCTCCCTAGGATTATCCTTAATTAAAACACACAGAAGGAAAGATCATTGGAGCCTTGAGTGGTCAGGAAGGGTTTCACTGATGAAAACAAACTGGAGGTAGACCTTGAAGGGTTAAGAAGTTTGGGGCTGGTACGAAGAGAACAGGGGAAAAAGGAAGGTTCCAGGCAAAAGGCAAGTTTGGGGTCAGAATAAGCATACCTTATTTCAGCTCTGACAGGAAGTAGTATTTGCCTTGGGAAAGGAATGGAGATGAAATTGAATAGGTAGGGTAGGGCTAGAGCACTGAATGCCATGAGAAAGGGGGTTGTGAGCAGAAGTGGAAGGACTAAGCAATATTTAATTTAAACCTTCCAGCAAACTGAGATCAAAAGAAAAGAGTAAGAGCCATCTCAGCCCAGCTACCCAGGATGAACAAAAGATTCAGGCACACAGCGATGAACGCGACCCCGAGTCTTACCATAGCGACAACCCCGGCGCCTGGGGTGGTGGGTGAAGGACCCTCTCGGTGCTCGCGGGCATCACAGAGGGAGAGAGGGAGGGCGCCCTAACGCGGTTGCCATTTTCCTGCATGTGTTCGAAATCTGGACTGACAAGACGAGCTGGATAATTTCTCTCAGTTACGTATTGAATTCTCCTCTCTGTGGTACAGGATCCCCTTGAAGCGTGACAGCTGCAATGACTTCCAGATGTTCGCCTCCTCTCTTCTAGCAGACTAGGGTGGATGTGGTAAACTCCACGATGGAAACCAAAAACCCAGCCAGATGTACCATGTCAATGTCAGCAACACACACATCTGGCTTCAATACCGGCAGCGATAACCAGAACAAATGGCTGTTATTCCCGCTGCATTCGGCTTGTCAGCGTTCCCCCGTTAAAAGGCGGCGGGGGCGGGGACGGACGCACTTTGCGGGAGCGACTCCGGCGAGGCTGGGCCGGGAAGGGGGTGCGGGCCCCAACTCCGGCGTCCGAGGCCTCCGAGCAGCCAGGGTAAATATTTGCTTTGCTGGCCTGGGACGAGGAGCCTCGGCCTCCACGGGAAGGCGGCGGCCGTGGCGGCCTCGCTTTTCCTTCCCTCGCGGAGGGTCTCCGGGCGGGCAGCCTCCAGGAGGGCTGCAAGGACCTGCCCTGCACCCCTGCAAGGACCTGCCCTGCCTGGGCTGGCTCGCTCGGTGGCCCCGACCGGGCCTCCCCGGCCTCCTCGGCCTCCCTAGCCTCCCCCGGGGCCTCCTGGGCGGGCTGGAGCTGGGCTCCTTCCTCTTGCAGTTGCTGTGGGCCCGGGTGGGAGGCCAGAGCGCTGACCCGGAGGGAGGTGAAAGTGCGCCCAACTGGGCCTGAGGCCAAGGCCAAGGCCTGGCTCTCTCGTCCCCCAGGGGCCCTAGAAGGAAGCCAGGAGCCTCGATGTCTCTGAGGGCTGGGAGGGCCCAGGGCCCACACCCTGAGCATGGCAGGCAGGTGATGTGGGAAACAAAGGCAGAAGAAAAATTATTAAATTGCCTTACAACTTATATCCCATTGACATCCTTGAAATAGGCAAAGTGACATTCTTCTAGGGACTCAGCTGCCTCCATGTTAATACTTTGCTAAGGACAACAGGTAATCTTCGTCCACTCTCCAGGTTCCTGTAAGTCTACTTTAACGTATAAAAATTCCTTTGGAAACTTCCTTTATGTCTAACCGCCCCCCCCAAGATACATGTTGGTAATCATCCCTCAAGCATATAAGCCACTGATATACATCTGAAGGGTCTCATGAAGACGGTTTTAGTAGATGGTAATAAATGACCTTTTCTTAACAACAGCTAGCCCCTCAAGGTCCCGGAATCCTTGCTTCTAAAATTTCTTCGAGACTTATGAGACTTACATTATCCCTAACCCCCTCCCAACTTACAAGTATATAACGGGCCACTCCTCATGACCCTAATGCAGCCCTTTATGCCCACTGGTCCTGTCCCTGTGCTTTCATAAAACCACCTTTTTGCACCAAAGACTTCTCAGTAATTCTTTCTTGGCTGTGGGCTTCGAAAACTAACATCTTTCCTCCATCTGCAGGGATTTGAGTGGAGCCCAGGGCTGCTCTGGGAGGGAAGCTGTGACCTGAGATCAGAGCAACCGCGGGCCCTCCCGCCATAGCTTGACTCAGCTTCCTCCCCTCCTAGCCTCTGTCTCCTTCTCCTGCATCGGTGAACTGGGCTCACCACGGTTATAGTGCCTTAGGAAATCTCAGCTATTATTATTTCTATGATCACATTTTCTAAATGAAAAAAATTGGGCAAATGGTTGTCTCTGAAAATGGAAGAGACAGTGGAATCTGGACTTCCTAGGAAGGAGGGTACCTTTGTCCCCGTGCAGGCAGGGGAGGAGTTAGCACCCGTATGCTTCTGAGATGCTGCGCTCTCCCCATGCTTTGGGGTTTTGGTCCTGGTTCTGACGCCAACCAGCCAGGTGATGTGAGATGTATCTTGGTTTTCTTCTCTATAAGTTGGGTTTTTTTCCCCATAGAGTTTCTGTGACTCTTAACTGAGACAGTGGTTACAAACAAAAGTGAACTGTGTGTCCCGCTATTAACTAGTTGTGTAATTGTAATTATATGCTACTTGCTTCATTTCCCTGAACCTCAACTTTATCTCCTAAAAAAACTAGCTTGGGGAAATGGGAAATGAAAAGTAGCCCTGAAAGGTATGATGCGCTATACATATGCAGGATTTGTTATGTATTACTTTTTCAGAACAGAAAAAACTGAGGCTCAGAGAAATGAAGTGACTTGCCCCAAGGCCACGAAGTAGACAAACAAGCGAAGTTTTATTACTGATTTTTAGTTTGGCTTAGGTTGACACATAATTAGGTTTTAATCAGTCATCTCAGTATTGGCTTTGCAATTCATCATTCCTTCTACCTTCAGTTTTAAGGCCAGAGCTGACGAAGGAGTCTCGAGTTAGCCCAGGTCAAAACAGCTCTGCATAAAGACCCTGGAGGGCTAACTCAGTAGCTTCCCTGGATTCAACCCACAGAATTTCCACGGACAAATGTTCAGGAGTGATGTCTCTGCCCAGTCTCATTTGAGCTCTTTCCCTCTCCTTCTCTCTGGCTTCTCTTACTTTTAGCTTGCCGTTTCCTCAAGAATACCATCCTTTTCTTTCCACTTCTTATGGAAATCTCTCTCTTTCTGTAATTTTCCCAGTTGCTTCCCTTGCATAATTACCCAGCCGGGTTCTCTTGACCTTCTCTTCTAGGTCTCCCTCCATTCTCTAAGTTTACTTAGGCAGGCACATTCTTGCTGTCATCTCTCTTCTTAAAAAATTTATTTTGGTCAAGGTGATGTTTATTTTATTTTATTTTAAAGATTTATTTATTTATTTTAGAGAGACGGGGGGGAGGGGTGGATGGAGAGAATCTTCAAGCAGACCCTACCCCTGAGCAAGAAGTCCAATGCCAGGCTCGATCCCACGACCCATGAGATCACGACCTGAACTGAAGCCAAGAGTTGGACACAACCAACTGAACCACCCAGGCAACCCCATCAAAATGATGTTTAAGGGGCGCCTGGGTGGCCCAGTTGGTTAAGCATCTGCCTTCAGCTCAGGTCATGATCCCAGGGTCCTGGGACTGAGCTCCACATCGGGCTCCCTGCTCAGTGGAGAGTCTGCTTCTCCCTCTGCCCCTCCCCCTGCTCATGCTTTCTTCCTTACTCTCGCTTTCTCAAATAAATAAATAAAATCTTAAAAAAAAAACAAAAAACAAAAAAATGATGTTTAAAAGATGTAAAAATTCAGACATTACTACTGGCTCTATAACAACAATAATAAGAAAAACAATGATTCCTTGACCATTCCCAATTACTCCCTCATGAGAAGCGATCACTTTAAATGCTTATCTGTTTTGTCTTGGTACTTATGTCCTTATTTATTAAGAACATGCTTATTCTGTATTTCTCTGTTTATTGATTTTAGGTATTGTCTTTTGACTTTCTACCACAGCAAGTGAGACTATGTAGCATAATAGTAACTGAGAACATGGACTCTAGATGGAAATTACCTGAGTTTAAATCCCAAGTCTAATTCTTACTAATTGTGTGACCTAAGCAAGTTACCTAATTGCTATGTGCCTCAGTTTCCTCATGTGTAAGATGGATGATAATAGAATCTACTGCGTAGAGCGATTAAAGACTGAAAGTTGAATACATAATGAGTTTAGAATAATTTCTGACACACAGTATAATATACACGGCTATATAAATGTTTGTCATCATTAAACTGGTCTGCATACACTTTCTCTCTGCTCTTTTTTCCAATATAGTTACATCACCATTTTAGTTAAATCAATATTAAGTATTTACATTATGACTATGTAAATATTATTCCCAGCTAAGCCACATAGAATCCTATAATTTTGCTTCCTTCTTCATTCAGCCTTTTGTTTGCCCTGTAATTAGTACTTTTCTATCTTTTTTTTTTTTTTTTTGGTATTCCGTTTAGTTTTTTATGTACCTATTATTAACTTATCTGCAAATCCCCTGTGAATACATTCAAATACAGGTATCCTCTTGGTTTTGTTATTTTCCTTGGGAACGCTCCTGGAACTTCTGCTGCGTTCCTGTTCCCACCTGGACTGGTTCCTCTGTGGCCTGACTCACAGTTCTAGTCTGTGAGTGGAACATTCTGGGATGTCCTTTCAACATCATCCTGGAATCTATCTGTGTTGCTCTTCAGTATTGGAGTTCATATTGCCCAGATTATACATATGGTAGAAACTGCTGGTTATCTTCTCAGGTTCATTCTTTCCTTCTTCCATAGTGATAGAATTGTAGCTAATATGTGGTGGCCCAGCGGAAGACTACATTTCCCAACTCACCTTTGAAGCTAAGGATTACCACATGACCAGGTTTTGCCAAGTGAATGCAAGCGGAAGCAATGTATGCCACTTCCTGGCTTTCCCATAAAAACCTCCACACCTTTTCCCCTCTGGTGACCTGGAACATGGCAGTAGCTGCAGTCAAACTTTGATGATACAGAAAAGGATAATGCCCTAAAATAGTTTTCAAACGTTACCAGAATTACCTGGAAAGCCTGTTAAAACAGATTTCCAGGCTCAAGCCCTAGAATTTCTGATCCATTAGACTTGGTGTTGGGACTGAGAATTGGCATTTCTAACGACTTCTCAAGTGATGCTGGTCAGGAGATTACACTTCAAGAACCATTGCTCTGAGGGGTGGCAGAGAAACAAGACAGAAGGAATTTGGTTCCCTGAAGGACTGAATGGAGCAGAGTTGCCCTGCAGACCTGGAATGTTTACCTTAGACTCTTACGTGAGAGGAAAAAATAAACTTATGTCTTCATTAGCCACTAAATTATTTTCGGATCTCCAGATTACAGCAGTCAGCTTTTTTTTTTAGAGAGAGAAAGAAAGAGAGAAGAGGGAGGAGCAGAGGGAGAGAGAGAGAATCCTAAGGAGGCTCCACACCCAGCACAGAGCCCGACACAGGGCTGGATATCACAACTGAGATCATGACCTGGGCCAAAATCAAGAGTCAGACACTTAACCGACTGAGCCACCCAGGCACCCCAGCAGTCAGTTTTTTCATTGGCATTTCTTCTCTTTTTCTTTACTCTCCTGGTTTTAGCAAAGCATGTCTGCCAGTAGCTTCCTGAACAAAAAAGATACATTTCTTGAGATTTCAAATGTCTGAAACTGTGTTTTTAAAATTACACTTTATGTATAGTTTGACTGGGTATAGAATTATGGTTTAAAATCATTCCCTCAGAAATTTCTCCATTGTTTTTAATTGTTCTTCTGAGTCTCAGTCTTTTTAAGTGACTTGTTTTTCTTTTTAGATTTCTTTTTAGAAACTTTTATGTTCTTTTTATTTGTGATGATATGAAATTTCAGAATGATGTATGCTGGGTATGCCTTTTCTTATTCACTGTACTATGTGTTACTTTTCTTTAGGTCAGATCCAGTATTAATTCTTGAGTGATTTCCTCCCATCTGTTTTCTTGGTTCTCTCTTTCTAGAACCTCTGTCTCAAAATTTCCTATCCTTTACATCTTCTTTAACTTTTTGTTGTTGTTCCACTCTCTGGGAGATATCTTCAACTTTATCTTTCAAAAGAAAACCATATTTAATGACTTAGAGCATTTTCCTGCTTTCTAATTTTTTAATAGCCTCTTGTTCTTATTTCATGTATGTAATATTATCCCTTTTTCAGAAATTTTCTTCTGCTTCCTGCCCTGTTTTTTCTGAGTTCCTCATTTTCCTGAGCTCCTAACATTTCATGTTAGTGGCTTTTGTCAAATGTCTAGTGATCCTTTTCTGCATGGCGCAGGAGCAGAAGGGGGCCCTTGTCAGTCGCTGAACTTTACCATAGTTTCTTCAGAGAACTGACCTCTTTGGGGTCCTTTCCTAGTCTTTTCTCTTGGATCTACAAATTGCTTGTAGAAGAATACTCCAATCCCCTGTCTGGGGTCAGGAAGAGGGATAGAGTGTGTGAGCCTGGTTTCTAGCACTCTGGGAATGGAAATGGGAAAGGAGGCTGAGAGTCTTACCATTCAGTTGGTATGTCAACTTTCACTGAAATGCCTCACCATACCCTCCCCCGCTCCACACACATACGCAGCATCTGATGTGCCTGATCCAGACCTATCTGGATCAGTCTCTCTAGAGGGTAAATCTTCTGTCTTCTTTTAGGGTCAAGGCAGGATCCGGAGGGTCTAGCTGCTTCTTTTAAAGCCGGTCATAGATTTAAGTCATGGCATGGATTTTCATCCTATGATCTACTATGCCAGTTATCACTCATCTGGTTTGCTTTTCAGTTCTCAAAATTTTTACCACATCTTTGGCTGTTGTTGTCTTCTCTTCCATTCTTTTTTTCTTTGTGGGTTCATGCTTTTCTTTTATTCTTTATTGTCACTTTAGTGGGTTTCAGAAGAGAGCAGAAATAATAAACATCTGTCCATCTTTTACTTGAAGCTTCTATTCTTCTAAGTAAAAATGAAAACATCAGAATATCTTAATCACCCAAATTATATTAGTAATTATATTAATGTGGTAGAATTGTATTTTTTTTCCTTTGCCCTATTTTCTGTAATGTGTTTATATTCTTTTTAGAATGTTTTAATTGCATTTGTTTTGATTTAGTGGTTCTAGTTCTGGGAAGTCATCCTAAGGCAACAACCAAAAATGTGTATAAGAAAGCTCTACAGGGTGGTTCCTCACTGGGTATTTATAACATAGAATATTGGGGACACCTGTGTGGCTCAGTTGGCTAAGCATCTGCCTTTGGCTCAGGTCATGATCCCAGGGTCCTGGGACTGAGTCCCACATTGGGTTCCCTGCTCAGTGGGGAGCCCGTTTCTCTCTCTGCCTACTGCTCCCCTTGCTTGTGCTCTCTCTCTGACAGATAAATAAATAAATAAATAAAATCTTTTAAAAAAGTAAATGAATATAATATCAAATATTGGAAACAACCTAATTGTCCAGCGATAGGAGATTGATTAAATATTTTAGGGTACATTCATGTAATGGCATGTGTGGCAGCCATTAAAAATGATGTTTTGGGAGGCTAACGATGTGTTAAAATCTTCATAATGCATTGTAAGTTTAAAAAAATTAGCAAAATAGTATGAGAAGTATGTCCTTTTTTAAAAAAGAGTGTCGTACCTGGCGAATCTTGTTTTTCCTGTGTACATTGTGAAAAATGATTTATAGAGTCAAAGGACACCAGTAAGCAGATAGATTGGAAAGTTACTGAAATTTATAAATAATTTGATTGTGTATTACATTTTATCGCTGTACCTAAGCACATTGAAAAACGGAGGGTCCAAGAAATAAATGCTTGAAACTCCATACACATACACATGCGCATAAAGAGTGTGTGTGACTGTATGTATACATAAATAATATGGTAATGATATATGTATATATGATAATGCTTATATTAATAACATTATTGAGCATTTACTACTTGGTAATATTCTGAGCCCCTTATGTGGATTGCCTTAGTTCATTCTCACAACAATTATATAAAGTTAATGCTATTATTATTTTCATTTTGCAGGTGAAGAAACTGAGGCCTCAATAGTTAATGTAATTTACCAGAGGCACAGAGAGTCATGATTCACACTCAGGCCAGACCTGCTGACCCCAGAGTCTGTCTGCTTATCATTATATGCCAAAATATTAAAAGGTCGGTGATATTTCAAATGACCTTTATTTTCTTTGTGTGCTTGGGGAATGAGGAAGAGGGTGAAGAGTTAAGAAGGGATTTGAAAAGGTTGACCTTTGCTGCAATGTTTTCTTTGCAATTCATTAGTGGAAACTGTCCCTTTCCTCATTTATTATTTTCTGTTTTAGAGGTCTGAGATTTAAAAGGTTTGTCTCTAATACATGTTTAGGGATAGTAATTTGTTGGTGCTTGTCACTTATCATTAGGTGATAAATTGCTTCAGGACACAAGCTACCTACTTTAAGTGAGATGCCATTAGAAACCAAACCCTGAAGTGCAAATCAAAACCACAAAGAAGTATCATTTCATGCCTGTTAGAATGGCCATCATCAAGAAGACAAGAGATAAGTGATGATAAGGATGTGGGGAAAGGGGACCCTTGTACACTGGTGGTGGGAGTGTAAACTGGTGCAGCCACTGTGGAAAATTAAAAATAGTTGGGGCGCCTGGGTGGCTCAGTTAGTTGGGCAACTGCCTTTGGCTCAGGTCATGATCCTGGAGTCCCGGGATCGAGTCCTGCATTGGGCTCCCTGCTCAGTGGGGAGTCTGCTTCTCTCTCTGACTGTCCCCCTTCTCGTGCTTTCTCTCACTCTCAAATAAATAAATAAAATCTTAAAAAAAAAAAAAAAGAATTCCTGGTGTCTGGCTGTTTTGCAACCGGGATACTGGCTTTAAAAAAAAAAAAAATAGAACTACCCTATGATCCAGTAATCCCACCTCTGGGTATAAGTCCAAAGGAAATGAAATCATTATCTTGAAGAAATTTCTGTACCCCCGTATTCACTGCAGCCTTATGCACAATAGCCAACCTATGTTGGAAACAACCTAAGAATCCACGATGAGTGGATAAAGAACGTGTGATATCGTGAGTATGTGATAATGGAATATTATTCAGTCATAAAAAATAGGAGAGCCTGCTATTTGTGACATCATGGATGGACCTTGAGGGCAGGACGCCAAATGAAATGAATCAGGCAGAGAAAGATACACACTGTGTAATCTCACTTACATGCAGTGTCCAAAACAGCCAAACTCAGAGAAGCAGAGAGTAGAATGGTGATTGTCAGAGGCTGAAGGGTAAGGGAAGTGAGGAGATGTTGGTCAAAGGGCACAGATTTTCAGTTATAAGATGAATAAGTTCTGGGGATCTAAGGTACTGCGTGGTGACTATAGTTCATAGTACTGGGCTGTATAAGGAAAGTTGCTCCGACAGTAGAGCTTTCGCTGTTCTCACCATAACACCACCACCAAAATGGCAATGATGGGATGTGAAGGCTGCGTTAACCAATCTTATTGTGGTAAACATGTCACAGTGTATTGGGTTTCAAATCATCACGCTGTACACCTTCAACTTACATGGTGTGATATGTCAGTTAGATCCCAATAAAACTGGAAAAAAGAGAAAAAAGAAACCAAGTGCTGTCACAAGAAATCCAAGCAGCAAAAAGACAAGCAAGTGCTAGTTATTTTGGGCAATATTCCGTTGTCTTAAGTTCCAGAAGAGTAGAATTTGCCTCCCCTCCCTTTTTTTTTTGGCTTGTGTTTTTCCATCATACCTAGCGACGAGTGGTTTATAGGCTCTCAATAAAGGCTGTTGGTCTGCCGACTAGTTGTCCTGGACAGTCGTCCGAGAAACCCACTGCTTCCCCTCCCTGAGGTGTGCACCTACAGCCTAGGACTCAAGGAGCTAGGTTTATTGCCTTTGTTGGGCTATAGTCAAGGACAGGTACACTCGAGATATTTGCGAGATGCTCGTGCCTGTCACCCTCTCCGCAAACGCTGTGGGTCCCAGCTGAAGCTGATTAACGGTTCTTCCTGATGGATGGCGCCCCCACCCCACCCCTCCCATTCTCACCCGTGCTGCTTGAACTACATCATTAAGATGCAGCAGGTGTTCGATATTGTTTTGCTATAAAACTAAATGGGCTTAAAGTGTTCAGAGATAATGCATTCCCCTATCAGTATTTATGAAGGAGTAAAGATATTCTGGTTTGGCCCCAGTCCCAATGCATGCTCTTCTCCAGACTCCACACATTAAAAACTGTGTTTTTTCCCTTTCTTTCTTTTTCTTTTTTAAAATGTCCCTTCTGCAATGTTTGCCTCTGATTAATATCCTTGTGCTCTCCGAGCCCCCGAAAGTGGTTTAGTTTTGCTAGGACACTTTAACAATATCGTGATTTACGGAGCAATTCATTGGAGCCAGGGGGCAATGTGATATAACAAAGCATTTTTCACAGGCTTTCTCCCAGAGTTACCACGAATGCAAAACCACTGAGAAGCTGAGGCGCAGATAACTCAGGAACTAAGGTGAATTCACTGAAAGAACAAAAGGCGCTGGTTTCCAAAGGCCATTTTGAATAATGAAATATTTAGTAAGGACCCATTAACCCCAGGTAAACCCAAGGCAAGTGAAAAGGAGGTGGTGGGGAGCTCTCCTCGCTGTGATTCCAATCTGAGACATCGGTGTTGCCACTTAGCGATGTCAACTGCAGAGTGCATTCAGTTGGCACCACTGCATAGATCTCACTAGCACGGGGCAGAATACAGCTTCCTTTCCAATCACCAACTGTCGTATGATCTACTGCTAAGGAGCAGACTAGAAGCAGATCCATAGGACTGACTGGTGTGTGCTGATGACATCGTGTGAAGCAAGTGGCCCTTCCACTCGGTCCCCCAGTTCAGAGCCATGTCACAAATCATGGAGAGATTTAAAAGGAAGTTCTGCTTGTTAGTGACCATTTCCTCTGAAAGCGTTAGTGCCCGCCTGGCAAACTGCACACACTAGCCCAGGCTGTGCAGAAATGAGGCTTCCAACAGCCTCATGAGTTATTGGAGAGATCGGCGCGAGAGAGGCATGATCATTAGCTCCAGCTCGAGGCAGCCGGCAGCCTCCGAGCCTCGGACTCCGAGCCAGGCTTCCTCCTCCAGCTGGGATGAGCAGCTGCCTCTGGAGTTCTGCTCTGGACTAGACTGATGACTCATCTGACCGAGTGTTTTCCTCGCTGACTCCTCAACTTCCCAGACTTTAAAAAGGAGGCTTTGAGAAGGGCATCTGAGTCAATCAGTTCAGTGAATAACTCTTGATTAAACAGCTCCCATGTGTCCTGCATCGAGCTTGCTGCTATGGCTGTTTACAAATGAAAGGAAGACCTGTGTTCTCTTCTCATAAGGAGCCTACGATGGAGTTGAGGAAACCATCTAAGTACACGTGAAACAATCGGGACAACGGTGAACTGTGCTGAGCTGTACAGAGTTGAGTGTAGATGGGAGTCTGAGTCTAGAAGGCGAGAGGACTGCCATTGTTAAGGGTTTAGGAATGGGAAGAGGGTGGAAATGCTGGAGGTCAAAATGCAGGCAACAATGTTCACATGCTTTCCTACACCGTAGTAAGGTGGCAAAAACCAAAGGGAGAGGAGGTATCAGGGATGGAGCTGTCTTTCCTTCCGGCTGTGCAGCAGGTGCACTATGGGATGGAGGGGCACCGGAACTTTCAGGGTGGTAGCCATCCTCCGAGGCCACCCTAGTGTGACCCCTGGCTTCTGACATTCACTCTTGGGTGGTTCTGCCCATTGTACCGGGGTTGGTCTGTGTGACCGAGAGCCTGTGGCAGACATAATGATATGCCACTTCTGAGATTAGAGTTTAAAAGACGCCGTGGCTTCCTTTGGCGCTTGTGGTCTTTCTGTCTCTGCCTCTGTCACGTGCACTGGGCAAAGCCAGCTTCCATGTCATGAGCAGCCCTGTGGAGAGGTCCATATGGCAAGGAACTGACACTTTTTTTTATCCTACGGATTTTTCCTGCATGTAGGTAATAACAAGTTCATAAGGTTATACACTGTAGCTTTAATATCAAAAGACTGAAAACAATCCAGACAACTATCAATAAGGGATTATTTAGGTATAGGATATCTGTAAAATGGAATATGATACAGCCATAAAAAATGAAGATACTCTTTGTGTACATACTTTGAAAGATCTCCAAGATATTTTGTTAAGTGACAAAAATTAAGTAACCAATTGAGTAACAACAGAAGAGAGAAAGAGTACTTACACTAGATATGTATTTGCTTGTGTGTGTGTCATGTATACATATCCAGGAGGATATGTAAGAAATTGATAATATGCAGTACCTTGGTGGAGAGAAGTAGGGCATCTGGGTAGGAAAGGATAGGGTAGAAAAGAGAATTTTTATTTTTTTTTACTTTGTACCCCTTTTATTCTTTATGGAAATGTACTACCAATCCAAATTAGCAAATAAAAACATTTTTAATAATAGGAGTACTCTGACATGGAACTGACACTTTCTACAAAGAGCGATACGAATGAGCTTGGAAGTGGATCCTCCAGCCTCATTCGAGTCTTCAGATGACGGCAGCCCCCGCCAATGGTTTGACTGCAACCTCACGGGAGACGCTGTGACCTCACGGGAACAGCTAAGCTGTTCCAGCGTTCCTGACCCACAGGAACTATGCGTGGGAAAAAACCCATATATTTGTTGTTTTAAGTTGCTATCATTGAGCACTACCACCTTCTGGGCCAACCCCAACTCTGTACTTGTCTTCAGCTCAGGTGGTGCTTCGTTCAGGGTCAGTAGACCCAGGATATCTAACTGCAACACTCTTCTTCCTGGTACCAAATTTGTACCGGCTTTTTCAAATTGAAGGCTGTCAAAACTCCTCTCAATAGTTGAATCGGCCTCTGCCACTGCTCTGGGTTTTCAGAAGCAGCCAAAGAGTCCCCTGGCTGTGGGTACACCAAACAGTGCCACTGAGTAAGTACTGTACGAGCTCGAGTCTTCAGCCTGCTGATCAGACAGGACTTGCAGTCTTCCATGTGGTTTGTGAAAGCCGCAGCTGGAAAAAATTCTGCAGAGGAACCGCATCCCCCGTCCCGCTCCCAGTCTCCACGGTAGTGGACATGAGAGCATGAGATGCCCATCCGGACACATTTCAGTGGCTTCTGCATTTCAGAGAATAGTCTGAATCAGGAATCAGGAAGCCGCCCGCAGACATTATGGTGAAATCCTATTGTAGGCAAAGCACTTAATGAACCCACTGCTTTCTTTTGGCCAAAGCTGAGAGATGATGATGTCCTCAGGGTGGCTGGACTATGTCAGGGCTTGTCAAACTGTTGGGAGGATAGCAAAAACCAAGTTGGGAAAGCCCAGTAGACCACAGCGGGGGAGGGAGAAGAACAGCAGTTCAGTGTCACAGACACTTCGCTTTATGGCAGTTACTGTCTTCTAGCATTTTCTGCCTTGGCCAGTGGCAGGAGTACCCACTCGGTTTTCTAAAGCCATGGGAGAGAACTGTTTTGTCCAGCCATCCGGTCTTGCAGAGGACCTCTTCCTGTTTGTCCAGCTCTTCTCCTATCCTCCATTCCCAGTGCACTTGCCCTGGTTTGGGCCTTTGTCACTTCTTATCTGGATGATCATAGTCACCGTATATCTGGTGATCAGAGTTCTCTCTCCAAGATAACTTTCCAAGAGTTATCTACCCAAAGACCTGCTAGTGTAATACCTCTGCTCAAAAACATTCAGCATCTGTCGCCTACAGGATATAACCTAAACTCCAGAGCATGTGAAGGGGGCAGAGTTCTAGTTGCATTACTAAAAAATTGAAATAGCTCAAAACTGATTTTCCACACGTAGCATAAAGAGCTCGGCTTGAATTCTACTTCCGCCACTTATCAAGGTTTCTAAGGCTCGATTACCTCTTTTGTGGAATGAGATAATAAGGCTTGCCTGCTACAGAGTCTGGCACACAGTAGGCATGCCACAAATGATTGCTGAATGAGAGTGTATATTCTCTATTAACATGTAATTATCTCTTGTGTGCGGTAGTAGGGTTGGAGAGAGAGAATTTATGTATTAAATTGCCCTCTTTTTTTTTTTTTAAGATCTTATTAATTCATTTGACAGAGAGAGAGATCACAAGTAGGCAGAGAGGCAGGCAGAGAGAGAGGGGGAAGCAGGCTCCCCGCTGAGCAGAGAGCCCGATGCGGGGCTCGATCCCAGGACCCTGAGATCATGACCTGAGCCGAAGGCAGACGCCTAAGCAACTGAGCCACCCAGGTGCCCCAAATTGCCCTCTTTCATAACTATAATCATCTCCTGTCGGGGTGTGTGTGCATGTGTGTGTCATTACCAGTTACTGAACAATTTCTTATAGACTCTGACCTCTATCTTTCCATCCATATTCAAGCACAGCACTCAGTCTTCCAACTTGTCCTTGATTGATTTGCTTTCTCTTCATATGGTAGTATTTTCTTCCTGCTCCTTGTGAACTTTTTTTGGTCTCTTTGTTGTTGTTGTTGTTGTTGTTTTCCTAGATGTTTACTGAAATCCTTGGAAAAGGAAGCCTATCCTCCTGAATATTGGTCAGGCCTCTCCTGACCATTAGTAAACACATTTTGTGCCCTTGTGATTTGATAGAAATATCCCAGATCCATCCCTACAGGTCATTTTTTCGATATTTCTTCCTCAGCAAGGAAGTTTTCCACATCTTTTGTTGGTCATGAGTCAAGCAAAATCCATTTGCAAAGCCTTGAGTGAATAGAACCTCTCCTCTGATTCTAGAAACCCCAAGACCAAGAGCAGAGAAAATTATGTGAAGACAGCCCCACCCAAGATAAATTTTATGTCTGCAAAATCGTAGAAAGCAGAAGAAAATAAATTGAACTAACGTATGTAAGTAAGTTCCTGGCACAGAAGAAGTATTCACTCCACCTCCCACTTTATTCCTCTCATATTTATGTCAGACAATGTTTTCGGATTGCAAACAATAAGACCAACTATAGCTAACGCAGGGAAACGGGACTGATTGAAGAGATCTTGCCCAGGCACTATGCTGGAATGAATGTAAGAGCCTTCCCAGCTTGACCTCAATCTGCCCTCCTGCCCACATGTGCTCTGGTCTCTCTCACTCACTCCTTTGTACCCCATGGGGATTTTGTTACTTTATTCCTTCTGCTTGCTATCTCCTTCCCCATCCCTTACTTTAGATGTCCTATTCATCCTTCAAAACACAAATGTTGGGGTGCCTGGGCAGCTCAGTTAGTTAAGTCTTCGGCTCAGGTCATGATCCCGGGATCCTGGGGTCAAGTCCCGCATCAGGCTCCCTGCTCAGGGGGGAGCCTGCTTCTCCCTCTCCTGCTTTCCCTGCTTGTGCTCTCTCTCTCTCTGACAAATAAAGAAATAAAATCTTTTAAAAAGCCCACAAATGTCAAGAAACAAAACTAAACCACAACTACTATCCCAACATAACAAAAAGACAAGAAATAACAAATGTTGGTGAGGACGTGGAGAAAGGGAACCCTTGTGACTGTTGGTGGGAATGTAAATTGGTGCAGCCAACGGATGGAAAACAGGATGGTGTTCCCTCAAAAAATTAAAAATAGAACTACCATATGATCCAGCAATTCCACTTCTGGGTATTTATCCAAAGAAAACAAAATGACCATCTCAAAAAGATATCTGTACCCTCATGTTCATTGCAGCATTATTTACAAGAGGCAAGACATGGAAAAACCCTAAGCGGTCCATCAACAGATGAATGGATAAAAAAAATGCAGTGTATATACGCAATGGAATATTGTTCAGCCATAAAAAGAAGGACATCTTGCTGTTTGCAACAACATGGATGGACCTTGGAGGCATTCTGCTAAGTGAAATAAATCAGACAGAAAAAGACAAATACTATATGATCTCACCTATATGTAGAATCTGAAAAAACAAAACTGAACTCACAGATACAGAGAGGGTTGCCAAAGGAAGGGGGAGGAGAGCAGGAAAAATGGATGAAGCTTGTCAAAAGGCACAGACTCCCAGTTATCAGGTAAATAAGTCGTGGGGATGTAATGTGCAGCATGGTGACTATACTACTACATTTTTAAAAATTGTTTTTAATTTTTAAAAAGGGTCACCCACGTTTTATAAGCTAATTCCTCACAAAACTAGGATATATATAGATCTTAACTATATATATATATGTGTGTACATATATATCAAATAAAGTATTCTTTGATAGTTTCTTTCAAGGAAAATCAAAATTTAAATAAAGACTATTACCTTTTAAAAACCTCAAATGCTATCACATCCTAACTACTTTCAGAACAGTGGTTCTCAAGTTGGGCAATGGTTCTCAAAATTTAGCGTGAATAAGAATAATCTAAGAAACTCCTTAAAAATATGTCTCCCTGGGGTGTCTGGGTGGCACAGTCGGTTGAGTGTCTGACTTTTGTTTTCCGCTCAGGTCACGATCACAGTGTGGTGAAATTAAGCCGAAAGTCAGGCTCCACACTCAGCATGGAATCGGCTTTAAGACTCTCTCTCCCTCTCCCTCTGCTCCTCCCCACCTCTCTCTCTCTCTCACTCTCTTTAAACATAAATAAATAAATAAATCTTTAAAAAAAAATACATCTTCCTGGGCCCCCCTCCTGAGATTCTGATTTGGACGGTCCTGGGATGAGACCTTGGAATCTGCATTTATAACAAGTCTGCTTTGATTCAGATGGTCTGTGCACAGTCAGGATGGTCTTTCCACAACCATAGCTGGATGGACACAGGACTAGAGCACTTAC
Organism: Potos flavus; assembly: GCA_028534135.1. NCBI lineage: Eukaryota > Metazoa > Chordata > Mammalia > Carnivora > Procyonidae > Potos > Potos flavus. The sequence goes on from CM052899.1 coordinate 29,853,772, forward strand.
CTCTGGCTCCTTACCTGGAGAGGAGTTGGACCTCAGGTACCTGCAGTCCTCAGCACTCAGCACAGTACCTGGCACATAACTTGGTGTTTTCCACTTCCTGAATGAATCCCTGTCTCTCAAGCCATGATTGCAATTGCTAATCATCAAAAGAGACTCATAGAGCATAATATCCAAAGAAAGACTGCTCTAGAAATGAGAGGCACTGACCTAGTGCGTGGGAAAAGCCACAGACAGGGGAGCCCCACTCCTCCGGTGGGTGAGCTTTGCTGGCGCTGGAGACCATTTCAGACCCTGCAGGGTGGGGGTAGGTGGTGATTGTGGGAGATCTGGAGAGACAAGAAGATGAAGTTTATCAGTAGAAATAACCACAGCCCTGAAATACCAAACCAGCAAAAAAGGGCGGCAGAAGACGACCATTGAAGGGGCACCTGGGTGGCTCAGTCGGTTAAGCGTCTGCCTTCCGCTCCGGTCATGGTCCCAGGGTCCTCTGATGGTGACTCGCATCGGGCTCCCTGCTCAGTGGGGATTCTGCTTCTCCCTCTCCCTCTGCCTGCAGCTTCCCCTGCTTGCGCTCTCTTCTCTTTCTCTCTCTCTCTCTCTGTCAATCTTTCAAAAAAATAAATAAAAATAAATATTAAAAAAAAAAAGAGAGAGAGAGAAGACGATGATGATGATGACCATTTAAGGTCAGGAGGTAGAAACATCCCCTGGCTTTTCTGAAGGCTTCAAAGGAGCCACTCAGGAAAAACACCCCTGCCAGAGAGGCCGGGAGAAACGCTCAGGCGGTGCGAACAGGCTTGGGGGTCTGCCAGCCCCTGGGGCGGGCCCCTCCACCCAGCACAGGGTATTTTTTTGTGAGGAAACAAGAACAGAGAATAATCCTGGCTGGCAAGGCACTCCCTGAGGAAGTCAGGAGGCTTGCCTGTTCGCCGCCCTCACTTCCCATATGCCGGCGTGTTTGTTGGCATCGCGCTCCTGTTAATTAAAGGAAGTGTGTTTGCCTTCGGCGCTGGTGCCCTGGCCCAAACATCATTCTTTCCAGGGGTCTCCAGCGCAGCGCCGCCACCGGTAGAATCAATTAGGCTCCCTCCCAAAAGTCAGGCCGCTTTTCCAAGCCCGGAGGTGAAACAACTCTGCCCCCCTCCCTTCCCCGCTGCCGCTTGGGGCTCACATGTCAGCCCCACGTTTCTCCCTATGGCCACGGCCTGGCAGCGCCAGAGCCCGCCTTGGGGGGGGAAATCTGCCCAAATGAATAGAAAAATAACTCTTGGGGGCGATCCACCAGCCTGCAGATCCAGGGCGACAGGGAATCTGCTTGTGTACCGGGAGGGAGTTGTGTAGCCCATCCCCACCCCCCTGCCGTACTGTTCTAACTTTATTTGAGCCTGGCCTTATAAACAATATTTTATGAAGCCAGAGTGAGGGTGCCCGAAGCAGAGGTGAGCAGGCTTCCCCAGGAGTCAGTAAAAGTTACACCTGAGGTATAACAAGTCTTCATTAAAATGCCACCAGGGAGCTTCCGACTGTCCAGCCAGCTCTCCAAGCCTCCCCCTGCAGAGCCAAGATGGGGCACCCGAGCAGCACGCGCCCGGGAGGGGGGGGCGGGGCGCAGAGCCACGGGCTGCGTCAGACGGGCTGCGTCAGACGGGCCCCGGATGTACATCCCAGCGGAGCCCTAACAAACCACGAGGGCTCAGACCTTCTTCAATTTGTAAGCGTCATCCTGGCGAAGGCTGGTAGCCAGTGAGCTGCCCGGTGGACCCAGAGGCTCGTCGTTGGGGAGTACATTAGGACCCCGCACTGTGGCAAATCCTGGGCCCCATCTCCTCTCCTTCCTCCTTTGTCGTGACCGCCGCCCTCAAAATCTCAAAATGTGCTGACGTTCATAGAATCACTACAGAATATGTTCATGGATACACACACACACATATTAAATCTTAATCACTGCCTTACAATGAGATAGGGATGGTTATCACCAATTTACAGATGAGGGAATTAAGGCAAAGAAAGACAGTAGAGAGAGAATTCCATCTGTTTTGGACTCCCAGCGCAGCGTTTTTTTCTGCTAAACCACATTGTTTCGCTGGGCTTCCCGCTCTAATGAACTCATTTACATCAAGTATTTTGGACTTGGTGTGCTTTGATTTCCAAGAGTATGTGTCTTTTACAAGTGTGTTCCAAATTCCTCTTTTCTTCCTCCAGCAATCCTAACACAGACGCAATGGCTAATAACAGGAATGGACTAGCAGATGTCACCGAAGGATATTATCGAGGAAAGGTCACCCCTAAAATTTTGCCACGTGAGCAGTTCCTTTGAGTAATTCCAAGCTTAAAAGGGGGGGGGCGGGGAATAATGTAGAAAAAAGCAGCCCTCAGGTGGTTTTCAGCTCTGATCATGCGTTTTAAGCGCCCAGATTTGACTTTTTCCTTTGATTGGTCTTTGCAGTCCTTGCTCAAAGTTAGCTAAGTGAAATGAGTAAGAATGTGAAAGTATGAGAGAAGATGTGTTTTAAACCCCTGTATCATGAGCAGTTGTCAAGGAAATGTAGAAACCGTGGGGCCCGAAGTCACAGACTGGAAATTCTTTCCAGTGGCATGATTCTGCATCTCGGAACCAGTCTGTGGGTAAATAGGTGATGAGGCCCTCCACCGGGGGCTGGCTGAGATTCCTGGAAGTGAGGTACACCACACAACTGTTCAAGCCACTGAGTCAGCTGGGACCATGCGCTTTTAGCCAGCAGAACTTGAGAACTTTTGAAGGAAAATACCCTGCTGCCCATCCTGGCTGAATCCCTCCCTCTCTTGGAGCCTGTGGGACCGGGCTCTGCTTAGCAGAAGAGTCTGAACCACCAACGGGCTGCCATGAGGTTTGCCGCTGTATAACGAGGCTGGGTGGGGTGCTTCTTGCCACCTAAGGAAGCATGGTTTGGAAACCGGAGTCCTGTTTGCCAACCCTGCTTCAAATGCAGCCATTGTGCCTGAGAACCCAAGTGAGGGCCTGTTCGTGCTGCCATCGAGCACACGGATTTTGTTGACAGAGCTAAGCCTGACGCCCCCTGGCCTGGATACGTTCCCGTTGACCGCCAAGGAAGAGGAGGAAGAAAAGCATAGAGACCTATCCAGCAGGTTCCTAGCGTCTGACCAAAATCTTCGACTTTGGGTAGAGAGAGAGAGAGAGAGAGAGATGGAAAGAGAATCCATTAAAAAAGAGCATCTTGTGACAAATTGTTCTAAATTCACAAAAAAACTCCCAGCGTCGTGTCTCTTAGAGGAGTTTGTTGTACATAATGCAGAGCCACAAGGATTGAATTTCCCTTAAAATATACATCAGTTTGAAAATTAAAGGGGAAAGTGCCTAAGACAGGACATGTTTGGATTTCTGTCAAACTCAGAGCCCTTGGAAGGCAGTGTGGAAGGCAGGATGTGGCTTTTTGGGACTTTGCCTGTCATCCACCGCTTCCATTTATGTCTGTGCCACGCTCGGGCCCTGTCTCTCCCCTCCTTCTGGGAGGAACTTTCGATGTCCAATATCAGCTGCTGCATTGTTTTCGGAGCTGGACTGAGACTGCCCTCAGAGTCTCAGAAGTCTCTGTACACTGAGCCCTGCCATTCTCAAGAGCCCTGGCCTCATGTCTCCCCCACTTTATCCAACACTGTAGAATGTCCGAGGAGAAGGAGCATCAGAGACCATTAGCTCCAACTCTGTGCTGCAGAAGAGGAAACTGAGGCCCAGAAAGTGACTCAGTTCCTTCAAAACCCCTGGGATGGCCCCTATGTGCCCTCACCAATATTCTTTTTTTTCTTTTTAAGATTTTATTTATTTGACAGAGAGAGATCACAAGTCGGCAGAGAGGCAGGCAGAGAGAGAGGAAAAAGTAGGCTCCCTGCTGAGCAGAGAGCCCGATGCGGGGCTCGATCCCAGGACCCTGAGACCATGACCTGAGCTGAAGGCAGAGGCTTTAACCCACTAAGCCACCCAGGCGCCCCCCCTTTTTTTTTAAGATTTATATATTTATTTGTTTGGAGGGGGAGCCTGTGTGCTCACACATGAGTGGGAAGAGGGGCAGAGGGAGAGAGAGACTTCACCCGGGCCTTGATCTCACAACTCTGAGATCAGGACCTGAGCCAAAACCAAGAATCCCATGCTTAACCAACTGAGGCAGCCAGGTGTCCCTCTCCTCACCAAAATTCTAATTAGCTTTCCATTCACATCTCTCTTCCATAATTCTTTTTTTTTTTTTTCTCCCCCATAAATCTGTAACCTTTACTTCAGCTCCTCTGCCATTCACCATGGCGTTCATCATGCCGTCCATCACAGAAACTGCTGGGCTGCCTTTCCTCTCCCACGGACCCATACCCCAACTCTTCTCTGCCCGCCGCCCCTTTTCTCACCGCTGCTTCTTGTATGCTGTGTCTTCCTTCTGGAATCAGTTTCCTTCTTCTTCTTCTTTTTTTTTTAACCTTGAAAAATACCTTTATTTCACCTTTGATCATAAATGGCAATTTATCTGGGTATTGAATTTTAGGTTGACACTGATTTTCCCTCAGCACCTTGAAGACATTTTCCTCTCTCTTCTGGCTTCTTTTGTTGCTATTGAGAAGGATCCTTGCTCTAAGTCTAATTATTGTCCCCTTGTAGGCCATATGTCTCTTCTTTCTGTTGCTTTAAGATTTTAATCTCTACTGTTCTGCAGTGTAGTGTGGGTGTCTAGGTATGGATTTATTTTTGTTTATCTTCCACGTGACTCAACAGTTGTTTGAATCTTCTGCCAACATGGGATAATTCCCATTATTAACAATAATAGCCACACATCTTACATGTTTTTTCTGTGCTCTGCTCTACATGTCATCTCATTTAATTCTTACAATATGGTCCTATAACCAGCCTTTGTATAGTCAGGGAAACTGGGTCAGAAAGAGGTTAAATTTTTTGTCCATGCTAAGACAATAATTGGCAAGGCCATGTTTGGAGCCCCGATGTTAGAGTTTGAGTATTGTTTCTTCTTCTTCCTATTGTCTTCTTCTGGTACTCTAAGACATAGGTTGGCTCTTTTCTTTCATCCTTTCTTTTAACCTGTTTTTTATATATCTAATCTCTTTGTCTCTCTCTGGAGCATTCTGGACTATTTCCTCAGATCCCTTCTCCATTTCACTAATTCTCTCTCCTGTGTGTCTAATCTGTTATTTATTATATCCCTTACCCCTTTAGTTTCAGTAACCATATTTTTCATTTCTAAAAGTTTCCACTGCCTCATTTGAGATCTTTTTTTTATTTTTAAAATAGTGTCTTGTACTGTTTGTAGGCATATCCTTTGATTTTTAAGACCATTTAAAAATACTAGTTTTATAGTCTCTATCCAATAATTTATCTATTACCTAAAGTTTTGAGGAGTTTAACCCCTACTGTATATTTTGACTGCTGACTCTTGTACATGGTACATTATTTCTCTCTGTTTTTATAATTTTTTATTGTAGGCAGGGCTTTATCTTTTCTGTGGGAATTCTCTGTGGCCTGCAGTGTTGAAGTTTAATTCCAGTACTTTTATATTTGCTTCTGCCAGGTATCCTAGGGATATCATTGGCTAAAGACCAATTTTATGTTGATTTCTTGGCTTGGGGTTTCCTTCTGATGCAGGTAGGAAATATTTGGGCTCTAAACTTGTGCCAGCACATGACTGGGGTTTTGATTTTTCAGCGGGACTGTTTTTTCCCATTTAGAGGCAGAGCAGAGATGAGCTTCTTTGATGTCCTTCTGGGTTGGTGGCTTTTCCGAGAGCTTCTGAGCTTTACATAGGGGACTGTCTAACCCTCACTTCACCCAGACTTGAGCTGTCATCCCGTGCTGCATGGGTGAGAACAGCTAAGCCCTTAGCCTCTGTTAGATCAGATCATCTGCTCTTGACCACAGCAGCATGAGTTCCAGAGTCTGCTGTTTGACCTATTTCTTTTCACTGCAGCACTTGGAGACTTCCTTTTCTACCTGTCCAGCTTTATCTTTTTATTTTAATTTTATTTCTTAAAAATTGTGGTAAAATACACATAACATAAAATTTACCATCTTAACCATTTTTAAGTGTACTACCGTTCAGTGGCGTTAAGTACATTCACATCACTCAACCATCCCCACTGTCCATCCACAGAACTATTTTCATCTTGTGAAACAAACTCTGTACCCATTAGACAAGACAGCTCTTTATTCCTCCCCCACCAATCCCTGCCAACAACCGTCCTACCATCTGTCTCTATGAATTCCTCTCACATAAGTGAAATCATACAATATTTGTCCTCTTGTGACTGGCTTATTTTGTTAGCATATTTTCAAGGTTTATCCATCTTGTAGCATATGTTAGAATTTTCTTTCTTTCTTTCTTTCTTTCTTTCTTTCTTTCTTTCTTTCTTTTCTTTCTTTCTTTCTTTCTTTCTTTCTTTCTTTCTTTCTTTCTTTCTTTCTTTCTTTCTTTCTTTCTTTCCTTCTTTCGCAAGAGAGAGAGAGAGAGAGAGAATGAATGTGCTCGCAGGCAGGGTGGGGAGGGGCAGAGGGAGAGAATCTTAGGCAGGTTCCATATTCAGTGTGGAGCCTGATGCCAGGCTCTATACACAACCCCGAGATCATAACCCGAGCCAAAATCAAGAGTTAGATGCTTAACCAATGAGTCATCCAGGGACCCCAAGGATTTCCTTCATTTTTAACACTAATTAATATTCCATTGTATGAGGGCGCCTGGGTGGCTCAGTGGGTTAAAACCTCTACCTTCGGCTCAGGTCATGTCTCAGGGTCCTAGGATGGAGCCCCGCATCGGGCTCTCTGCTCAGCAGGGGAGCCTGCTTCCCCCTCTCTCTCCGCCTGCCTCTCTGCCTGCTTGTGATCTCTCTCTCTGTGTCAAATAAATAAATAAGATCTTAAAAAAATATATTCCATTGTATGCATATAGCATATTTTGCTTATCCATTCATCCATCAATGGACAGCTGGGTTGCCTCCACCTTTTGATTATTGTGAATAATGCTGCTAGGAACATGGGTGTGCAAACATCTCTTCAAGACCCTACTTCTGGGGCTCCTGAGTTGTTAAGCGTCTGCCTTTGGCTCAGGTCATGATCCCAGGGTCCTGGGATCGAGCCCCGCATCAGGCTCCCTGCTCAGCGGGAAACCTGCTTCTCCCTCTCCCACTCCCTCTGCTTGTGTTCCCTTTCTCGATGTGTTTCTCTCTGTCAAATAAACAAATATAATCTTAAAAAAAAAAAAAGAAAAGACCCTACTTCTAATTCTTTTGGGTATATACACAGAAGTGGAATTGCTGATCATATGGTAATTCTGTTTTTAATTTTTTGAGGAGCTGTCATAGTTTCCCACAGTGGCTTTACCAATTTTTCCACACCCTTGTTAACATGTGTTATTTTCTGTTGTTTTGTTTTTGGTTTTGTTTTTGTAGCAGCCATCCTATGTGGCCTTCCTATACAGACATCCTAATGGGTATGCTATCTCATTGTGGTTTTGGTTTGCATTCCTCTGACAACTAGTTGAGCATCTTTTCGTGGGCTTATTGACCATTTGCATATCTTCTTTGGAGAAATGTCTTTAGAAGTCTTCTGTCCATTTTTAAATCAGATTGTTGTGTTGTTGTCATTATACATTTAAAGAGTTTTATTTTGTAAGATATTTCTAAGCGTTTATATGGAAGATTTCTATGCTGTCCTATGGCTATTTTGCTGAATCAGGGAGTCTCTAAGATTCCCTTTCTGATGCCTTTCACTGTGCCCTCTGCAATTTCCAGTTCCACAGCCAAGAAATTTCCCTTTTCTAGAATGTGCCTTCTCTGCTTCCTTGTCCTAATTGGCCTGATTTTGCCCTAACGACACTACTGTCCCTAAAATCCCTCAAGTGAAGGAGCCGATACTCCCTTCCCACCATTTCAAAGCACATAGCCTTCTTGGATTCAGGGGTAGAGTTGAGCATTTATTAAAGACATTTAATAATGTCTCGGGGCACCTGGGTGGCTCAGTTGGTTACATATCTGACTTCCACTCAGGTCATGATCTCAGGGTCCTGGGATCGAGCCCTGCACTGGGCACTGCACTCAGTGGGGAGTCTTGTCGCTCTGCCCCTCCCCCTGCTCATGCTTTCTCTCTCAAATAAATAAAATCTTTTAAATAAATAAATAAATACATCTAGTCTTTCTCCCCACTCCAACTTCTGTATCCCTTTCAGTGTCTACTAGGCACCCAGTAACCACGGGAGCCTCAGCCTCCGGGTGGGATAGAAACCCAACTTTGGAGATGGAGATATGAGACTTCAAAATTCCATTTTCCTGATCACCATGGTTCCTAATCACTCTGCACTTTAATCTTCTCACCAACAAAAAAAGATGGGGTAAGAAGCCTACCTTAAGAGGTGGCTGTAAGAATCAAGTGAGATAATGCACTTCAGATGCCTCGCCAGTTCCCAGCACACGTGGGCACTTACGGAGTTTATTTCATTTTCAGTCCACTTCCACTCTACCTTTAGCAACCATGTGGCTCCCAGTTGATGTTTATTCTCATGCAAAACAACTCTCCTCTTGTGCTCTGGAACTCGGTGACCCTATCTTCATAACCAGTTGTATAAGTTTCCTGTGGCTGCTGTAACAAATTCGCACCAACCTGGTGGCTTGAAACAACAGAAATTTATCTCCTCAACGTTCTAGAGGCCAGAAGTCCAAAATCAGTGTCACTTTGCGTTGGCAAGGCCACAATTCCCTCCCTCTGGAGGCTATAGGGGAGAAATCTTGCCTTTTCCAGCTTTCTTTTAAAGGCTCAAATCTGGGGCGCCTGGGTGGCTCAGTGGGTTAAGCCTCTCTGCCTTCGACTCAGGTCATGATCTCAGGGTCTTGGGATCGAGCCCCGCATCAGGCTCTCTGCTGAGCAGAGAGGCGCGGGAGGCAGAGCAGAGGAGCAGGAGCAGGTGAGGGCCGCTGAGGCAGGCGGCAGGAGTGAGTGTCTCCGCGGCAGAGAGAGCCACGCCCTGCGAGGTGCATGGGGGGCATTTGGGATTCTCCAAAGTCAGATGGACCCAAAGCCTTCTGACCCCAACATAACGAGTCCCGCCGCTGTGACGGCAAGGGTGGGACCGCTCGGGGATGAGGATGTCCGGCCACCCTGGCAAAGGCTGGGGATTCAGGCAGAGGCGATGTCAGGCTGGAGGGTGGTGCCCAGGACACAAGATGAGGGGGAGACCCCGGGCGAGGGGCCGGTGCCCCGCGGCGGAGGGAAGGCCAGCGAGCCCCATCGCTGCGGGCGCCCGGGGGGCCTGGCCGCATGGATTTAAAACCTGTAAGTGTCTGAGCTTGGGCGCCTGGTGTACACGTCGCTGAATCTCCCAGAACAACACCTTCAAGATGGTTCGTGTTGAGTCGACTGAGCAGAGAGCCTGCTTCTCCCTCTCTCTCTGCCTGCCTCTCTGCCTATTTGTGATCTCTCTCTGTGAAATAAATAAATAAATAAAATCTTTAAAAAAAATAAGTAAAGACTCAAATCCCTTTTTATATCTGCCTCTGTTCCTGGCCTCCCCCCACGAGGTATACAGTAAGTAAGACCATTTCTCTGGCCAAAAGAAAACTGGTACCTATTGACGCCATCTGCTTGGGTTCAAATTAAGAATGATTGCTTTTGAAGCCTAGAGATGCCATCTTGAGGAGGGCCCAGCATCCTGTGATAATGATGTACAACAACCCTGATACAAACCCCAGCTCAATTCTTCGGTCTTTTCATTGATTCAGAAACCGTATCCCTTCTCCTGCCAGCTTCCCTATCCCTTTCATCTTGCAAGCTGGAGCTGAAGCCAGCTCTAGCACTTGGTGCAGAGGGAAGAAAAGAATCACAGAGAGGATGACCCTCCTCTCTCGGATGGGCTTGGAGTTCCCGCTGGGCAAACCTGAGAAAGCTCTGGCCGGCCACACCTGGGCCCAAGGAGGGCACTTTAAGCCAGAAGGTGGGCTCCCAGATCCTCAGCCAGAACCAATAATGAAAAAAAGAACTGTCATATTTGTCTCTCTTGCAGCCCATACCCTATATACATGTATACCCTACCTTTATACATGTATACTCTGTCTCCCACGCTATTTCTCATTCCGTAACTCTCTGACCCCTCGACTTCTTTCTTTTTATGATTTCATATTCACTGCTTGGATCAGACACTTAATACTATTCCTCTAGTACTAATACTAATACTCAGCGTTTTCGTCTGTACCAGGTAATCATTTTTTCCTGGTCCCACTAACCCTACCTTGGCCAGTACCTCTGCCAGGAGTCACTCATTGTTGACACATGGGACCCGGACATTGCCAACCTTCTATAACCAGTGCCTCCTGGATAGCTTCCCTAAGATGTCTTCTAGGCATAATCCTCCCCCCAAAACCTGCACTCTATCCTATATTCTTTCTCTCTGATAATAATGTCATTAATGATTCAGTTATTCAAGCCAGAAATCAGAAAGCCATCCTAGACCCCTCTTTTCATTTATCCTTACTTCCAGTTCTTATTAATACTCCCTCCCAAAGTCTCTCAAATTTATCCCTCCCTTTCTCGCTTCACTCTCCTGCCTTAGTTCAGGCTCATCACTTTTACCTAGACTCCCTTACTGGTCTCTTGACTTCAGTCTTGCCTCATCCCATCCTGATGCACCTTCCACAAAGCCACCGAATGGTATATAAAGTGCAGACTTGACCCTGTCTACTTCTCAACTTAAAACACTCCCCGATTTCTGCAGAACACAGTCCAAAATCCTTAGCATGGTAGAGAAGATGCTTTATGTTCTGATAGCTGCTTTGTTTTTCTGCCTTATTTCTTACCATTTCCTCCTGAGCACACACAACTTACTACGCTTGCGCCCCAAACCTGCCATGTGCTTTTACCTTCCCTGTTTGTATATTTCCTTTGCCTTGCATTCTCTTTCCAACCTCAGCCACCTTTCGTGTCAGGCAAACTTCCATGCCTCATTTAAAATATCCATCAAGGGGTGCCTGGGTGGCTCAGTCAGTTAAGCGTCTGCCTTTAGCTCAGGTCATGATCTCAGGGTCCTGGGCTCAGCGGAGAATCTGATTCTCCCTCTCCCTCTGCTGCTCCCCCTGCTTGCGTTCTCTCACTACCTCTCTCTCTGTCAAATAAATAAATAAATAATCTTAAAAAAAAAAGAATATTTAAAAAAATCAATCAAATGTCATCTCCTAATCAACATCAACTAGTATCATTCATCTTTTGGTGGGGAGGAAGTTACAGTGATTTCTTACATTCTATGTCACATATTTTGTTTGAATCTTCTTGAAACAATGTATTACTCTCATAATTTTTTTAAAGATGATTTTTTTCACCTTCTCTTTGAAAACGTCACTGTCTTTCCCTTCCGGATAGAATTCATTATGCCCCTGAGTGTCTTTCAAGGCATATATTCGTATATTACTTTCATAAATGATTCTAGGGGCGCCTAGGTGGCTCAGTTGTTAAGCGTCTGCCTTCAACTCGGGACATGATCCCAGGGTCCTGGGATCGAGCCCCGCATCAGGCTCCCTGCTCGGTGGGAAGCCTGCTTTTTTCTCTCCCACACCCCCTGCTTGTGTTCCCTCTCTCGCTGTGTCTCTCTCTGTCAAATAAATAAAATCTTAAAAAAAAAAAAGATTCTAAAAAACTGCTTTTTTCTTATTGTTTATATCTGTCTTCTCAGATAAACTTTAAGCGATTTGAAGACAGGAATTGTGTCTTATCCAGCTTAGTACCTCCAGCACTTAGCATAATACCTAGTGCATAGGAAGGGCCCTCAAAATGTTAGTGGAAAAGAAAAAAATTGCCCAAGTTCACTTAATTGATTAGTGGTAGAGTCTAGATTAAAATTTAGGTCTCTAGATTTCCACTCCACTGTTTTTCCCATTTTGCTATATCCTTGTCCGTGGCAAAGTGTGATCACACGGCCACATGGAGTCTTGGCGAGGCAGCACGTGTGGAGGAAAGAGGACTCTCCTCATTTGTTAAATGGAAGAATTATCTGCTTGTCTGCTCAATCTTTATGAGGACTGAATGGGTCAATATGAACACTCTTGGTAAAATGAGAAGTTGCTTATAGAAAAAAAGGGATTATTATAAACATTTAGTTCACTACAGCTTTCATCTTTAGCAAATGGATAATAAATCAGAACAAATGTTTCCATATTATTTGAAAGCAATCAAAAGAGAACTTATACGGGGCGCCTGGGTGGCTCAGTGGGTTAAGCCTCTGCCTTCGGCTCAGGTCATGATCTCGGAGTCCTGGGATCGAGCCCCGCATCGGGCTCTCTGCTCAGCGGGGAGCCTGCTTCCCCCTCTCTCTCTCCCTGCCTCTCTGCCTACTTGTGATCTTCTCTCTCTCTCTCTCTGTCAAATAAATAAATAAATAAAATCTTTAAAAAAAAAAAAGAGAACTTATCCATTATTCTCTAATCCATAAAAATAACAAGTCATGGATGAGAAGCTTCCTGCATAGTGAGGAGACAGTGCCTTTCTGGGTTTGTGCACTGTTTTTGTACATATGCTCGTGACACCTCTCGTCCATCTCTTGAAGATGGTCCACTATTCACTTTACCCAGGTGTGTAACTGTGGGCCCCAAAGATGGTTTTACATGTAGGAAGTAGAACCACACATTGCCATGCTGACTGTGGATTTCCAAAGTCCTTGACGACCTAAGATATTACACCCTTGAGGGGTGCCTGGGTGGCTCAGTGGGTTAAAGCCTCTGCCTTCAGCTCAGGTCATGATCTCAGGGTCCTGGGATGGAGCCCCACATCAGGCTCTCTGCTCAGCAGGGAGCCTGCTTCCCCCTTTCTCTCTGCCTGCCTCTCTGCCTACTTGTGATCTCCCTCTCTGTCAAATAAATAAATAAAATCTTAAAAAAAAAAAAAAAAAGACTCAATCCAAACCCAAATCTCAGAAGGTCTGGTGGGTATGTATTATAAATCTTACAGGACTTCATGAACAAGAATTTATTCAAAAATTCTTTATATTGGGGCACCTGGATGGCTCAGTGGGTTAAGCCTCTGCCTTCAGCTCAGGTCATGATCTCAGGGTCCTGAGATCGAGCCCCTGCATCGGGCTCTCTGCTCAGCGGGGAGCCTGCTTCCTCCTCTCTCTCTGCCTGCCTCTCTGCCTACTTGTGATCTCTCTCTCTCTGTGTCAAATAAATAAATAAAATCTTTTTAAAAAAAAGATATTGCACTCTTGAAACAACAGAAGCCTCTACACACGGGATGTTCTGAAAACAGAAGACCTTAGAAATTAAAAGTAATATTGATAAGGGAAGTGAAAGATTTAATAAAAGAGTTGGAAGTTAGAGATGAAATCACCAAGGAAGTAAAACCAAAGGACAAAGAATTGGAAAATAGAAGAGAAAAAAAATGAAAAAATTATAGGACAAATCCTTGGGATTCAATGTCTGAATGGTCTAAAAAGAGACAGCAGGAAATGCAAATCAAACTACAATGAGACATCACCTCACCCTTGTCAGAATGGCTAGTATCAGAAAGACAAGAAATGGGGGGGGCCTGGGTGGCTCAGTCGGTTAAGTGTCCAAATCTGGATCTCAGCCCAGGTCTCTATCTCATGGTTGTGAGATCAACCACCGCATTAGGCTCCAAGCTAGGCATGGAGCCTACTTAAAAAAAAAAAAAAAAAAGACAAGAAATGACAAGTGTTGGTGAGGGTGTGGAAAAAAGGGAAATGGAAACCGTGCGTGCTGTCACTGGGAATGTCAACTGAGGCAGCCACTATGAAAAACAGTATGGAGATTCCTTGAAAATTAAACATAGAAATACCATGTGATCCAGCAATTTCACTTCTGGGTATTTATCTAAAAGAAATGAAATCACTATCTTAAAAAGATATCTGCACTCCCGTGTGCATTGCAACCTTGTGTACAACAGCCAAGGCTAAGCGTCCATAGTTGGGCAAATGTATAAAGATGTGGCCTACACATACAATGGAATATTTTTCAGCCATGGGAAAGAAGGAAATCCCACCATTCGTGACGAGAGAGATAGACCCTGAGGGCAGTATGCTAAGGAGATAAGTCAGTCAGGGAAAGACAAATACTGTACGATCTCACTTATGTTTGGCATTTAAAGAGATAGATGGTTATCAGAGGTGGGAGTGGGGGATGGGCGAAATGGCTGAAGGGGGTCAAAAGGTAGAGACTTCCAGCTATAAGATAAACAAGTCCTGGGGATGTAATGGATAGCATGGTGACTATAACAAAAAATTTTAAAAGAGAGAGTGAACAGAGTAGTGGAAGGATGAAATTTTTTTTTTTTTTTTAAGATTTTATTTATCCATTTGACACAGAGAGAGAGAGATCACAAGTAGGCAGAGAGGCAGGCAGAGAGAGAGGGGGAAGCAGGCTCCCTGCTGAGCAGAGAGCCAGATGCGAGGCTTGATCCCAGGACCCTGAGATCATGACCTGAGCCGAAGGCAGAGGCTTTAACCCACTGAGCCACCAAGGCGCCCCCAAAATTTTTAACCAAATAATTCCATTTCTCAGACTCTAGGGCTTGCCTTTCTCGATTAAAAGGGCTCAATGAGTACCTGGCACAGTGGGTGAAAATGAAGCTACACCAAATACATTGTCATAAAATTTCAGAATGTTGGGATCAAGGAGAAGATCCAACAAGTTTTCCGAGAAAGAGAGAGAAAAAAAATTTCATGCAAATTATCAAGTATCAAAATGGCATTGGATTTCTCAATAGCAACCAGAAAGTTAGAAGACAATGGAGCAGTGCCTTCCAAATTCTGAGGGAAAATTATTTCCAGCCTAAAATTCTATCTCCAGCCAGACTCCAGGAGAGAATAATGAATTTTCAGATGGCTAAGGTCTCAAAAGCTTTGCTCCTATATACTCTTTCCCCAGAAGCTTCCCTGGTGGATAGACTCAACAAAAATAAGGAAGAAAACCAAAAAAGAAGACAATGAAGACAATGGATCCAACACAAGAGAAGGTGGAAATCCCCGGGCTGACGGTTGGGAGGGGGGGGTCACCCTGACGCGGCCTGACGGAATGGCAGTCTAGATTGAAGATCCCAAGGCAGTGGGAGTGATTTCCTCAAAACATTTCACCGACTGGGAAGAGAACAATTTGGGGAGAGTGTGGGGTTGAATTATATAGATAAATACATAGAAAAACTAAGCAAACAGAGAAGATAATCAGAATGTGAAAATTGATAGAATCAAATTGTAACAGTATTGGGGATGATGTGGGGGTTGGGCAGTGTGAGCTTTTGAGGTGTGGGAGGGGGTGGTATGAAAGAGCTAAATCCCATTTTCTATGGTGGGAAGTCAAGAAACGATCAACGCTGGAAAATGAAGCAGCGGCAACATAATCGTGTAATTTAGAAATACAAGGGTCGGGGTGCCTGGGTGGCTCATTTGTTAAACATCTGCCCCAGGGTTCTGGGATGGAGCCCCACATCGGGCTCCCTGCTCAGCAGGAAGCCTGATTCTCCCTCTCCCACTCCCTGTGCGTGTGTTCCCTCTCTTGCTGTCTCTCTGTCAAATAAATAAACAAAATCTTAAAAAAAAGAAAGAAAGAAAGAGAAATACGAGGGTAAATATCAGATGAATCAGCTCAGATAGTTGAATTTATTATTTCTGGGAAGTGGGAAATAAGGGAGGTGAGGCTTGGGGGTAGTGGCGGCTGCTGTTTGCTTTGGGTGGTTTTAAATACGCCTTGTAGGATGACCCCCTCAGACCTCTGTCGGTGGCTCACACTGGGTCCCCTGGCTTCCTCAGAAGCCCCCTACTCGGGCCATCATCCAACGCATTTTTACTTAGCTGGTCTGGAGTGAAGTCTAGGTTTCAAGATTTTAAAACATTTTTTTTAGGCATGTTTGAGAAGTTACCTGTATAACTTTGATAGAAATTAAAACTAACCATAAGAGATTAATATATAAATAAACCTAGGATAGTTCTGGGCACACTATCCTTAACTATTAATACTCCCACCAGGACTCGGGAAAAGTTCCAGAAAAGGTTGTCCTGAGACGCTCAAGGCTGGCCTTGCTCAAAACCTCCAGCATCTGAATTTCTTACCAGTCCGAAAAGCACATGGCATTGTCAGTCTGAAATTCTTTAGCAGGAGAGAGCCTTTCATTGAAGGGTATGGCTAAAGCAGAATACCTGGGAGATGCCGGAGGATTAACTTTACATGGAGGTGTGAATGGCATGCATCTGATCCTGCCTCAGAAAGGTCAAAGGGCAGAGGTCATGAGAGTAATGAGAGCCTGAGATGGAGATGAAGGGGAGGAGAATGGAGAGGGGGGAAGGGAAGAAAGAGGAGACTGAGACAAAGCAGTCAAACTTCCACGACTTTTTATCTAATTCCAAGCAGCCTCTCCTTCTGCTCTCTTAAGAAACCCTTTAAGAAGCCAATTTGAACCTGCACATTAATTAATGGCCCTGGCTGGTGGCTTTCAGCTTTCAGAAGGGAGGATCTCTGTCCGCTATTCTCTTTTCTGGTCCCTGGGTCAAGGAGAGCTGTGTTCCAGCCCCTGGAGGAGGGCGGCCGCCCGCCGCTGAGGGTCACCTTAGAAGAATGGCCTTATTATCCCCACAGTCATCACTATCTTCCCGGACACATCTACAGGTGTACCCTTTCTGAAGGTGCCCCTCGCAGGTTTCTTTTTCCCTCTGCTCTTGGCCGCGTTTGGACATAGGAACCGGCCTGTTATTCACCATGCGGTGTATTGTTACCCTCTTTGATTTGCTGCTGTTTGAACCAGATGCTGTCTGTCATGTAGCATTTAATCCCTTGAAAGGTTGAAGGATGCAATTTATGTGAATGATGGCTTTTTATAAGAAGGCAAAGTCATATTGTACTTCATGCTTATCTTGAACAGATTTCCCTGTCTCCACTCCCACCCTAACGAAGAGATTAATGAATCAAGAAGTACCTCTTGGTGGCTTTAAACTGCCCGTCTCCTGGGAAATGCCAGAACATTCTAGTGATCACTAGGCTTCGGTCACAGCTCTCCCCCTTCCACACTGAGACACCTCAACCATATCCTGCATCGTAAATCCAGGGGAGTGCGAAGCCTCTGTCTAGAGAAATCGCGCTTTTGTGGCATTTTAAATGTCTGGATAGGAACAGACATAGGCCAGAGAGGTGGCTTTTAAAATAAATTGCTTTGTATCGAATCATTTGTGTGTTTTGAATCATTTCCCCCTCACTGACTTCTATTCAGATTTTCAGATATATTGGGGATGGGGCTGACATAATAAAATCACCCTTCAAATTACTCAATTAGCATTTTTAAAACCTACAAGATGAGACACCTGGGTGGCTCAGTCGTTAAGCGCCTGCCTTTGGCTCAGGTCATAATCCCAGGGTCCTGGGATCAAGCCCCGAATCAGGCTCCCTGATCAGCAGGAAGCCTGCTTCTCCCTCTCCCACTCCCCCCTGCTTGTGTTCCCTCTCTCACTGTGTCTCTCTCTGTCAAATAAATAAATTAAAATAAATCAAAAAAATAAAAATAAAAAAATAAAACCTACAAAAAAAAAAAAAAAAAGAAAAAATCCCACTCAGATGAATGAATCATAGATACCCAGCTTATAGCTTGCCTCCCATAGGGGTGAAACCTCACATCAACTGGAAACAATTGCTTTTATTGACTCCTAGATGCTACGATTAAAAGTTACATCGAATCCTCTGAACGTGAGACATTATACTCTACAGACATGAGATCATTTTAAATAATCATCGGAGAAAAACGGCTTATACAAACAAGCCTAATAGGGAAAACAAAAAACACTTAAAACAGTGTCTAGCTTATAGGAAACAATCAGCGTCATCACTGGCATATTATTTTAGCACACGACGCTGACATAAGATTGGCCACAGTCCTTCATCCAGGAAAATGTCGGATTGTGGCTCTGCCCTCTGCCCCCACTATGTGGGCGCAGACCCCATGCAGGTTCTGAGGATACATGACTCCTGATTTGGTTAGAGAAAGAAGACATTGCCTAAAAAGAAGGAACAATCCATTCCGGGGGGGGGGGGCGGGGGTGGTGGGGGGCGGTACTGGGAGAGCCTGAGATGATTCCTGAAGGAAGAAACCCTCCTTCCAGCTCAGTACTGAAAGGAAAGTAGGTGTTGGTGCGGCACATGGGCCCAAGGGAGGGTTTTTCCAGGCAAAGGGAGCAGGGCTGGTCTGGGCATGCGGGGGAGATCACGGAGAGGGTATTTTTGAGGGAAGCAGGACTGATGATGAGCCTACAGGTCTGAAGTGCTACTTGAAGGAGTCTGGACTTGACCCAGTGGAGCTGCAAGAGGGTTTTCAGCAGAGGCTGTGTTTGCAGGTGTATGTGGTGTGCGTGGACTGGGTTAAATCACCAGAAACATTAACGCTCTCTGGAGATTAAGGGCCAATTCGGGGAAGAATTAGAGATTAGGTGAAAAGGCTGAATAACAGAATCGAGATCAAAAGGAACCTGATAATCTAAGGACTGGGAAGATGGCAAAGATCAGGAAGGAAGAAGTTAAGGATGGGGGAACTCTTCCAGGAACGGAGGCAGGGACAGGTGGGAGAGGGGTAGAACATGGGAAATGCTGAATGCTACAGAGGCCGAAGAGACAGAGAGAGCAGCTCTTGCAAGGTATTTACTCGGCCCCACAGATTCCCTGGGCTCAGTGGGGGACGGGGAGAGCAAGCCTGGCAAAAATGCAGACCCCTGAACCCTGTCCCAGGCCAGAGAATTGACATGAGCAACCCACTTTGCAGATGATTCTTAGGCATACTAAAGTTTGAGGACCGGTGTGCTCCTCGTTGGTGTTGGGGCTCTGAAGAAGAGGGAGAGAGTGTGAAGAGAGAACGCACACCGCCGGCGTGCCAGGCAGGGCTGGTGTTCAGGCGAGAGGCAGCCCGGACATCGTCCAACCTGGACGAGGCTGAGCTCCACGCACCTGCTCCTGTGGCCCGTGTGTGGTCTGCGTCGTGATGAGGTCTCACTCCGGTGGGGCATAGCGTTGTGCTCTTCTGAAAATGGCCATGTTTGTGCAGTAAGTAAAGCCCAGGCAGACGAAAGAGAGCCAAGAGCAAACCTGCGGGAGCTGGGTTCCAGTCATCGCACCATTCCTTACTGCTGGGTAGCCAGAAGCAAATTGCTTGACTTCTCTGAGCTTCCAGCTGATAACTTTTCAAAAGAAGGCAATGGAATCTGCCCCAGCTCCCTCACCCAGCTGTCTTGGCTGTTGGCTGTCCAGTGGTTGGGAGGGTGTCTGGGGGAGGGAAAGATTGTAGTATGAGCTGGTAGAGAGCCAGAGAGGCAATGAGCCAAGGCACTCCCAAGTGAGGAGAGAGCTTGATAACACAAGATATTCATAGAGGGATTTTAAACATGCAGTAACAGTAACAGGAGAGGCACGAGGAGATTCTCTAGGGTCTTGGAAAAGGTCTATATTCTTGATTTGGATGATAGTAGTTTGATAAATATAAATAAATGCTTAGGATTTGCATATTTCCTTGTATACAAATTATACCTCCATTAAAAAAACACAAAAGAAGATAAAAACATTTCAAGCAGAGTGGTTGGCTCTGTTTTCATCTGAGGCGTGGCAGCAGGCAAGGCCACAGGGAAAAGCCTGCAGCCCACCCAGGGTCCCGGGCCAGAGCCCCCTTCTCCCAACCTTCAGTCATTTCTAGTCGCTTAGAACCTGCTGCTCTCAATGCATTTTGAAAAAGTTTTTGGCTTTTAGAGACAAACAGGATGACCTGAACTGGAGGGAGGGGGAGACTCAGAACTACAGCTGAAGTAATAATGAAAAACACAGCCACAAGTTAACTAGTGGAAGAACAAATGCCCTGGAACATTCTGGCAGAGGGGCCTAGAATTCTGGAAAGTCACTCATGAAACGTGTATCGGTTCACTGATTTGTGCCTTCCGCAAGGAGATGTTTCTACAGTGAGGTTTCTGAACACGGATGTGCCACCAGCCTAGTGCCCGAGGCTGTTTATAGCACCCTGATTTGCACTTGACAACGAATGTCATTTCCCCTTGGCTCCCCGAACAGTGCTCTCTGTTCAGAGAGGGGGTTCTGTCCGCGAGGTTGCCTGGCCGTGTCTCAGTGTCCTTAGCTACCCACAGAAAAACACATCTTTTCTCTCGAAGCCACATGACCTCCTCTGCTGGAAGAGAACAGTTACCTAAGAGTTTACAGGACAAACATTACAAACCGCCTCCCTGAGGGGGTGTTAGAACCGTCACTGGTCCAGGCAGGAAGCTTGGAATCCGAGCAGCCACCCTTCCTGCAGAGAACCCTGGGGACCAAGACCAGGCCCACGCTCATCTCCGGAGGCCAGAACCCTGCGGAGGGAGAAAGAAGGGGGTGGCGGGGCGGTTAGGGGAGGAATCCAGCTCTCTCCAGAAGACAGGAACACGGGGAAAATGATCCCACTGCTGCTCCTCCTGGGAGCCACTGTAGGGGTGACTCCAAATTCTCCTTCATGGCTGCTATAATTAAGACAATAACTCAAAAGTTTTCGAAAGGCAGCCAACATGAAAAGTCAAGGACGTTAGCCATCCAAACGTGGCTCCTCCCCATGTGTTCGGAAAAGGGGAACTTTTCAAATA
Source organism: Potos flavus (assembly GCA_028534135.1). Lineage (NCBI taxonomy): Eukaryota > Metazoa > Chordata > Mammalia > Carnivora > Procyonidae > Potos > Potos flavus. The sequence goes on from CM052899.1 coordinate 29,874,384, forward strand.
AAGCAATAGGAGAGATGCTGGATGCGAAGGCAGAGCAGCAGGCGGGGTGGGGGACCAGGTGGATTTGCTGGGTGGCGCCGAGCCAGTCGTGGCCTCATCAGGAATATCATTCTGCCCCTCTCCCTCTGAGTAATAGTTCTCCTTTAAATTCGCTGCAAGACCCTGACGTCCCTCTGCCAGTCCGGGACCTGTTCGAGTGTAGGGGCTTCTTCTGGTTCACAAGGGGCTCCTGCCTTTCTCTGAGCGGTCAGAGGGCTTAGCTCCTCCTTTATTACCGGAATGTGAATCCCATAATCACTTTGCTCCCGCTGTCGAGTTGGCTGACCCCTGTGAGTGGTGGTTTTCATCAGAGAAATACCGTGAGCTGCCTTGGTGTTCAGAAGGATGTGCTGCCAAAACCAAGGGGAGAAAATTGTTCAGAGACGGTTCACTGATAGAAAACCATCTGGGCCTTATGGGAACAACGGACAAGTTCACGGTGCCCCTCCCGCAGAACGGCCGGCGGTACAGGCTGCAGGCATGTTCCCGTGAAGTTCCAATGACTTGCGCGGCTTCCTCCCCGTGCAGCCCCGACCGGTTCTAATTCTGGAGCTCAAGCAATGCTTTCAGCTGCTTCACCCGCTTGTACACACAGGCACAACTACTCACACACACACACACACACACACTCATGTCTTCCAGCCCTGGCAGCCTGGCTGGGGTTGTACGAAACATCCTTAGGTGGCAGCAACCAGATTTTACGGAGATTAACCCCAAGCTGACAGCGTGATGCCTGGCGTGTTTACCTAGACATTCCTGCAGAGATGTCACGTCACCTGATTGCAATAAAGATAGGTGACCGGGCTCTAGTACAATCTCCTGCTTTCTGTTCTGACTTGGTAATGCAGTCCCAGGGCTGGTTTTAAAGTCTTTGGGATAGGACTGATGCCAAAGTGCCCAGTTTTTCCATTCGTCCATGGAGTTGTCTGCCTGCAAAACATGTCTAAAATTATCCCTAATTCCAAGTCCTCTCTACACAATCAACCTCTCCAATATAATAATTCCAAAACCTTTCTTGATTCCTGCTTTTAATAAAGTACATTTACAGAGGATATGAATTCCAGATTTGATTTCAGACTCTGGGGATGTATATTCCTCTTCTGGAACTTGTATATCCGGTCCTGGGATAAAAAAAAAAAAAAAAAAAGGAAAGAAAGAAAGAGAAAGAGAGGGGGAGAGAGTCCATAGCATAACAAGCATTCCTCGTATTTTTGTCTTTTACCCGCTGAGCGTGGAGGAGAGAGACAGGCTGAAACACAGCATCTGGTTAAAGTCAGGTAAGTAACACTCTGGGGGGAAAAGTCTGAAGTCAGTTGCCAACCTCTTTCTCTTTCTAATATGTTTTTGCAGATGGAAAGAAACTGCAGCCAATAAAGTTTTCAATTTTAGGTGATACTTGGGAGGAAAAACAAGAGAGAAAGAAAAAGAAAGGCTCTGTTCAATCAATGTCCTGTCAGGTCTGTTCCATTTCGAAGACTGGCATAATGAAAGGGACATAGAATCATACCGCCCCCACACCACCCCCAGATGTAAACACGCCCTAGAAACATCGGCAGCCACAGGATTCTCCTGAACGAAGATGAGAAGGTAGGACTGGAGCCCGAACACAGGAAATGAAGGTGTGCTTCCGAGCATAAACACCTTTCATCATTGTTCCACTGATGGATGCCCAATTTACTTGGGCATCTCCTGCAGCGTCGTGAGCTCTACATGGGGAGTGTGGGGCTGGGATCACAAGGTCAGACTCCTGCTGTAGATTTGCTGCCCAGTTGCCTTTTGACCATGGAGAAGACATGTCATCGCTGGACCTTGGTTTCTACATGTGCAAAATGAATATGGTAACATCGGTCTCCCCTGGTCCCCTGGTCCATACGAGCCTCTTCCTGTTCAGAAAGGAGAAGTTCATGCAAGGGAGCAGAGTCACTAAAGCACTCCTCCTACTCTCAGAGTCAAGTGCAGAAGACTATGGAAATGCTCTCATTTGTTCCCTGAGCCCCCGTCCCACTGTGCAGTGGGAAACCAAGTTACTCCAACCCTCCAATCTCAGTTCCACCCCAGGTTCTGGAGCAGTCTTCTTTAGATAATACAGTTTCTATTTTGTTTTGGTTTTGGCAAAATGCCTAAAGTTTCGCATGTCTCTCTCCTTTCCCTTCTCTCACCGAGAAGGTGCCTGGGTGCATGATCGGGCTTGCTGTGGTCTCATGGGTGGAGGCGGGAAAGGCCTGAGGCCACGTGGTGCTCTCTGGATCTTCCCATGTCTGCTGCAGGGTGGCTTATCTGGGCTGCTCCCTGGACTGGTGACCACAGATGTCCAGCGTGTCCTAATTCTCGGCATCTGGCCAGTGTTTGCTGTGAAGGCTACAGGCCAGGTAGTTTGCGGTTCCTCTTCTCTCTTAGCTGAGTCAGAGCCCAGCCTCCTTTTTTCTCACTGTGGCCCCCTCTAGCGTTCCCTTGGGCTTTGGGCCCCTCGGTCTGGTTATGAGGTCAGAGCTAGGCAGTTCTTTTCACATCCCTTGGCCACGGTGCCACCTTGTCCCCACCGCGGTCATCCCTCTCTGGTATGTTTTCTAGTCAGATTCCAAGCAGCATCTGTGCCTCACCGCCAGCCCTCCCCCCAGGGGGCACACAGGAGATGCTGAGTCGCTTCCACACCACACAGGAACTGAGGGTAACTTGGGAAAGCTAAATTCTAGCCCTTCCACTGTCTAACCACGCTGTACTGCTGAGGTTACTCTGAGGTAGCCACTCCCAGATTGGTGTGGGGAGCCTGTGTTTCCATGCAGTCTTAAAATGGGAGAAAGGCCTCATGTTGATTTTAACCAACACACCTTCCCTCTGGGCAGCCCAGAGACAGAAGGTCAAGACCAATTGCGTCTCTCCAGCATCTGTCTCCCTTTTACTTCTCATGGTCCTTTGAGACCAGACATAGATAAGCTTCCTACCTCTACAATTCATCATTCTCCTCTTACCCTACACCACCTAGCCTCCCGGCCTACCCATCATAGACAAAATCAGTACTTGTATACATGGAAACAGTTCTGTGATCTGAGTCCCATCTCTAGTCTTGGTTCTTGCTACCCTAAATGGGAGCTAAAGAAATGTAGAGAATCCCATTACACTCTCAACAAAGCCTGGTTTTTACAACTACAATTCCTACAAAAATCCCACTTTAGTTGTGAGAACCTGACTGTTCACTTTTCGGGGCTTTTTTTTGCATTCATGCTGTAGAAATCTAAAGATAGATCTATGTCTCTGACAAAATTAAAGTATATAAATAGTATTCAAAAAAATGTTAGCCCTGTTTCAACCAGATAACCTTCAGAACTCCTTCCAACTCAAAGGGTTTGATTCCTAATGCTGCAGGAGAACATAGTTCGGAAAGTATGACACACTTTTCAAATGTGTACATATATACTAACTTTATTATTATCATTATTATATTTCCAAAGTACTAGTCTCTCAGAAATCTGCCTAGGGCAACTTTAACTTTGAAGAATGGCCATTTAACATGCTGATTCTGATCCGTGCTCAGCTGTATCCAGCAACTTCTCTTCTGGTAAAAACTGTTTCATGAATTATCTTAAAATATCTGCCTTGAGCTACTTTCCACTCTCTAATATATTATTTTGGAGATTATAAAATCAGCTTCTACTTGCTGGGTCTTTCACTCAGATAACTCATTTTCCCCTCACTCCCACTCCTCCATCATCATACCCCCCTGGAGAACAGTTACTGTGACCTGGGAAAGGAATCAGAAAAGGTGGGTTCCTCAGCTGCTCAAGAAGGTGGGCAAACAGACAACTCCACTACAGAAAGTGAATTGGCCTTCTTGGAATTTCCTGACCTTCAAATGAATTTGATGTTGGCATTAAGTATCGGAAAAGTAACCACCTTGGAGCGAGGCCGCTGGATTGTTCATCAGAACTACTGAATCACCTGTGTTAGTTTGCCTTCTGGTCTGATGCCCGTGACCTCCACCAAATGAAATCAGTCAACCAAACAAGTTCCATCTCTGAGTTCAGTACTCTGTAGCACCCAGCAAGGATCATGAAAAAAGCTGAGAAGAACCTTGACCTTGGAAACGGACAGTCTACTGGAAAAAATGAAATTAGTACCGAGACAATTAGAAAACATCATCAAACACTAAACTCTGGGGCACCTTGTGTAGGAACAATAGGAGTCCAAGAAGAAGGGTACTCTGAAGATATTTCCTAGAAGACTGGAGGGACACCTGGATTGGAGTAAGCATGAGAGAAGAGAAATAACACAACAGGAAAAATAACAACAGAGGCACAGAGATGAGGAAATGGACACATGTTGGGGGCTTTGAGGAGACCTTCTCGACAACAGAAAAAAGGAGAGAGAATGGGTTGGTTGGAAAAGTAGGCCAGACTGTGTAGAAGACAGGGTGCCTTGTGGTTTCATAGCATGCAATGTGATAAGGACAGCTGTGCTTTTAGGATGGCTGGCGACAGGTTGGACTCTACTGTGAAAAGTGCCTGAAACTGGAGAGGCCATTGACTGGTCATTCAACTGGACTATGGTAGTGGGACAGAAGAGAGAAAAGCAAGGTATACACATACACAACCAGGAACTACGAATCCCTGATAATTGACTGGATATGAGAACTGAGGGAGAAGGGACTTTATGGTTTTTAGGATCAGAAATAAGAGGAAAAGTGGTGCCATTGTGAAAAAAAAAAATTAGCTGGTGGGAGAGGAGGGCTCTCACGGGGCGGAAGAGTAGCAGGTGAAGAACGGAATCTAAGAGTAGAGCGATTGGTTTCAATTGGTGATTTGTTTTATATCTATTGGTTTTTAGTTATGTCTGTTGTTCCAGTCTGGCCCCTCAGCTGTTACAATCCGCAAGGACTCAAATGATGCCAAACATCGTGGCAATGTGGGTAGTTCTGTGTAGTAGCAACTGGACCTATGGTTCTTTGATCATGAGTTAAAGAAGTCACAACCCTGCCTCCCTCACCGGATGGATGTGAGGATAGGAGCCTGCTCAGCACTGTAGTTAAGGGGCTGGAGTCCTGCTGACTGTTTCCAAATCCTTGCTCCACTACTTACTAGGGTGTGATTTGGACAAATTACAGAAACTTCTCTGTGCTCAATTTCCCCATCTACAGCAATTGGGACAATAATGCCTACCTCATAAATGAGAAAAATTATGTCGAGCACTTGATAGTCAACACAATGACTCAACTGAGTAAATGAGTCAACAAATATTAGCTATTTTTTCATTTCCATCAAACAAAACCATAAGTACTAGATTTATAACCTTCTAAGCTTTCAAGAAAGAGGAAGCTTTTATTTGTTTGTTTGTTTGTTTAGTAGAGACAGTGGGATGGATTGGAAAAAGCCCTGGACCCGGAATCTTTGTTCTAACCCTACATCCAAACCATCAATTAGCTCCGTTACTCCAGATAAGCCTCTTAACCTCCAACTCTCAGCTTCCTTATTCACTTAATGTAAAAAATGATAACACATCCCACCTGCCATACCTGTCTGAAGATAAAAGAGAAGCTGCTTCACGTGAAACTATTTTGTAAGGTATAAATGTTTTACAAAGGAAAGCCATTAATTAGCTGTGATCATCATTAGTATGTCCAAGAACTGTGCTTCGTTTTACATGTGACAGAATAAATACTCAATTCATCGCAAGTGCTTTCACCATGCTGGAAATAGCATTCCATTCAAATCTTATTTGCACAGGTTCCATGATTCAATTGCCTCAGAGGATGTTCGGTACCTCCCGAGGAGAAGTAAGGTCTTGGGTTACTTTGCATTGGCCTGGGCTTTGGAAATGGGTGTCAGTAACTCTGAATGGAATCCCTGTTGAGCTTTACACATTTATTGTTTATTCTGGTTAAGGTAACCAACAGCACGGGGGTGGGATTTGATGGGGTGGAGGGAGAGTCGCCCAGTAGCCCGTTAAACAGAATTCCAGTTCTAATCAGTCCTTTTAGGAAAAGCCCCAGCCTCCCTCGTTTCTAATGAATGTCCGTTCTGAATTGCATCTCCGCCAAGGCTCCCGTCACCCCGCCCCCTCCTCAGCCCAGCAATGCTGAGTCATTAATATGGATGGTTCATATAAAAACAAAGCTTTGAAAGGCAGGACAGAAACAAATTCGGACTCGACCTCAAACTGCTTGTGAAGACCAGGGTTCGCGTTCCCACTCGGCACATCAATCTCCGCTCCCCGGGCTGGCGGGGCGGGAGCAGAGTTCGCGGGGCCCTTCAATCAGGTGTGGTGATGATTCAGGCAGTAAGGACAGCCGTTCATTATGCGAGCTCGTTAGGAGTCTGTTTCTGTAGTCTCTTTGTGTTCCTTCCCAGAACTTAGTTCTAATGGCCTTGGACCAGAAGGAAGCAGAGATGTGAAGTCGACATCCCCTTCCTCTGGCATGTGAGAAAGACAACTTCCTCTCTCCTTTCCTTTCATTGTTTGTGCTGTTTTAATTGTTTGGAGATTACCTTCATTTACTTTTAAGTTCTATGTAGGCATGAAAAATTCTAACTGTTGCTTGCAAAAACGGCACAGGCCTCCTAACTTCCGCGGTGAATATGGGTGCTGTAGAGCCACGGTGCTCTACCTCAGTCAGGGACCGATGTGAAGTAAAGGTATGTTTTCTCCACACAAGGTACAACTTAGAGCAGTATCAATGGAGGCCCTGGTCCTCCTGGCGTGTGGCAATAGTAGTAGATGGAACTGCTCCAGGTGTGGTTCAGGCCTTGGGGTTCTGAGCGAGGGGCTTGGCCTGCCCCCCAGCACCTGGGGATCTTCCTAGCAGCAGCCTCTGGGAATAAATCGCTCTCAGAGCGCCCGAGAAATAAGTGACTGTGACACATCCCAGCATCTGGGATTTTTCTTTCACTTCACAGGGTATTGAGGTGAGAGTTGAAATCATAATTAAAGTACACTTTTAATACTGTGGATATGGATTTCAAAAGGTAGGGAACCACTGTATAGGTTCTTACCAATATTTTTCAACTGACACTATTCACCCTCTCCAAATCCTTTATTTAGTCAGGGCGGGAGGTCAGAAACCTCACTTTTATTCTAAAAGCACAGGCCCTTTCTTTTCTTTCTTTCTTTTCTTTCTTCTTTCTTTTCTTTCTTTCTCTCTCTTTCTTTTTTCCTTCCTTCCTTCTTTCCTTCCTTCCTTTCTTCTTTCCAAAGTGAATTTTATGTATATTATTTGCATATAATTATAAGCAAACAATCTGTTCATTCTTGTGGTTCACATATAATCACATGTAAGTTTCTTATCCAGTTTTTTTTTTTAAATCCAGTATAGTTAACATACAGTGTTATATTAGTTTCAGGTGCACAATATAGTGATTTGACAATCCTATACATTATCAGTACTCTTCATGATAAGTGTGCTTTGAATCTCCTTCGTCTATTTTTCTCATCCCCCACCCACCTCCCCTCTGGCAACCAGCAGTGTGTTCTCTATAGTTCAGAGACTGTTATTTTGGTTTATCTTTTTCTTTGTTCATTTGTCTTGTTTCTTATATTTCACACATGACTGGAATCATATAGTATTTGTCTTTCTCTGATGTATTTCGCTTTGCATTATACCCTCTAGTTCCATCCACATCATTGCAAATGGCAAGATTTCATCCTTTTTCATGGCTGAGTAATATTCCAGGGTGTGTGTGTGTGTGTGTGTGTGTGTGTGTGTAGATCACCTCTTCTTTATCCATTCATCTATTGACAGACCCAGGCTACTTCCATAGTTTGGTTATTGTAAATAATGCTGAGATAAACATAGGGGTGATTCTATCTTCTCGAGTTAGCATTTTCAGATTCTTTGAATTACCAGATCATATGGTAGTTCTATTTTTAAGTTTTTGAGGAACCTCGATATTGTTTTCCACAGTGGCTGCACCAGTTTGCATTCCCACCAATAGTGCACAAGGGTTCCTTTTTCTCCACATCCTCACCAACATTTGTTGTTTCTTGCGTTTTTGATTTTAGCCATTCTGACAAGTACGAGGTGATATTTCATTATGGTTTTGATTTGCATTTCCCTAATGATCAGTGATGGAGGGCATCTTTCCATGTGCTTGTTGGCCATCTAGATGTCTTCTTTGAAGAAGTATCTGTTCATGTCTTCTTCCCATTCTTAAGCTGGATTATTTGGAGTTTTTTGGTGTTGAGCTGTATAAGTTCTTTTTATGTTTTGGATACTAACCCTTTATCGGATATGTCATTTGTAAATATTTTCTTCCATTCCATAGGTTGTCTTTAGTTTTCGATTGTTTCCTTTGCTGTCAGAAGCTTTTCATTTTGATCTAATCCCACTGTTTTATTTTTGCTTTTGTTTCCCTTGCCTCAGGAGACATATCTAGAAAAATGTTGCTATGACTGGTGTCAGAGAAAGTACTGCCTGTGCTCTCTTCTAGAATTTTATGGTTTTAGATCTCACATTTAGGTCCTTAATCCATTTTGGGTTTATTTTTGTGTATGGTGTGAGAAAATGGTCCAGTTTCACTCTTTTGCATGTAGCTGTATAGACATTTTCTTTTTTTCAGTGCATTATATTCAAAGTAAAAATATATTTGCATTTGGGATTTATCTCCATTTAAATGGATTCCCCACGATAACATCTGATGTAATTATTTTACAGCAGTGTACCTGGGAATGAAGCTGTGGTTTTCAGTCTTCCAGCTAGCCTTCCCAGCAGAGTGGATTTAGACAGAGGAAGCAGAGTGACTTAAGTAATTTGTAACAAGATCCCATTTCTCTGGCATCAGGAGGTTTTCAGTGAGGGAAACTACACCTTTTTGACTTTGAAAATAATTACCTTGTAAAAATTAGAAACCCTGAGAGACTTTAGCATAAAAGTTCTGCTAAGTAGCAAAGTAGCAAAGTAGGGGAAAAAAAAAAAAGAAAGAAAAAATTGGATTCCAGGGAACACTTTCATCTCATTGTTGCCAGACTCCTAGCTCTGTATTCCCAATGAATTCAGAGAGGTAGGTTTCTACAAAGGCAACTTTACACAGAAGTATAAACACTTAGCAATTGCAGCCCAAGGAGTCATGAGAAGGTTAACCCCACATCGTTCCTTCTTTCTTCCAGTTCCAATAAGAAGGCAGTTGGGCACCATGAGAAATTAGGTTACGCGCATCATTCTGCTGCTATCAACTGAAAGCCAGCTTCCCTCAGGCTGGTCAGGCAGAGGAGAGATGGTAAGTTTGACTTCCAGTCACTAGAAGCCATGTCATCAGTGATGACAAGAAAGAAAACTTCCCTTCATTCTCTTTCCAGGTTCTTCTCTGTCCAGTTGACTCAACCATGCATGGCTTCGGATGGGGCAGCTGCCAATTTCAGATTTAGAAATGGAAAGTGCAGCACTGACTCTCCTCACACCATGGTTGTTAACTTATCATTTATGGTGCATTTCGGTGAGCCTCACGTGGTGGTTATGTGTGTTTTAACTCCCATCTGGATAATTTTGCTTAGAACCCAGAAACACACAGGGTCTATGCAAAAAAAAAAAAAACCAAAAAACAAAAAACAAAACAAAACAAAAAACAAAAACAAAAAAATCCCCCAAAACTCAAAAAACAAAAAAACAGTACAGACCATTGATCAGTTTTCATCATAGTCTAACATCCTGTGCATCTGGAGTGACCCATAAAGCATCTTTCACTTTCTAGGAAACTGCAGCTCTGAACCAATGAGGCCAAGGTACACGGTCAACTGGGAATGCTTTATGCAACCAGGGTTGGGCAGCCATGCTCAGCTGACCTGGGTCTGGAGTCTGGTGTGCCTGGGATAAGCACCTCCAGAGACTGAGCATCACGGGAGTTCTGCCCTGCCTCCGGGCAACCCCCAGCAGACTGCAGTGTAGTCCAGGCCCCTTAAACTTGCTCATTTGAACTGCTGCATTCCTTTTGTCCTTCATCTTACACTATAGACAGCCTTATCCTACTCCCAGTGCCAGGTCCGACAGGAGAATGGCACACCGCTCTTTGTATGACTAACGTTCACTAGATAATTGCATTAGTCAGAGTAGGCTAGCTTGTGCTGGGATAAAAAATTAACCACCAGATCCCAACACTGGAGACAAACAAGATTCATTTCTTGCATATGTCCCTTGCAGGTCAAGGGTGGGGGTATGTGTGCTGGGAAAATTAGCTCCAGCAGTCACTCAAAGATCCAGGCTGATGGAGGCTCTCCCCTCTGTAGCTGCAACCCCCAGCCCACACGGCCCCTTTGGTCTCCTCGGCAGGGAGAAAGAGGCTGGGCGTCTCACCTGCTCCCAACGCTTCCACCCTTCGCCCGGGAAGTGAGAGATGTCACTGCAGCTAACGTCCTAGGGACCTCAACCAGTCGCATAACTGTCTAACCACAGAGGGCTGGGCAGTCCAGCCTTCTCTGCGCCTGGAGAGGAGAGCCAGACATTGGCGAGCACGCCAGTAATATTTACCACAGTGTTTATACTTTGTTCAGCCATGAATTATGTATGTATGTATGTAATGACTAAACAAACGCCAGGCACTCCCCGGGAGATCTCACCCAGAGCAGTGAGATGTTTCATAAATCCCAGTAAGTTGGCTTCTGCAGCTTCAAGCTGGAATATGCCAAGTTCAGAGGTTTTTTTTTCTCCCACTGAAGAGGTCAAAGACCAAAAATATTTTGAGGAGCACTGTTTTAGATGGCCAGGCTGAACGGCAGCAACGAGAAAACTCCGACGAGGGGGGCCACGCCGCACCGAAAAGCCTCCGGCTAATTAATCCCGTGGCGGTTTGTGGTTCCATCCAGCCGCAGGCATGCGGATTGAGCCTTCGTCCACGCTCAGGATTCATCTTGAGCGTGGCGGGCTGTGCCAGTTTGGAGATGCCAGAGTTTAACTTACTGGAACAGAAACCACATCAAAAACCCGGTCACATGACAGTGCCAAGGAACTCGAACCCCACATCTGAACGCTTTGGCGAGCGTAGAAGTCCTGAAATGTAATGTGTGTTCTTCACTGGGAATTAAGAACATGTGGGCCCAGGCCTAAGTATAGCCCGCCCTTAAAGTGTTTTTAATTAGGAATTGAGACACTTGGGCGTTAGTGGCCCAAATCGACCTGGCTCTGAGATGAAGGCTACACTTCATGTGTCTATTCTAGAGAAGTTAAATGACCTGCAGACAGTAGGTACTCAGAAGGGCTTTTCTTCATGATGGTAATATGTTGTGTGGTAGGAATGAAACTCGGTCGCATTTACTCTGCCGGTCTCTGGAGGATATAGGCGTGTGGTCAGGGGCTGCCTTAATTTCTGGGCCGTGAGCAGGAAAGGCTGGTCATTTTCAGGAGCTGAGAATCACTATCAGGTGTTAGTTAGCAGCAAAACAATAATAATTTATGCCATCCATTGTATGGCTGCTCAGTTCTAAGGCACTCTGAAGAACTTTACACACATAATTTCGTACATTATTCTCTCATACAAACGAGGAGACTGAGGTTTATTTTATTAACATATAATGTATTTGTTGCAGGGGTACAGGTCTGTGATTCATCAGTCTTACACAATTCACAGCACTCACCATAGCACATACCCTCCCCAATGTCCATCACCCAGCCACCCCATCCCTCCCACCCCCCTCCTCTCCAGCAACCCTCAGTTTGTTTCCTGAGATTAAGAGTCTTTTATGGTTTGTCTCCATCTCTG
>CM052899.1:29886197-30001081 GCA_028534135.1 Potos flavus
CACATCATTGCAAATGGCAAGATTTCATTTCCTGATGGCTGCATAATATTCCCGTGCCTGTGTGTGTGTGTGTGTGTGTGTATCACATCTTTTTTTTTTTTTTTTTTTGTATCACATCTTCTTTATCCATTCATCTGTGGATGGATATCTGGGCTCTTTCCATAGTTTGGCTATTGTGGACATTGCTGCTATAAACATTGGGGTTCAGGTGCCCCTTCGGATCACTACATTTGTATCTTTGGGGTAAATACCCAGTAGTGCAATTGCTGGGTCATAGGGTAGCTTTATTTTCAACTTTTTGAGGAACCTCCATGCTGTTTTCCAGAGTGGCTGCACCAGCTTGCATTCCCACCAACAGTGTAGGAGGGTTCCCCTTTCTCCATATCCTCGCCAACATCTGTTGTTTCCTGATTTGTTAATTTTAGCCATTCTGACTGGTGTGAGGTGTTAGCTCATTGTGGTTTTGATTTGTATTTCCCTGATGCCGAGTGATGTTGAGTACTTTTTCATGTGTCTGTTGGCCATTTGGGTGTCTTCTTTGCAGAAATGTCTGTTCATGTCTTCTGCCCATTTCTTGATTGGATTATTTGGGTGTTCTTTGGGTACTGAGTTTGAGAAGTTCTTTATAGGTTTTGGATACTAACCCTTTATCTGATATGTCATTAAGGAGACCGAGGTTTAAAAAATCAAGGAACTTGGTCAGAATCACAAATTTAAGAAGTGGAGGTGGGTTCTAACATAGATCTGTCTGATTGTAAAGTCCATGTATGTTTCAAAATAATTTCTTTTTAACAACACAACTAACAGCAAAATTTAAAAATACAAAAAATGATGGGGTAGCTGGGTGGCTCAGTCAGTTAAGCGTCTGCCTTCGGCTCAGGTCATGACCTCAGGGTCCTGGAATCGAGTCCTGCATCGGGCTCCCTGCTGAGCAGGGAGCCTGCTTCTCTCTCTGCCTGCTGCTCCTCCTGTTTGTGCTCTCTGTCAAATAAATAAATAAAATCTTTTTTAAAAATTTAAAAGAATGAAGAGGGAATGAAAGAAATACCCTTTGTAATCCACTACCCAAAGGTATCCATTTGGAGTATGAATGTATATCTTGGACTTTTCTTATTCTTTTTTACTTACAAGTGACTTGAACTTGCTTCGGGTACCCTTGTTCTTGGCCTGCACCTACCTTCAACACATTTATGCCAACATTACCTGGAATCATCCCTCAAAGAACACAATCCGACACCAAAAAGAATTGTCAATCAGTGCTATTTTACCAGAGGGTTTGTGACAACATGGAGGAAAGTTCCCTCAGCCCACATAGCAAAATTATCCCTGACTCACACTTTTAAACTAGCCATCCTCTCTGCTTCTGCCGCCTTCATGCAGCGCTTCCTTTTCTCCTGAGAAACAAATTCTCCTTATCTCACTTTTTTCTAATTTGCTCCCTCGCCCATCACCCTGCTCGGGAAAACAACATGTTCTTCTCAGGATCCTTTCTTTTTAACAGTAGCAGTTAAGATCATCAATAGTGAAGAATTTTACTCTTTCCTCTCCCACACATATTTTCTTACAAAAACAGGTTTGTACTGTTTAGTAACCCGCTTTGTTTTCCTTAAGAGTATGTACTATGGGAGAAATCTTAAAGTTCTGTTTGTAAGCATTTTACTTGATTAATGTTAAAGGCAAAGCAGGTGTCAGCCTGTGCACCGGGAAATTTCTGGTAGAATACTGTTACAATCATATCCTTTGAGTCATAAAAGTCATTCTGACTATATTTAGGTTAATTTTCTTTCTTTTTTTTTATATTTTATTTATTTATTTATTTGACAGAGAGAGAGATCACAAGTAGGCAGAGAGGCAGGCAGAGAGAGAGGGGGAAGCAGGCTCCCTGCTGAGCAGAGAGCCCGATGTGGGACTCCATCCCAGGACCCTGAGATTATGACGTGCGCCGAAGGCAGAAGCTTTAACCCACTGAGCCACCCAGGTGCCCCAAGGAGACGTTTTTGAAAAGGTCATCAAAACCTGATCAGATAAACGTCTTATCTCTGCTATTAGTCAAACCATTTTATTCAACAAGACAAAGCAGTGGTGCCAGTAAGGGTTAAATTCTATTTTTCCCCACATTGTCCTGCATATACTCTCCTGTCTGTGCTTTTGGATTAAAAAAGTCATTAAGAGAAAAGCCTGAGCCTCATTTCTGATGAACGAGCTTCGAGGAGGTGCACGGTGGGGGCAGACCAGCTTCTGATGGTCAGGAATTCCTTTTGTAAGGGAGCTGAGCCCCAGTCTGGGTGGGGGTGGAGCTGCTGAGATACATTCTCTTTATCTAAATTAGTGGTCTTCGGACATTTTTGATCACATATTACGTGGTGAATTAAAGATGGCCACACGAATACCTAAGGATAAATTTAACCAAGGAGGTGAAAGGCTTGTACTCTGAAAATTATGAGCCATTGGTGAAAGAAATTGAAGACGACACAAATAAATAGAAAGATCCACTGTGCTGGGATTGGAAGAATTAACACTATCAAAACGTCCATTCTTCCCAAAGCAATCTACAGATTCAATGCAATCCCTATGAAAATACTAATAATATTTTCCCCAGAACTAGAACATTTAATCCTAAAATTTGTATGGAACCAAAGAAGACCCTAAATAGCCAATTATAAAATAGATAAGTCATGGGGATGAAAAACGTAGCATAGGAAATATAGCCAATAATATTGTAATAATTTTATAAGGTGACAGATGGTAACTAAACTTACAAGCAATTCATAATGTATGTATGTAATTGTGGAATCACTATGTTGTATGCCTGAACTGAGCCAAATTCAAGAGTCGGTCACTCAAACCAACTGAGCCACCCAGGCACCCCTACACATAAACAGTTTTAAAGAGGTAATTTCCTAAATCTGGGAGAGACAGAAATGACAGTTTTATTAGTCAATAACTTCTTTGTATTTGCAAGTGTCATAAATACAACTCCAACTGGCTTAAGTAAAAAAGGAATCTATCGGCTAACTGAAGAGTTTCAGGCGTAGCTGGACTCAACATTTCAAATAATAACATCAGAACCCTCTCCATCTCTCAGCTCTGGTGGTCCCTGCTTGCCTTCACTCCCAGTCACACTCTTGCTTCACATCAGCAGGAACCCGGAGAAAAAGAATACATCTTTCCCAAGAGCTTTAACAAAAGGCCTGGAGAAGATTGTGATTGGCCAGCTTAGATCATGTGTTCATGCCTGAGCCAATCACGTGACCAGGATAATAGATTCTCTGGTTGGCCAGGCTTTATAGTTCCCTGTCTTCATTTAGGAATATGGTGGGTTCCCCACAGCCAAAGTATATGGATACTACAGAATTGGGTGCTGGGGGATTCCCAAAGGAGGGGATGCCGGGCAGGAAAAAAAAGCCCAGGTCCAGCAGATTTGATGGGATTTGGCCAACCTACAGCTCTCTCTGGGTTGTAATGAATGGTGATATGATATGATAGAAATAGGATCAAGGAGCCGGGAAACCTAGAATTAGTCCTCCCTTTTCACTACTACCTGTGGAAACTCTCTGCACTTCAGATACCTTATTTATCAAAGGGAAAGATTAATCCCCACCTTACCTACCTCCGATGATTCCGGTAAGGCTCAAATGAGATTGTGAATGTAAAAGGGCTTGCCCAAAATAAAATTTCATGCAAATATACCTCGCAAATAAAAATAAAACTAGGAAATCGTGTGTGTTCCCACTTGCAGATTTGCCTGAGCACCCCCTTGAGTCGTCAAATGAAAAAAAATCAGTGTGTTGTTGGTCTGAGGCCTCCACCTCTTCTCACCCCCCTTTAACCTTGGCTCGGTCTAAGCTGTCCACTTTAATTGTGCGGGAAGTCATATTGAACTGTTGTCCTCAGGAAGCAGGAAAGGGTGGTGGCCATAATCACCGCTAAAAGATGAAAATGGTACTGACCTCACACATGCTGGTGTCCTTCTAGGAAAATTTGTATCCTGTCTTTGCTTTCCGTCTAATTAACAAGCCTGTGACCTTCCCTAGCGCAGGAATGACCCACGGCCCAATGTGAAGCAGCGGGAAGCACCAAAGTGCATCTGGGCAGCCATGCAACGGCGGTCCTGCTGAATCCGGGCCGTAGAGAGGAGCCAGGCATGGAGGCTCTCTGAGAAGCCGAGGTCTTCAGCTCTAAACGTTCGTTTGCAAGTAGCCACCCGCAGGCAGGGAATTATGCATGAGGCCTGTTTTTCGTTCAGTTACCCAGGGAAACCTGCACTCATTGTTCTCCACCAACAACACAGAGTAATTTGTGTGAGACAGTCACAGATACCCTCGCTCGCATCAGCCAGGGTATGGAACGCGATGGGAGGCCCCGCGCCAAAGGCAGTTGCCGCGAGCCTCAGACCTGGGAATGAGCATGTGCAGGCAACTGCGCAGAATGGTGACTTGAGAGGTGTACCGACTCCCAAGATGCAATTCTCACCCCTCCACATCCACCAGGTTGTTGTCTGAAATGCCCACCCTTCTTCAGACAATTCTTTTAGAGGTTCCAGGTATTCCCCATCCCCACCCCCCATATCTTAAAGTAGAATGTTCCTATGAAACCTTCTGTAAGCTGAAATGGTATAAAGCAAAAAACAAAAAAAGAAAAGAAACCCAAAAATCCAATTACCGTGGGTAATTTTGAACATTCCCAGACTCCGAAAATAACCTATCTCAGGCTTTTCTGTTACCTTAGGACACATTTAGGTAATGAATGCACAAAATAAATCGAGATAAGCCCAGATGTTCATAGACATAGTTCGAGCTCTGGTGGCTTGATGCTGAGATGCTCAGTGTGGCCCTTGGGGAAGGCGCTGGGCGGGGCGGCCCTCCTAGCTCCGGGTGGGCACTGTCTCTAAGGGCTTGCTGCAAAACACGCGCTGAGTGCCATTTATTATTTCGCTTTCCACCTTCATTCATAAAAGCAAAGATACCCTGAATTTCTTTCACCTAGGGAAAACAGGTCTTTTTCATAAAAGTAAAGTGGCGTAAGGTGAACTTTCTAAAAGCAGGGAACACCCCTATCTCCAAAAAGCCCCGTTAAATGTCAATATGGGGAGACAATAGGGTAGTTGAGGAAAAAGACTCATGAATCCATGGGATGCCTGGGTGGCTCTGTCGGTTAAAGCAGTTGCCTTCAGTTTGTGTCATGGTCCTGGGATCGAGTCCTGCATAGAACTCCCTGCTGAGCGGGGACCCTGCTTCTCCCTCTGCCTGTATTCTCTCTCTCTCTGACAAATAAATGAATAAAATCTTAAAAAAAAAAAAAAAAAAAGGCTAAAGGATCCATTAAATTGTTTTCTTTCAAGAACAGAAATCTGTGGGGGCCAGAACGAGGGTACTAGATATTTGGGGGGGGGGAATGAAGTCTTGAAGGTAAATCTTGCTGGTCTGTGAGGCTGGGCTCCATGTATTAAAACTTACTTAAAATGCACCACCACAGACTATCACATCTCCACACACTTGGTCACGTCTGACCTCATGTCTTGACTTCAATAAAGAGGACAAGACAGCAGCCTTCATCTGTCATTGTGACTGCGGATTTTGCTAAAAGGTTGTTTATATCTTAGTGCCCCATTGGAGACTTCTGAGGTTTGCGAGTCCCTAGTTGGAACTAGTTTTCAGAGCCAATCTGTAAAAAAACAAAATCTGAGTTTTGTTGATTTCCAGATGGTATCTGTTAACCTTAACACTGCTGCCTCAGGAACACTTTCGAGCTTTTATTTTCTCCTCCTAAACAAAATGAAGTTCGGGGCCCAGGGGCAGCTTCCCTCCATTTTGTGCTCCTTCGATTCTTTGCGGCCTGGTCTTTTGCTCTTTCTTAGCAATTGTTTTGCCTCTGACGAGTAACTAGAACTGCATTTGGTGACCGTCACGTCACGGCTTTCATTGGCTGTGGCGCCCCCGTTCACAGACTCCGTATTACCTCATGACATGTGGCACAGTGCACACTTTGAAAGCTAAGAACTGGAAAGTTTCTCTTTTGGCAACGTTTCCCCCAGTCGCCCAAGCAATTTCCACATGCAACACTTTCCATACTCATTGAGCACAGAGTTGAGAGGGTTTGAAATAAAAGACTCTCAGGTCGGCAGGCCAGGCCAAAAAACAGCTGTGTCCATCAAAGGCCAATGTAACCGGTCCGTCCAAACGATTGGGTCCGAAGCATTGTTCTGTGAGGGGGAATTCTGGGGGCTCATGTCTCATTCCGTGGGTAGCCTTAAGAGCAGACTCCCCTCTACCTCCACCCCCACGCCCAGCCCCAGGCTGACATTTAGCCCAGTTATAAAATCAAGGAGTGAGACGGTCAGCTTTTGTAACACGAGGGCCTCTGCTACTGAAAAGGAATGCGACTAGCAATGTTGCTGAGAGAAAGACAAGAATTATCACTGGGATGGGTGTCCCCGTAGCCAGGGCAGCAGAGCTGAATCTTGGCACTGGAAACTAAGGACAGTCACAGTCCTCTAAGGGGGCATGCGGCAGGCAGCAGGAGAGCCAAATCAACTTATCTGGGGGTGTGCTGGGCTCTGGTCAGGCCAAGAGAGGCCGGATCACGTGATGAACAGCCCCTCCTTCACCCGAGAAGGCCACCGGAGCAAGTAGCCACCAGGAAGACACAGGAAAGTTCGAGGGATGCTGAGGAGGCCTCTGAGGCCGTCCTTGTGAGCCACACTGGGCTCTTCCTCTGCGACTCAGACGCTGTCTTAGGGTGAGATGGAAGAGGAAGAGCGTTTTTATCCACGAAGGGGGGATATTCAGAGGGGACTGTTAAAATTTTGGAAGCTTTAAACTACGTTGGGGGGCACCTGCGTGGCTCAGTCTTTAAGCGTCTGCCTTCGGCTCAGGTCATGATCCCAGGGTCCTTGCATGGAGCCCCACGTCGGGCTCCCTGGTCCACAGGAAGCCTGCTTCTCCCTCTTCCCTTCCACCTGCTTGTGTTCCCCCTCTTGCTGTGTCTCTCTCTGTCAAATAAACAAATAAAATCTTAAAAAAAAAAAAAAACTAAGTTGGACAGTTAGTTACTTTTTCTGAGGAGCAAAGTTACAGACGAAATAAAGTAACTCTAGCTTCTCCCCACAGCCCAGGAAAAGCGGGACTGGCCCCTGGGCTCTTCAGCCCACACAGTTCCTATACCTTCACCTGGAAACAGAACTCTCTGGGCTTTTGCTCTGGCCCAGATCCTCCCTGTTGAGGACTGGCCGTGATATCGCTCAGTCCACTGCTGAAGACGTGGGCTCCTGGGCTCTTCTATCCCTCACTTGTACTCTCTGCGACCTGCTTATTTGGTGTTTGCTTACTTCCCCTCTGCACGTTCTCTTCCCCAATCTTGTCCATTAGGGAGTTCTCCCGTGTTCTCTTCCACTGTTCCAGGGGGCAGGGCCAGACCTACGGCTCGGACTGACCCCACAGCAATGAACGCGAATGCAGAAAGAAATCCTTGAGAAGAGTCTCGAAGCTACACGCAGACTGAGAAGAGGCAGACTCCTTTAGGCCATCTTATATAGAAACAGTGTCTAGAGTTAAGCCAACGGGAGATCTAGAATGAAGGCCACAAAAAGAAAAAGGGCCTATTATGTTTCCAAAGATGCACTGCTAAGGACACAGCCCCCGTTAACCTCACCCGCGCTCACTCTATCCCTCCCTGTCTTACTGTCCTTCCTTTTTGTTTGCGTATTTTGTTCCTAAGGACTCTTCATAAAACTAGTAACAATAGCTAACACTTAGTGAGCACTTATTATGCGCTGGCTCTGTGTTAAGTGCTTGTCACATGAAGCCACATAATATCCTCTGAGGTTGAAAAATACTTGGGATTGAAAAATAAGCAGCGGAAACTGTGGTGGGGGGTGTGGGAAGGCAGACGGAAGCTGCTGGGTTGGAATACGAACAAGACACACACTCACACACAATAATGCTGGACTCTCCCCCTTTCTAGCTAATTTCCAGACTTTCGTATCCTTTTTTGCTGCCAAAATCCTCCACGTTGTGGCCGACACTCAATGCCTCCATCTCCTATTCCCTTAACCGCGGACTTCCGCCCACACAGTTCTATTGAAACTTCTCTTGTCAAGGTCACGACGACTTTCTTCTGGCCAAATACAATGGTTTTCCTCCTTAGCCCTCATCCTTTGTGACCTCATGGCAAAATTTAATGTTGTTAGTTACCCGCCTCCCGCAGAGTCTTCCCTACCTTCTTCTTTCCTGCTTGCTTATTTGCTGGGTCCCCAAGCACACCCCTCATTGTGGGGGTTCCTCCAGGGCTCCTTTCACTCAGGCATCCCCTAGCTCCTAGTTTTAACCGGCAGATTTCTGTGTGACTCCCAAATTTACCTTTCCAGCCCAGACCCTGCCCCTGTGCTCCCGAATGCTCCTCTAGTCATCCCACGCCCCCATATCCCTCAAAGCAGTTCCTCTTCCAAACATGCCCATTTCCAAAGAGTGTCTGAGGCAAATGCAAGCCCAAAGCCTACTCCTCCCCTATTTCCATTCTGCACACCCAGACCTGTTTGCTGCTGCTTCTAACCGCCTCTCACTCTGACCCTGTCTCCCCCTCCTTCCTCTTGCCCTAGTTCAGACTCCTTCCACCTCATGCCCCCTTGTTACATGGGCCTTCTAGCTCATCTCAGAGCTTCTACCTCTCCTAGCCCCATTATTTTCCTAAAACATTTCACTGAGGGACGCCTGGGTGGCTCAGTCAGTTAAACATCCAACTCTAGATTTCAGCTCAGATCGTGATCTCAGGATACTGGGATCGAGCCCCAGGTTGGGCTCCCCACTTAGCGGGGAGTCTGCTTCTCTCCTTCTCCCTCTCCCTCTGCCCCACACTGCACTTGCTTGCAATCTCTGTCTGTCTCTCTCTCTAAAATAAATAAATAAATCTTAAAGCAACATGATCTTAAAAAAAAAAATTCTGTCCTAAGTAGTCAGAGACATACGAGAACAAAGATTCACACACAAAAATATTAAGTGAGAACAACTTAAGTGGCCAAGGGGTGGATGATTGGTAAATACATTATGATGAGTCCACTGCAAGGGAACATGGGGCTGCCATTAAGAATCATGCTTTGAGGGCAGCTGGCTGGCTCAGTGAGAGGACTGTGCTACTCTTAATCTCAGGGTCATGAGTTCGAGCCCCATGCTGGGTTGTAAAGATAACTTAAATAAATAAATAAGCCTAAAAGAAAAAAAGAATCATGCTTCACATGGATATTGGATGATATGGAGAAACGTTCACCCTATATTGTGAAATGAAAAAAGCAGGCTATAAACTGGAAGGTATGCCATGACCCCCATCTCAACCCACTCTTCTCTTTGCTCATTACGTCCCAGCAACATTCCTCTTCTTTCAGTTGTAGTAAGCTCTTTCCTTTCCCCGGGCATTTGCACATGTCAGGAAAAACCGTGAAAGACTCTGAAAGGAGAGAAAAAAATTTGTGGGTGTCCCGATTAGCTTCCCTGTCCTAGCTATCTCCTTCTTTCATTTTCTGTGAGCTAGTTTACAACTCTGGAAGCTGTAGATAACTGAGGGCAGTGCGAATGATTTTTTCAATGTGCCAGTAAATTCCGTCCAGGGGAAGGGCAGCTGATTTTTCTCCACCCAATTTGGCACATCTATGTATATATACTTGGAATTCTCCTGTGGAACAGTTGTAACATCTTAATGGTTCCCTGATTAATGAATGAGTTAAAAAAAATCTTTGGCACATGTTCATTTTATATTTGTATGATTTACCTACCTTTTCATGTATATTTTATTTTATTTTTTAAAAAGATTTTATTTGTTTATTTGAGAGAGAGCATGCCTGTGCATGAGTAGGGGGAAGGGGGCAGAGGGAGAGGGAGAAGCAGGCTCCCTGCAGGGAGCCTGACTCGGGGCTCAATCCCAGGACCCCAAGATCATGACCTGAGCTGAAGGCAGACGCTTAATCAACTGTGCCACCCAGGCGCCCTGATTTACCTTTTAAAAAATGATATTCCCTAACACACACTTGCCTCTTATGCTCTCTCTCTTCTCTTCACCTGTCCAACCCCTGCCCACCCTTCAGTCTCAGTATAAATGTCCCAGCTGCAGAGAGACCTCCCTACTCTGGATCAGGTCTTCCATTTTTCTCTTATGCATCCATGCCTTCCTAGCGCTTGTGGCATGTTTATAATTATATATCCTGTCTGTTTACACATGTCTGGGAGTCAAATTATCGGTGATTTAAATTTTCTTCTTTATATTTTTCTTTAGTTTTACAAATTTTCCGTAATGAATATGTATACTTTTATAAATTTTAAAATGTTATCTTTAATCACTACTTTCAATAGGAAAAGAAAAAAAAAAAAAAGGACCAGAGCAGCTTTACTGTCAACTGCCTCTTGCATCTCCAGTGAAATCTCCCTCCTCCAGCTCCTCTTGCCCACCGAGATTGCTCCCTTACACCAACCCCCGCTGCAGTCATATTCCGTTCTACCCAATCATACTTAACCGGAGCATTCGGTAACAGCAGAATGGGAAGGCAACTGTGTATACGGCACTGTTCTAGAAGCTGTGTGTGTGTCTGTGCGTGTGTATGTGACGAGACCCTAAGAAAAGCAAGCTGTGCTTCGTACTCTGGAGGGGTTTCTAAGTCACAGGGTGATACAGGACGAATTCAATAACAATGTGTTTGTTTGTTTGTTTGTTTTGTGAGATATTCTTTAATGAAGTCCCAAGCTCTACCTACATGTTCAGGCTCGAGCTCACTGCGGGCCAGAATGATCATGTGGCCTTCTATTAGGGTCTCGGCCTTACACGTTTGTTAGTCTTGTATGTTGAACTAGAAAGCAGTCTCCCAGAAGCCGGGACTGTTTTGGCCACTTTACTATGACCCACAGGACCTGACACAGCCCGGACACGTGGTATAAGCTCTTGTCCACTCATTCATCTGTTGTCCATGATGACCAGCTGGGTCAAGTCGTGGCACCTAGTTTATCTGGGAAATGGAGGCTTTACTGAGAGGCCTTCCCCACCCCAACAGAACATGTGTCCTGCTACCACAAGTCCAAGTTGTGGCAAAGGTTATTTGTGATTGCTTGATTCCTGTTGAGTTTGCTTAAGGAGAAGAGGGACATTCACGCAGAGGCTGATTAAACTGCAAGGTCTGAGGCTGGGCGGGGGGGTTCGTGAGCCCCTCCTCGGGACCTGTTCGTGGACACTGAGTGGAGAGAACAGCAGTGGGTGCTTCCTGAAAGTGGTTCTGATACGGCAGCCCAGAGCCCAGATGGCAAGGGCGTCTCCAGGAAGGGGGGCCTTTGCTGAACCAGAAGCTGGAGACCAACCGCCGTCCCACACCTGGTTGGGATCTCCAGTCTCCCATCTGGTCACAAGGATGTCAACCATTGGCAAAAGACTTGTTTACGACTCTAGTTCAGGAACACTGAGGACGGAGGTCCGCCATCTTCCTGTTGGTTCACCTCATGCAGAACATGAGTCTTCTCAGGGATCTTGAAAATGTCCCCACTCTCCACAGTGGAACCGCTGGTAGGGAGACAACCCGGGCCACTTCCACGCTTGCATTTGCAGAATAGCCTGTGACAGAGTAAGGGGACCTGAGGAACAGCGACTGAAGAAAGGGTTACTTTTCAGTTTTTTATTTTTATTTTTTTTGAGAGGGTTACTTTTTAATCAGAGTGGTCTACGTGCCGCATACGCTGCTTCCCCCAGGAAGCCTTAGAAACTGGCTTTAAAATGTTTCCTAACCTGGGATGCCTGGGTGACTCAGTCAGTTGAGCATCTGCCTTCGGCTCGGGTCATGATCCCGACCCTGGGATCAAGTCCCACATCCGGCTCCTTGTTCGGCAGGGAGCCCGCTTCTCCCTCTGCCTCTGCCTGCCACTCTGCCTGCTTGTACTCTCTATCTGACAAATAAATAAATAAAATCTTTAAAAATAAAAAATAAATAAAATTTTTCTAACCTTTGACTTCAAACTAATTTGCCACCTCCTGCGTCCTCCCTCCCGCCCCAAACTCTCTGTCTGCAGAGTCTGACCTTCCTTGTGAAATAAGACACCAACCCTGAGCTATCTCTCGTCTCTTTTTTTTCTCCCTCAGTTTTGGGAGGCATCCCTTCCCTTTAAGACTGGCGTCAAAGAAGTCTCTATCTCATCCCCCAAATGCTCTGTGATGCTGCTTTCAGGAAACAGTCCTGGGGCGGGGGGATCAGGGTCCTCACCGGAGCGGCAGTGATTCGGTTCTGGAGGGGCGCCGCTGGGTCGAGATACCCGGCACGGAAGCCGGAGGGGCTGGGTGGTGGCCGAGAAGGGCAGCCAGGGTCCCCAAAAGCAGACTCTGAGGCACAGTTGGAGTCTCAATGCCCTGGTGCCGTAAGAACATGGTGGGTTGTCTCTTTCTGAACGTGCAAGTCTGCAGTGCAAGGAGAGCAGCCAGATGTGGGATGGGATGGCAGGGGCACGGTGCTCCCTACTCACAGAGCAGCCTTTCATCCGAGGCCAAGAAGGGATAAAAAATTGTCATGTAAGTTCTGTGACTTGGCTGTGACGATTTCCACGCATGCATGTGGGTCGCATTGGGCTGGCTCTCCTGGCAGATCTTTGGCACTCCGAGAGATTTGGTACCCACAGCCCTCGCTGGCTCCCTGCGGGTCTCCCTGCTCCTGGGCTCTGGGGGGCCTGAATACCCCGGCCTGATTCATGCAGCCCAGCTTTGCCCAAAGATGCCTGGGGGATGAGGGAGTGGGTGGAATTGAAGTCGTTCTAACAGCCTAATTGATCACTTTTATTTCTCCTTTGCTGTTGACTTCCTGTTTACTAGCCCTTCCAGCTTAGACGAAGCCATTTGCAGCCGCACGATGTTTTAAGATTGTCTTCATTCAGGGAGAGCCAAGAGACAGAGCTGCAGTTTGCCTGACAAAACAAAAGAAGCGATAGTTCCAGAGAGCACAGGCTCCACGGAGCATCTGATTCCCCCGGTGCGGGGGTGGCTGCCGACCGCTCTGCCCCGCGATGTGATGATTGCCAGCTATTAAGCCTGTCTGCTGGAGGGGCAGGCCAAGCGAGGAGCAGCGACAGTAAAAGGGAGATAGATGACTCCCAGGGACTAAGAACTGTGCAGACAAAACAACCACCACCACCCCACAAATCCCCGGCACTCCTTTGAGAGTTTATAGCCAGGAGAATAAACACCACTTAATTTGCGAATGATCTGCCATTTGGAGATGATAAAAAAAAATTAAATGTCGCTGGTAGAAAAGTTTCCACAGAAATCGCGAGATCCTCTGCTGAGAACGTTTGTGAATTCCTGCTCAGCGGTCCCTGAAGCGCAGCTCACAACTGGACCCCGTGGTATCTAGTCCAAGGGCAGTTTGGGTTTGGCTTTATAATGACCCAGTGGTTCTCAAACCAGGGTGATACGGTGACTTCCACCCTCCCTTCCCTGGGGACATTTGGTGAAGTCTGTAGACATTTTCGGTCGTCACAGCCGTGGGGGGAGGAGGGAAGTGGAGGGAGACGTTTTTGAGTACTGCTGGCGACCAGTGTGCAGACGTCCAGGACGCTGTTAAACATCCTGCCATGCCCAGGACAGCCCCTCCCCGGCAAAATATTTCCAGTCCAACATGTGAGTATCGTGGGGACTGAGAACCCCTGGCCATAAGGTATCTGGAAAGCAAAAAGGAACAGAGATGCGTTGGCTTTCAATTCTAACTTTCGGCTTGGACAAAGATGGGGTACAGGCAAGGAATCCATCCTTTCTGGAAACACACAGAGCTGACATCGACAAAGCTAGTATTGCAGCCTCGGTGCGATCAGAATGTGTTGTGGGGCTTCGGAAATCTACAGGAAGATGCCGATGTGGGCACTCATCACCACCTTCCAGGGTCAGACCAACTCGCTCGGCGTCCATGCTTGTGCAGCCACTGCCCCCTAGAGGAAGAAATGCGCAGGGCTGCTCGGCCTGGGTTTCTGTTTGCAGACGGGGCCGAGCCCTCAAGGTCCCTTCTTCCCTCTAGCCGGATGCAGGAAAAAACCCTAATTTTATGGTTGGGAGGGATGGTTTCAAGCCCCAGCTCTCACACTGGCAGACTTCTCTTAGCCCCATTCACGCTCTTGGGACTTCCGAAGTTAGGAGAATAGACGAGCTAGAAGGAAGAGACCTTATGAACAGCGCTACCCTTGGAGTAAGGCAGTGGGGGGCCCCTGCCCTGGGCCTCCTGCTGCGAGGACCCGATCACTCTCCTTACTTAACGCGGGACCGCAGGGACATGCTTTTCCAGCTCTGCCCCCACATGCAAACTAGTACAGAGAGAGCAAGCATGCAGAAATGCTTAGGTAAGAGAAAGGACAAATTAATTTGGTAAGCCCTGCTTCTCAGATAGCGTCAGTGCAATAGATTGTTGCATAAAGAATTGTTTCCCAGGGGCATCTGGGTGGTACAGTGGGTTGAACGACTGACTCTTGGTTTCAGCTAGGGTCATGATTTCAGGGTCCAGGGACCGAGCCCCCCACGGGGCTCTGCGCTCCACGTGGAGTCTGCTTGAGATTCTCCTCCTCCCTCTCCCTCTGCCCCTCCCATTCATATTCTCTCTCTCTCTCTCTAAAATAAATTTGAAGAATCTTAAAAAAAAAATAATTGTTTCCCAGAGTTTCTGAGCATCTTTTTTTTTTCTTCTTTTCTTTGTGTTTGGGAGATGCTCATGGATTACAGCAGTATTTGCAACATTTGCACACGGTTTGGGAAGAACATTTTACAATGTTGAATAATTCATATTTCTCTTAGATTCCTATGTATGTTTGCCTAGATGCAAGATGCTTGAAGCATACCAATTCTTTACCCTAACAACCACATGGACATTGAACACTAATAATGAGAATTATGTTTTTAATAAGAATATTTAATGTAGGGGCGCCTGGGTGGCTCAGTGGGTTGAGCCTCTGCCTTTGGCTCACGTCATGATCTCAGGGTCCTGGGATGGAGCCCTGCATCGGGCTCTCTGCTCAGCAGGGGGCTTGCTTCCCCGTCTCCCTCTGCCTGCCTCTCTGCCTACTTGTGATCTCTCTCTCTCTCAAATAAATAAATAAATAAATAATTTTTAAAAAAGAATATTTAATGTAATTTGGGTAAATTTTCCAAAGAACTTCTTCAGTTCTATTTAAATAATTCTAATTTTAAAATTTCACACTAATTATAATATGCATTAGTTTACTTTTAAATAATTTTGAATGTCTGAAAAAGGGAACTTTTGAAAGCATATGTGAAAACCATTTTAAATTTTAATTTTTTATATATACCTTCAGCTGTGTATTTTTTTATCATTTTTGAAAAGATTTAATTTATTTATTTGAGAGAAAGTGAGGGAGAGAGAGAAAACACAAGCACGGGGAGGGGCATAGGGAGAGGGAGAAGCAGACTCCCCACTGAGCAGGGAGCCCTTATAGGGTTTGATCTCAGGTGCCCCTCAGCTGTGTTTTTAATGATAATATATCCAAGTTTTGTACACTTTGAGAACAATAACATTTTAAGAATCTTTTATATCATTCATCTCAATAGAACACCAATTATTTGAAAATGATTACATTAGTGATTTCACTTAAATGAAAACAAAGAATGTATTTCTGTGGACTAAATATATAACAAGTTATGAATAATGTATGTCTCTGTTTTGTTACTCATTTAAATATCACCAGCCAGCCAACAGAACACTCAAACATGAGAATAATAATTAAATTCAATTGTCTTTTATAGTTTGCTAATTTACAGTCACGAAAACCATACGTTTACACATATTTTTCAATTTTGTCATTATGAAGGCAATTGTCTTGGTAAGAGGAGAAAACATATCTTATATAACAGTTCTTAGTGGTATGTGGGCCGCCATTTATTTGTGCCCTTGCCCTGGGCCCCACTAATGCTGGGGCTGGGCCTGTGTATGAAGATCTGGGAGAAGAGGCAGGAACATGTTCAAAGTTCCTGAAACAGCAGAATGTTTGGCATGTTGGAGGGACGGAAAGGCCAGCGTGGCTGCAGCCTTGAAGGTAAGGTTGGAGACGGGGGCAGGGGCCTTGCAACGTGGTAAGGAGTTTGGATCCTCCTCCAGTGACAGTGGGAAGCCATCGGAGGGTTTAAGCTGGAGAAGCTGGTTCTGGGTGCCATAAAAGAGAATGATGGCAGGGGCACAGGGATAGAGGCAGGCACTCAATGAGAAAGCTGAAGCTTTAGTTCCAGCGAGACCACGATGACTTTGACCTGAGTTTTCCCAGTGAGAATGGTCAGACCAGGGATGACAGGACTTACAAACGGATTGAGAGTCAGATGGGGCAAGGAGAGAATGATCCCCAGGTCTTTGGTTTGAGCAACTGGTGCATGGTGGCAGGAAGTCTAGAGGGGGGCATGTGGAAGGAAAGGATACCTTGTATTTGGAACAGAAGTTCTGCTTTTGTTGAAGTGCTTGCATTGCTGATAATGGCTAGAGGAGAAACTAACCAAGTAGGAGAAATTTACTAGTGTACCTTCTTACACCCTGTCACCAGATTCACTGGGGCTTATTGGCCAGCTGCCATCAGAGCTGTCCCGTTCTAGTTGCCCATCAACCGCAAGGTTTTGAAGGGATAGCTGAGGTGTTACCCCTCATTTCCTATCTGGCCTCGAGAAATTCTCTGATTTGAAGGTCACTCAAGGTGGGACCCAGAAGTCTTTGAATTTTAAAGGAAGACTTTTTAAAGATAGAAGAGGAATCAGTCTGTAATGGTAGAAATGTTTGCATGGCAGCGATCCAGCTGGCCACCCTTGCTGGCATCCTTACCCACCACCCTTGTCTCCATACATACATATCTGTGTCCTGCTTTCAGAACGAACACGTAGGAGGTGCTGAAATGTATCTTTGTCATAGGAATGAGTGATACGA
Source organism: Potos flavus (assembly GCA_028534135.1). Classification (NCBI taxonomy): domain Eukaryota; kingdom Metazoa; phylum Chordata; class Mammalia; order Carnivora; family Procyonidae; genus Potos; species Potos flavus. The sequence goes on from CM052899.1 coordinate 29,903,107, forward strand.
ATGCATCAATAGGAAGTCTTTGTTTTTCTCCCTGAGTTTTCTCTGATTTGCCAGACCCCAAATCTGATTGGCTTGGGTGTAAGGGAGGAGAGCCCTGGAGGACTCTTCACAATGTTGTGCTTTAGTGCTTTAGACATCTCCATTCATCCCCACAGCACCCTTGCAATCAGTATCACGGGTCTATGAGCTCTGACCCAAAAGCCAGGTATGCTGCAGAATCCTGATTGTTTTCAGATTTGAGGAAGCTAATTCTGCATATTATACCTTTTATTATATCAAACCCCCAGTGGGTGGGGGGAGGCACTTTGTAATCAAATATATAAATCCTTTTGCAGTGAAATGTAAGAACATTCACACTGAATAGGAAAATACATAACTTCAGGTCAATTTAGGTCAGGTCTTGCTGCCAAGTGAGTTATGAAATGCTTCTGGTTTTCTGAGTGTGGGAGTTTGGAAATGTGGACAAGAGATTCTGGACCTGGGAAACCCTCACTTTTTGGATGAGTCAACTGAGGTCCAGAGAGACGAAGCAGCGTGCCCAAGGTCACTGTACTAAGGCAAGGAGTCTGGATTAGGATAGGTAGCTGCTCTTTCTCCGGGATAATTCTGGGCCGTTTGTCACGTCTGCTGCCCGATGGAAAGGAGTAAATGGCAGCCATAACTGGGACTTAATTCCAATACCAAGTTTGGAAAGAGTTTTCTTTCTGGAACAGCAATGCCTCCATCTACTGGACAGATGCAAGAATGACATCTGACCCACACAGAAACGAAGTTTACTGTGTTGCTGGAGAATTCTAAAGAAGAGTAGCTGAAACGTCTTTCTCTTCTGTGTCGGTGTAAATCATATATCAGGGACCAGGAAGCCACTACTACATTACCCCTACGTAATCCCTCCTTTAAAATAAAACAACACCAGGGGCGCCTGGGTGGCTCTGGGAGTGAACCATCCGATTCTTGATCTGAGCTCAGGTCTTGATATCAGGGTCATGAGTTCAAGCCCCGTCTTGGGCTCCACTCTGGGCCAGGAGTTTACTTAAGAAAATAATTCTAAAAGTAAAACAAAACACCAACAACAAAACTAATGAGCCCTGTTTCACCCACTTGCCAGGAATTCTCGAGTGAAAGTACCTTGTTACCACACCTGCCACTCTAGCCATTCCCCACACCATACACTCATTGCTCCCCTGGGGTCCTTATCATACCTGTATTTCCCATTATAGCACCTGGAACTGCCAACCACATTCGTTTGCTTGCTTGCTTCCTCTGCCAGATTTTCTTTCTTTCTTTCTTTCTTTCTTTCTTTCTTTCTTTCTTTCTTTCTTTCTTTCTTTCTTTCTTTCTTTCTTTATTTTTGTTCATTTGTTTGTTTGGTTTGGCTTTATTTTTTTTTTTTTTTCAGATTTTAAATTCCTGCACCCTTCAGGGTACCCAGAATAAGTAGGAGTTTTTGAGAGATGAAAAATCATAATGAATTTCTTTCTATAGCTCAAGACAATCAAACATTTGTTTATTAGTTAAATGCACACACAGTAATCATACAGTAATTAGTTCCTAAATCTCAAGGTAATTACACTTTTAAAATCCTTGCCTGAATATGAGTTTTGGTAGAGGACAGAATGGAAAGAGCTTGGGAATACCGGTCTCCCTAAGAAAGCAGATCGTCAAAGAATCACCACAGGCAGAATAATTTGCTCCTGTAAGAATTGATTCTGTCCTTGAGTCTCCTAAACCTCGAAGCGAGTTAGCCAGGGAAATAGGAAACTGGGAGTGGAATATGGTACTTTGGAAAGTTGGCGTGGGCTACACACTAAACGGATGTAGTTCCTTTTTTTCAGGCACGTGTATCGTTTTTGCAATAGCTTTATTTAGATATCATTCACATACCGTAAACTCACCTGTTTAGAATGTACGATTCATGGTTTTTGGTATACTCACAAAGTTGTGCCCCCATTGCCACCATCAGTTTTAGAACCTTTTCATCAGCCCCCAAAGAAACCCTGTGGTTTAAACTATCAACCCCCAACTCCACCACCACCCCAGCCCTTGGCAATCACTTACTCTCTGCCTCTAAAGATTTGCTCATTCTGGAGATTTCACATAAATGAAATCATATAATAGGTGGGTTTTGGTTTTTTTTTTAGATTTTATTTATTTATTTATTTATTTGACAGAGAGAGAGAGAGATCACAAGTAGGCAGAGAGGCAGGAAGAGAGAGAGGGGGAAGCAGGCTCCCTGCTGAGCAGAGAGCCCGATGTGGGGCTCCACCCCAGGACCCTGAGATCATGACCCGAGCCAAGGGGAGAGGCCTAAACCACTGAGCCACCCAGGCGCCCCAATAGGTGGTGTTTTGTGTCCGGTTGCTTTCCCTAAACATAGCATATTCCAAGTTCAGCCATGTTGTACTTATTTCTTTTCATAACTGAGTAGTGTCGTATTGTTATGGCTATATCAATGTTGTTTACCCACTCATAGTTAATGAACATTTGGGTTGTTTCCATCTGCAGCTGCGATGCATAGTGCTACTATAAATATTCATGTATAGGTCTTTGTGTGGACATACATTTTCGGTTCTCTCGGGTATGTACCTGGGGAGTAGAATTGTTGTGTCCAATAATACGGAGATGTTTCTTTCCTCCCCCTACCGGATTACAAACATCCCCAGGGCAGAGTTTGAGGTCTTCATCTCCTGGCTCAGTCCTATGTACATAGATGTTCATTAAATGCTCATTGACTGGCATGAAGAAGTGGATGTTATTTGCAATTCTAACATGCAACATGTAGGGAGTAGGGGGACTAGACAGGCAGCATGAATAAAATGAATCTTTTCAAAAAACTCAAATCATAAACAATCTTTTTTTAAAAAATCATGAACAATCTTGATGCTGCCAAGTAAAATTGCAAAAGAAACCTCTCAGAGCCCAGCATCCCTTCTGGAAAGTGAAAGCAACAATACCTTACAGAGTTGTGTTAAAATCATTTTCCGTCTGAGGAGGCCTCCAATAGAGCCGCACACACACTAGGCACTCAACCAACCAACGCTGTGTAGCTGGTTAAATGCAGTGTGGTCCCTCACCTACAAACCAATCCAAACTCTGGCCTTTTGTGAAACCCTGTCAAGCTTTGAAACCTTTTAACCTTGAAAAGACTGGTTTTTCATTTCATCTTCAGCTCTGTCTTTTGCTCCCCATAAAATTGTTATGCCTCTGTCTACATTCATATCAAATCAGTTAGTTTAGCAAGTGGAAAGAGATGACTGGCTAATCTAGTGACTCCTGGTCTCGGGATCAGAATTAGAAATGCCACCCCACTGGGGTCCCTTTGGGGGCGCAGTTGGTTACACATCCGACTCTTGGTTTAGGCATGGGTCTGATCTCAGAGTCATGAGATCAAGCCCCACGTGTGGGTCCAGGCTCAGTGCAGAGTCGGCTTGAGTTTCTCCCTCCCTTTGCCCCTGGGCCCCGCACTCTCTCTCTCTTTCTCTTTAAGATAAATAAAATATTTTTTAAAAATACCACCCTACCAATTCTGCTTGGCAACATTCCCCCGTCCTTGTGGCAAGTTGTGCCCACGAAGCGGTACACTCCATATCTGGGGAATTAGACTTTTGTCCTCATTTGGAGGCATGATCAATATTTTTAGGACATAGTTTGTCTATTGTTTAGATATCAAATAGACTCGATTTGTCTATGTCTTTTCAGAGTGTGATTCTTGAGCTCATTTGGGGACAAAAACCAAAGGAGAGAGCATAGTATATTACATATACTATTGTGTTAAGATATGTTAGAAAAAAGTGGGCATCTAGTTAAATACTTTAATGATGGGTTAAATTTTGTTGATTGGGACTATTTCCACACTAAACCAAAATTGAAATGACAGAATCTCTAAATTTCAGAATATGAATGCATTTCAGTAACTTTCAAGGTTAGGTACAAAACTCAAGCTAGAAACAAAAAAATATCACGTACGTCAGTCTTGCTTTACTGCCTAGATAAAAATATGTTATCAATACATTAAATCAAAAATCTAAAAATTGCTAACCTCGGCCCATTATGCATGCAGTATAATCTTTGTAAATGAAGGAGACTTCTAAAACATTTGAAATTTTCTAACCTCACGAACTGGCAAAAAAAATTTTGTTCTTATCTCGCTTACACTATTAATTTGTTTATTACTCACCTTCTTTTAATAAGCAGAGCAGAGGGGATGTCCTCATTTCCTGTTTGTGAACTAATCCCCAATTAGCACTGTGAGAACTACTGAGTTTTATTGCACGGGTCAACAAGTACTCTAAAAGTTCCCAATTTGTGGTGGAATTTGACAATGCACAGACATGCCACCCTCGGGGCCATTACCAACAGCTAAATCTTACGATGGCTTCTCACCCCAAGGACCCCCGCCCACCGCCTCCAAGAATCACAACCAGCAATGTTTCAGCCCCATCCCTGAGGGGCTAAGGACGTTGTTTGTTACGTGGAACTGGACCCCATTTGGGAAAGGTAGCCAGTTCCTGTGTCCCCATCATAGAAAGACCCAGAACTAAGAGCAGGTCTTGGAAACCAGCATTCCCCCTCTTACCATACTCCTCGCATCCTGCACTGTGAGCCGAGATGTGAGCAGAGACGAGACTGACCTAGACCCACAGTTTAAGGACATTTTCATATAATCTTTCACCAATTATTATTGTTGTTGTTTTCCCATTCCAAGGGAGGGGAATATGGGTGTGTATATTTCTTAAAACCCAGAGGTTCAGATGAAAAAAACAATCCACTAAAAATGTCCCTAGTACAAAAGTTGGCAAAACAAATAGCCTTCTTCTTCTTCTTTTTTTTTTTTTTAATTGAACTTTGTAACAGGAGAAATTCTCTCACAAGGAGGGAGTGTTCCTGAGCCAAGTTTAGGCAGAGGAAAACTTTTCCAGCATGTCAGGAACGAAGCTGACGTTCCATTAAGAAAAAAAAAAAAATGTGCTAAGGGAAAGAGTAAGGGGGAAAGGGGCACCAGAATTCAGACGGGGCTTTCGAGAGCCTACGGGAAGTCCTCCTCCGAAGGGAGACCGCAGCCCTTTTCTCCCTGGAGCTCCCAGACCCGGTGGACATTTCCTGTTCTGCCTCTGGAAATTCAAGCCAAAAATTACAAAACATCCTTTGCCCTCTGACCAAGTGCTTGGTTCGAAGACCATCCCCTTCCCACGGTGATCTCAGTGCCTGCCCTCCCCTTCCTTCCGCGGAACCCTTCCCTGGGCAGCGGCCCCCACTTCGCAAGGAGGGATGATGGATCCGCGGTAGCAGGTGGTGCAAACGACCGCGAAAAACGACCCTGGGGACCCCTCCCGGAGAGGTAGGCACGGAGGGCTGGACATTCTGGCGATCGCTTGACATTTACTGAGCAGAAGGAGGCACTTGTCCTTTAAGCCTTGGGCTGAGGGCGTTCTCTTGCCCATGGGTGTGTGCGGTGGGTGGGTGAACTCTCAGGCATAAGGTCAGACATTTCTTTCCCCTCTGTTTCCAAACTGAACTTTAACTCTTGGGATTCTGGACACCCACGTTTTGTTTGAGTTCTGGTATGGAAAGTGTTGTGGCAGAATTCTGAGAGTTCCCTGAATTCTCGGGTGGTTTTTGTTTTTTCTTTTTGAGTCCCTGGAATGTCAAGGAGCATTCATACATACCCTTCAGCTCTGGGGAGATTGACCGAGAGGTGAGTGAAGTACCAGGACCGGGACCATGTGTCCTGCTGGCCCCCGAGGCTCTTTCCCCCTGCCCCCCATTCTGGAGTTGCCCCTCCAGGCGTGGGGATGTGGCACGTGCCCCAGCGGCCCTGGAGCACCAGTGCTGTGCGATTCTGGGCAGAGCCCGGGTGCAGTTGGAGACCCAGGTGACCATGGCAGGGGAAATCCGTCCTGCCAGGAGGCTGCGTGGGGCGCTTGGTTTGTTAGGGATGTGCTCCGGGCAGTCAGTGGCTGGAAGGCTAGCCTTGGCACCACACGTGCTGACATTGGACCTACACCGAGAACTCAGCATGGCTTCCGCACAAGGAGTACTCAAGAATTGATGAAGCAGTCATAAATGCCCTTCGTTTGAACTCCTATGGCTTTTACTTATCTGTACCACACATACGGGTCCGTAGCCACATGCGTACTGCCTTGTTCTTTTCACTGTTCTTTTCATGGGCCAGATCAGTGAGAGGGGGAATTGAGCAAACTAGTCGTAACCTATTAGTAGGTGATCCCAAGACAGCAACGAAATCTTGTTGGGCACTGGCTGTGTGCCGGGGTACCATTCTGAGGGCGGTAGGCGTCATTGTCATCATCGTTATTTATAGGTGAGGACGTTGATGCTGGAGAAACAACCAGTTCATGGCAGAGATGGGACCGGCCCTGAGGTAGCCTCGGTCTCGAATCCCTGCTGCCCTGCTCTGAAACCAGGCAGAGCGGGATTTGAATCTTGGTTCCAGCACTGCCTGGCTGGGTGGCTCCGGCCAAGTTAAATGTCCTCGGCCTCAGTCTCCTCATCTGTAAAATGGGATGGTAATAACCTCACCTCACAGAGGTGTTGTGAGAAGTAAGTTCGTTTTAAAGATTATTTTACTGAAGCAATTGAACAATGCAGACAAGCTCTTCCCCGTCCCTCTAGTGTGTGGTATCAATGTAGAAGGATCTCATGCAACTGAAAAGCCTCGAGGTTCTGTAGGAGCTAGCAAGAGTGCCGTGTTAGGGTTTGCACCTTCCACGAGGGAGGTTGGAGTCTACTTGCCAGCCTGTCCAGGACTGTAATTGCCAGCTCACTGGACTCCAAGCTCCCTAAGGGGAGGGTTCATGTCGTAGATGTTTTGTTTCTCTTACAAAATGCTTCTCAAACTGTGTTCTAAGGACATCATTGCTGTTTAGAAGCGACACAGGGTCCTTTGGGGGGAGGAGTTTAGCCAGGAACGCATGAGTGCTCCAGGAGCCTCCTCTTCCCACTTCCAGCAAAGCAGCTCTGCCTTTGCTGACATAGGTTGGGGTGCCCACTGACAAATAGTTTTGAAAGCCACTTTCAGAACTTGCTAAGCTGGAACGAGTAACGTCTGGGCTGAAAGTGACTGCTTCTGGAAAGGAGTTGATTCACAGCGGGATTTCTAGCTTCCCTGCCTAGGCGCTCCTTCGCCCTCCCACTCCCTGCTACTTCGAGATCATCTCCTGCCCTGGGACACCCAGTGGAGCTGGGCACCAGCCAGGTGTGGAGATGAACCCTTCCATCTCAGGCAGCCCGTCCTCACGTGCCGGGACAGGCAAGGGGCGGAGCCGGAGCCTGGGTTGCAACCTGGCCACTCTTGGAGTCTTTTCTGAATGTGCCCTTCTCAACTCTGCTCACAGTTATGGATTGCATGATCAATAATCATAATAGCTGCTATTGATTGTCCTTGATGACAACAGCTTACTGATCGAGCCAGGCACTGCGCTGAGCACATTACGCAGGTGAGCTTGTGTAATCCCCACAAAGGCCCTATAAGGCAGCTGGGCACGTCCCCCACTCTGCCGATAGGGAACCTAAAGGTAGAGGCATGAACTGACTTGCTCAAGGACACCCAGCCAGTTACTACTGACAGTGGGTTTGGAGCCCCATCCCCCAAGTTTGAACCACACTGCCTTGAATATTTTTGCAGTCGTTTGACAGAGGTAAGAGGGATATTTGTGGTGAGCGTGTTGTGTTCATAGTTCTGGCAAAGGATGCCCCAGAGAAAAGGCTGGAAAGAAAAGAGGAACAAGGTCAGGACAGAATGTTCCATGGAAGGAAGGATGCTTCTGCGAAAGAGTGGAGTCAGGAGTTTTGTTCAAGCGATATCCCCGATAAACTTCACCTCTCCTCTCAGAGGCGGTATGATTTATTGGGAAAGAGCAGCTCTGTAGCCATACTCCTTGGGTTCAAATCCCAGTTCTACCACATATTAGCTAGGTCATCATAGGGAAATTATCCAAGTAATGCTATCCCATGTAGAGGGACGATAATGACAGTATCAATCTCACAGAGATATTATTACAATAAAATGATTTAGTTCACAGAAAGCATTTAGAACTATGGCTGGCACATAGTGAACATTCAGTGAATTATGGTATTATGTGTAAAAGAGGTTGTTGGGTTAGCCTTAGGTAGTTGGGCAGCCGTCTGGAAATAAGTAACTGCTGTTCGAGACTATAAAATGGACACTAACAATTTCAGCTGTGAGCTCAGGGGAGAAGGCTGTTCCTGGACCCCAACGAGAAAGGACCAGGGTCCCTGAGAGACAGCTTCAGACCTATGAGAAAGAGCTGAGATGTTCTCCCAGAGATTAAAGAGGTAGAACCGAAACAACTAGTCTTTAGGGTCCCCTTGTCAAATTGCACCCTTCGGTTAAATGAGGTATACTCTATTTGTCTTTGAAGTTATGGAAATTAGTCCCACCTCTGACCTATTGTTAATTCAAAAACAAATTTGCTTGTTTTTTCAGTGAGTAAATGCCATTGGCTGAACCACTTGTATTTTTGGAAGGATGACTTTAAGATTTCAAGCTGAGATACAAAATTTAAGAGCTAGATATAGCAGATAAAAAAAAAAAAACCAGTAAGGAAATCATGAATTACAAAAGAATTTTGTGGTTTTTTTCAAAGAACAAATCTGTGAGCCTAACTTAAGCCTAGATTATATTTGCAATGATTTTGAATGTTGTGCACATCAGTTTGCCAGCCTTTACTGGAAGTAAAAGCAGGTGAGAAATAAATTAATAATTGACATTTACTGAGCACTTGCTGGGAGCCAGGCCTTATGCTGAGTGCTTCATCTGCATTTTCTCATTTGTTTAATCCTCAAAACTGCATATCAAGTGACAACTCTTATTATCCCCAGTTTACAAATGAGGAACACAAGGTCTAGAGGAGGAAAAATATGCGCAAACACACATAGCTGGTAAGCGCTGAGGTCAGCACTAACTCGAGGCTGGTTTGCCTGTGGGTGCTTAAAGCTTACAGTTTGGTTCTAGAAGATCTCCCTGACTTAGTCCATTTCTGTCTGTTTGTAACACGCCATGTTTGGGAGAGGATGGAGGGAGCCGAACACCCACAGCATGAGGTCTGAGAGCAGCATTCAGGCATTTTGGAGAACAGGGGGCAGAAGATACAAAGGGTGCCCGATATGGGGGGAGGGGAGGTACGTGGTGCACCTGGATCTAAGCAAGCATTCTGTCAGGCAGGGCCCGGTGTGGGGAAACCTGTGCAGTGGGTTGCCGTCTTAACCTCTCTTCACATTCTCCCAGAGGCCCTGCGCCCAGGGATTCCTCCCTCCTCTTCTGCAAGGATCTCTGTCGATTTCTGTCAAGACAGAGAGAAATCCCAGCTGCAGCCTCCCACTGAGCTCTGCTCTGCACCTCATACCCTCAGTACCCTGTGTCTAAAATTAATCCTAGTTCTGGGACGCCTGGGTGGCTTAGTCCGTTAAGTGTCTGCCGTCGGCTCAGGTCATGATCTCAGAGTCCTGGGATCGAGTCTGCGTTGAGCTCCTTGCTCAGTGGGGAGTCCTTGCTTCTCCCTCTGCCTGCTCTGCCTGCTGCTCCCCCTGCTTGTGCTCTCTCCTCTGACAAATAAATAAATAAAGTCTTTAAAAATAAAATAAAATTAATCCTAGTTCTTGTTCATCAGAACTCCCTTTGGCCGGTGCTTGACTTTTAGCAAACCCCTGGGAACTGATCAATAAGTAAACTGAAATGCAGGTTTGGCTCTAATGGGAGACTTCGATTTCACGGTGGCAATGAATGGGAGAAGCATTTTGGAAGAGGGAGACCTCCCCAAGGCACCCCCTAACCACATTCCACGATTGTAATCTACGCCATCACTGGAAAGGCTTTTGAGAATCTGAGGCTCACAGTGCAAGCTTCTCTTGTGTGCTTTTTTTTTTTTAATTCAATTAGCCAACCTGCAGTACATCATTAGTTTCGGATATAGTGTTCAATAATTTATCAGTTGCGTCTAACACCCAGTGCTCAGCATATCACATGCCCTCCTTTATGCCCATCACCCAGTTACCCCATCCCCCCCGCCTCCCCTCCAGCAGCCCCCAGCTTGTTTCCTAGAGTTAAGAGTCTCTCATGGAAAAAAAAAAAAAAGAGTCTCTCATGGATTGTCTCCCTCTCTGATGACTTCCCATTCAGTTTTCTCTCCCTTCCCCTATGATCCTCTGCGCTGTTTCTTATCTCTTGTGTTCTTAATGAAGAAGCTATTTAACTGAATTCTCAGAAGACATTTATAGCACCGACGGTGTGAAGTGGGTGCTGCCATTCCTCAGGGCCCAGGGCCCTCTCTCTGTGTCCTTTTGTCCTTGGTGGCCTTGCTTGCACTCACCTTCTCAGTTTCTCACAGGCACACTCCTCTTCTTCCCTCATTTCCAGTAGGACCTTGGGGCCCTTAACTCACTGAGCAATCTTAAAGCACACAGTTCCCAAGTGTGGGTGTGCATACAATGAGATCCAAACTGTTTTGCTGAGAACAAGATGGCGATGGAATTTAGCAATCAGCAGTTTGGGGAGGGTTTTTAAGGATTTAGGGATAGAGGTCCTTGTTAGACCCCCCCACCCCCAAATCACTCACTTATAAACCAGTGCTCATGTGGGGTTATGGATATAGTTAATGATGACGGGTGGGGTTAGGGACAGGGAGGAAATCTGTTATTTATCCCAGGCCACCCAGGGTATATGGGGATGGGGGAGGGGCGGGTAGTTTACTTTTTCTGCACTTTCAAGCCTAGAGGGTTCATCAAGATATTCTTTTCCTTTGCCTCATCCTCCATTTTGAAAAAGAAGTTTCAAAGAGACAGAAGCAGACAGTAGTTGAAAAGTCAGGCATAATAGGGAATAAAATGTCTCAAGGCAGCAGGGAAAGGCTTGGTGTATGTTCACTGTTCCGTGTAGGGCTCTCCTGGACCCTTGGAACTTTCCATAGCTTGACTCTCTGGCTAATTATTACCATCTGTGTGGTTGCTGGCAGGCACCCCTCTGCTGGGCCTGCCAGTGGAATGGCCGGGCCAGCCCAAGGGCCGCGCCAGCTGCTGCCAGCTGCTGAGGGCCCCTGGAGTTTTCCTGAGGAACAAGCAGACGCGCCCACTGGCCGCGTCCTGGCGGTTGGATGAGTGGCTTGCCTTTCTGCCTGCCTCCTCACATGATGCCGTTGGCTGTCCAGGGCCCAGTCTGGGTTTCTAGCCCCAGGGTCCTTTCTCCAGCGTGCCTGTGACATGTCCACATTGTGAGGGAGCACAGCCTGCTCCTTCCCTTGAAGGAGCCCATAACCAGCATGCACCGCTCATCCTCACACAGATGCAGAGATGCGTCATGGAAAAGGGAGGCCTGCTTCTATTTTAGTAAGTAAACAGCTGTCAGGACTCTAGACACATGTCAGCCACAGCCTGGTAAGGCGTCTAGTCAGCTTCTAGAATCCCGAGCATCAGAGCTGAAAGGGATCTTAAAGGTTTTCTAGTCTGAATCTTTCATTTTACAGATGAGGAGACGGAAGCCTAGGGAGGTATGGACTTGCCCACGGCCAAAGAGCTGGGCTCCAGGGGGCCCTCTGTCTCACAAAGCCGGTCTGTTATGTGGACGGTCTTGAGAAGGGATTGAAATTATGTGGGGGCCAGAAGTTCCATTTACCCTTATATATCCACTCTCCACTCTTCTCTGTGTCCAGGGGGCTGACGTGAATGGCTCCCTTGCATTTGTGACCAGAGGCCACTGGCAGGAGATCAGAGCAAGGGAAGAGAGTGATGTGAGGAGCTCATTCCCCCTGCTCCTCTGCTGCGGGCCGACCGTGTCTCCTGACTGCAGGCCCCGGATCCTGTCAGACGGCCCTCTCTCTCCACACGGCTCTGTCCCCCTAACCCTTGAGGCCTGGAGTGGTGCCGGAGGCTCCCCCACCGGTCAGCTCTGTGAAACGACTCTCTCTTGAGGTCTCTCAAACTCTATTCAGTCCTTCATATACAATCCCTTGATTAAACTCTCAAACTGGGGAGGGTCCTGACTGATACAGATGGGTGGCTTTGTTTGTTACAAAAAGAAAAATCTATCTGAAAGGAAGGTGGAACTTCAGAAGACGGTGTATAAGTTTCCTGTGGCTGCTACAACAAATGACCTCACACTCGGTGGCTTCAAAGAGCAGAAATGTATTCTTTCACCGATCTGGAGACCAGAAGTCCAGAATCAGTGTCACTGGGCAGAAATTAACAGGGCCACACTCCTCCAAAGGCTGTAGGAGAGAATCTGTGCCTCACCTTCTTCAACTTCTGGTGGCTTCCACTGTTCCTCAGCTTGTGGCCTCATCACTTCAGTATTGGCCTCCATGGTCGCATTGCCTGTTCAGTCTTCTGTGTGTGAAATCTTCCTCCCTTTGATAAGGACTCATGTGATTGCATTTAAGGCCCACCCAGATAATCCAAGATAATCTGTCCGTTTCAAAATCCTTAATTACTTTTGCCAGTAAAATAACATTTTTCTAAATAAGGTCACATTTACAGGTTCCAGGGAGTGGGACCTGATATCTTTGGAGTCATTGTTCAACTTACTACAGAGAGTGACAGGCACTGATGAATCCCTTCAGAACAGATTTTATTTGTTTATTTGAGAGAGAGAGTGAGCAAATGAGAGAGAGAAAACAAGCAGGTGGAGGGGCAGAGGGACAACCAGACTCCCTGCTGAGTGGGGAGTCTGACCTGGGGCTCCATCCCAGGACCTTGGGATCATGACCTGAGCTGAAGTCAGATGCTTAACCAACTGAGCCACCCAGGTGCCCCTAGTTTTGCATTTTACATTTAGGTCTGTGATCCATTTTGAGTTAATTTTGTGAAGGGTATAAGGTCCAGTTGTTCCAGCACCATTTGTTGAAAAGACTATCTTTGCTCCATCGTCTTACCTTTGCTCCTTTAACTGTATGTATATGGGTCTGTTTGTAGGTGGGTCTATATCTGAGCTCTCTGTTCTGTTCCATTAATTTATTTGTCCATTCTTTCACCAATACCACACTGTCTTGAGTATTGCAGATTTATAGTAATTCTTGAAGTTGGGTAGTGTCAGTCTTACAGCTTCGTTCCTGTCCTTCAAAATCTTGTTGGCCATTCTGGGTCTTCTGTCTCTCCATTTAAACTTTAGGATCAATTTGTTGATATCCAAATGATTTCCACAGTGGTTCTGCTTACGAATCTCTGCTCTGGTAAGCAATGATTTTCTGTACTTACCTGTCTGCCTCTCCAATCTTGGGTATAGTGGTTTGTCCTATGTCCTTCCCTCTCCTACAGATCCAAGAAGAGTTATTGATTTTTCAGTCTGTTCAGCTTTTTACTTGCTGTTAGGCTAGAGTAATAACTTCCAAGCCCTTTACATGCTGTACCAGAAAACTCCAGAACAATTTTAATGGCACACATTTATTGATACCTCTATTTTGATAAATAGAATCATTGGGAGACAAATATTGCTGAAGATGCCTTTCAGCTCCTAGACTCTAATTCCCTTATCTTTGGGTCTGGCTGCTGGATATCACTGTGACATTTCCGTTCTGAAGCCAGGTATGGCGTCCAAGGCAAAATGTTGTGGGAAACAAAATGGTGGCAGATATGATGGGGACACTCAAGTTGTGGAAAGGCTTAGTCTAGGGACATTTAGTATGTGGAAGTCATTTGACTCAAGGATTTAAAACCTAGAGCACAAAAACTGAAAGAAATTTCCTACCTCCATCACCTTCTTTCACAGATGAGGAAAATGAGACCTGGAGAGGGGTATTTCCCTACCCACAGCTGGCAAATGATAGATTTGGGACTAAAATAGAGGTTATAGGACTCAGTCTAAGGACCTCTCCACTGTGTCACCCTCTCGCCTTCTTCTCACACCTTCTCACCAACTACCCTCCTTCTAGTCAATCTTTGAGTATTCTTTGTTGGATTTCTACCCTGAGTAGTTCCATTTGCTCAAAGTTGGTTGGCAGCAGGAATGAACTAGATATTGAGTCTGTTATGACACAGAATAAGAAAACAATGCTGAGAATTGTGTCTGAGATCAGTGCTACTCAGAGAGGCAGTCCACAACCAGATGAAGAGCTGGTGTCAGAATAGAAAACGACACACAGCTTCCTACATTGAGAAGGTCTTGCTGTGAACAACAAACCAGCTGAACTGAACAGTGTCCTTAGTGATGTGGTTGGTTTACAGTCTACTACAAGCTCCTTATCTCATCTCAGACCAGTGCGATCACCACTGGCTAGAGGACAGCGGTAAAAGCACGGCTTCGCTGCTACTTAAGCACACCTATCCCCCAAATAGGTCATGTTGATAGACAAAGACATCAGAGAAGGTAATAGTTCCTCCGTCCAGAATGCATTTCATCATACAGTCTAGATCTGGGACCATTTTTAAGGGGGATAATGACATTCCAGAAGTCATCCAACAATGCCTGACTTACAGAGCATAAATTTTGTGCGGATAAAAGAGAAGCTCTTTTAAAAGTGCTTACTTACCACAGTGCACAGTATATGATAAAGCACTAAATAAATAAATAAATAATTTTGTTACTACTGTATCATCATCCGGTACCAGATGCCTACGTTAAGTGAGAAACATGTGAAGAATCTAGGGGTTTCCAGCTTGAAGTAAAGGGAATGTGAGTCCCTATGTTCAAAGAGCTATCATGTCGAAGAAAGTAGACCAATTTGTTCATTTTTTTTCATTTGTTCGTTCAACTGATAAATCTTTTTGCGTGCTCACTGTATTTCCAGACTGTTTTCTAGGTATTTGGGAAGATTGTTGTGCGCAAGAATAATGAGGTTCTGGGCCTCCTGGGTGGGGGTGGTTATAAGACCATATGTAAAAATAAAAATAATTTCAGAAGAAACCAAGACAAGATAAGAGGATGGGGGTAGGGACTGGGAGATACTTTTTCAAAATGGGTAGTTAAAGTCCCCTCACTGAGGTGGTGATGTTTGAGTTGAGGCCTGAAAGACAACAAAGGCAGCCACATGGAGATCTAGGGTAGGAGGGATCCAGGCAGAGGATCAACAAACATCACTCAAGGTGGTAAAGACTCTTGGCAGGCAGATGTTAGCTAAATATAAGAAAGTTAGTTTTAACAATATAAAGGAGTGTTTTTAAAAACAACCTTTTCATTTTACAACAGTTTTAGAGTTACAAAAAAATTATGAAGATAGTATATAGTGTTCCACTATAACCCACTTGCAGAATCCCCTGTAATTAACATTTAACATTTGCGTGGTACGTATGTCACAATTAATGAACCAGTATTGATACATTATTATTAACTAAAGTCCATACTTTATTTAATTTCTTTAGTTTTTACCTAATGTCCACTTTCTGTTCCAGGATCCCATCCAGGGTGCCATATTGCATTTAGTAGTTATAATTCTTTTGGTTACTTTCAGTTTGACAGTTTCTCAGACTTTCCTTGTTTTTGACAACCCGGAAAGTTTTGAGGACCGTTAATCCTATATTTTGTAAAATGCCTCAGGTGGAATTTGTTTTATATTGTTCTCATTATTACACTGTAGTTGTGGATTCTTAGATGGAAGACCACAGAAATAAAGTACTGTTTCCTTGCATCAAATCAAGGATACATACTGGCTGGGGTGCCTGGGTGGCTCGGTTGGTTAAGCGTCTGCCTTCAGCTCAGGTCATAATCCCAGGGTCCGGGGATTGAGTCTGGCATCAGATCCTAGCTCAGCAGGGAGCCTGCTTCTCCCTCTGCCTGCTGCTCCCCCTGCTTGTGCGCTCACGCTCTCTCTCTCTCCAAATAAATAAAATCTTAAAAAAAAAAAAAAGTTTTTTTCCACATGGCTGAAGCAGTGTTTGTCAGATTTCTCCACTGTAAAGTGACTCTTTTTCTCCTCTTCCCATATTGTACTCTTTGGAAGGAAGTCACTATGTGCTGCCCATGCTTAAGGAGTGGAGAGTTAAGAATTGCCTCATTGAGATTGGAGTATCTACATAAATTATTTGGAGTTTTTCTTCATGGAACATTTGCTCTTCATTTATTTATTAAATCGTTTACTTGTATTGTAGAAACTTATGCACAATTATTTCTTACTTCAGGTTATAATCCAACAGTAATTTGTTAATTTCATATCTCAACTTGTTCCAGCTTTGGCCATCGGGAACTCTTTCAAGTTGGCTTCTGTGTCCTGTGTTATACCTCTATCAGTGTGGGTTTTGGCAGTGTGTTTGTTTCTTTCTTGAGCACTTCTTTACTTTCTAGCACTATAAGATGCTCCAGGATCATCTCGTACATTTCTTGCCCCAGTCCTAGAATCACCCATTTCTCCAAGTACAGGTAGTCCTGGTTCCTTTTATTGGAGAAAGGAATTGAAAACTAAGCTCTGGGTGCTATATATGTTTGTTACTACTGAGGGGTTGTTCCTTTTACACCCTCTTGGCTGATAGAGCAAGACATATGTGTGTATACTGACTTGGATATATACACATATTTATAAATATTTCTATGTGTAACCATCTGAATCTATATTGAAAAATACATGGATTCATAGGGATGTCTCCAACTCTAATCTATTGGCACATGGCTCTTTCTAGACCTCCATTGGCTTACCTGTAACTTCCCACCTCAGCCGAGAAACCTGGCTCCCACCATCTGCCATCCATTTACTTCATTGTTCAATTACAATATACATGTATAGTGTTATTAGAATTATCAATGTGTGCTCCTGTGGGAAAACAACTTTATCAGCCAGAATACAGTGCTTATGTGTAGTTTAATGGCTGTTAGTCTAACAGACACCACTTGTTTCCAAAGTTACTTAGGTCAGCATGTTTTCCCCCTCAACCCCTTCAAGTAAAGGTGTTTTGAATATTTGTAATACAGTTAGATTGTTTTTGTCAGTCTGCATTCCATCCTGGGATCTCCTGGCCTCCGAAGTGATTTTTGTTTAGTGCATATACATGAAGGTTCAGTTTGATGCTGTAAAAGTCTATGGGTTTTGACAAATGTGTAGTGTCATGTTTCCACCATTTCAGTATCATAAAGAATAGCTTATGCCCAGGGCACCTGGCTGGCTCTGTCAGTAGAGCATGCAATTTTTAGTTTCGGGGTCATGAGTTCGAACCCCAAGTTGGGGGTAGAGTTTACTTAATTAAAAAAAATTAAAAAAAAAAGAATAGCACATGCCCTAAAACAAACAAACAAACCCGTGCTTCACGTATTTAAGGCTTATTGAGGTATAACACTTGGACAGGAGAGAAAGCAAGATTGGACAGGAGAGACCTCAGACTGCAGTTCTGACTAAGTCTCTGCCAGGCCAGTGAGGAGCTCCAAAGCAAACATTGTCCACTAAAAGGGGTGCCATGTTGGGCAGAAATGGTCAGGTCTTTATACCACCACTTTGCTCAGTCATTGGCTGGGGACTCCCAGAGAAGACCGAAAAGCTGAGGCGGACCCTGAAGGCACTAACAGCTGGAGGTTACCAGCTAACCACATTCCTTGAAGCTGGGTTGCTAAGTCCTTTCTTGGAAAGGGATCTGAGTGCTGCAATTCTTCGCCTGCCAAAAATTATCTCTGAAAATTGCAAGCGGAGGTTGGCTGACCATTGGTCACGATTCTCAAGCAGAGGACTCCTGAATCAGGTGGGATTTGGAGTCAGATGATCATTGGCCTCTTTCAGCTCTTGCGCCCTATGACTGTCCCTCAGCGTGCTTTGATCCAGGCAATGTGGTTATTATGTTTCTCGCATTCATTCCACCTTGCTCAAGCCTCTGTTTCCCTTCTTGCGCTGACCGTCTTTTGCCCTGTTCCGTCCTAGCGGTAGGATCAGTCCCTTCCTCCTGGGGACTATTCATGGAGGGGGAGAAAGACCCACTTGTGCCACCCACACCTTCTGGATCCCAGATGCTCAAGAAAATGGTTATTGTTTATTAATAGCCCTGTGGATCACGGAGTTGAATGCAGATTAAAAAAACTTACTAGCCCAGGCAAGAAAGTTGAAAAATTCAAAGCTGAGATTACTCAAAGCAAATCCTGTTCTGATACCACTCCTCCCGGGAGCACAGAAAAAGGTAAACAAGAGCACTCCCTGCTGATCAGTGCGCATACTACATCTGGCCAGGGGTCATATTTTTATATTTTTCCAACCTAACGCCCATGGGTAGCCCTGGATTTTCACCTTCAGGTTCAGAATCATTGCAGTGCGATTCTGGTCTTTCTCTGTAGGAGCGTGGAAGATTTAGAGACTGCTTGAGGAAAGAGTGGCTCTGAGGTTTGCTTCTACCTGCACTTAAGCTTCTTTGTATTTATCTTGCTTACGGTAAAAAGCCTGTGTTATTCTTGTGACTTGGCAGCTCTGGCTGGCTCACAAATGTCCTGAGATAAATAATTAAGGTCCCGACATGCTCTCTAAGGACAGTCTTAACTTCCAAGCCAAAGAACATTTTATATTTACTTTGTCTTGCTTTAGAGATTTCTTTCGAATGTTTGCTTCTGCTTTGCAGCATTTTTAGGCTCCATACATCCTGGTGGTTTGCCCAGTCAGAAAACAGTAGTGTTTTTTTTATATTTATGCTGCTATTTTGGTACAATGAACCATCATACTGATTTTTAATTCCAAATTTAATGCTCACAACTTAAAGCACTTCCTTGGACCCAGACCCTTAAGACTCTTGCCAACTTTCTGGTTTTTTTCTACCTGCTTTTTCATTTTTTGGTGCAATGACTAATGGAGCCTGCTGGGTCAGAGAGTAGAAATACCGTATACTCTCCCTGCTCTCCAACCCTCAGCACTAGACAGTGGGGTTGGAATCCATGTTTAAATACCCAAAGGTTGGGGTGCCTGGTGACTCAGTCGGTAGAGCATGTGATTCTTGATTTTAGGGTTGTGAGTTTGAGCCCCCTGTTAGATGTAGAGATTACTTAAAAATAAATACCCAAAGGTTTCTCCAGATTTCTACCCCTGAGTTAGATGAGACCCAAAAAGTACCAAGAGTTAATGTTCTAAGACACTCGAAGTTAGTGGGTCCAGGATGTTTGAATTATAAGTAGGTTCTGTCTCTGAAGACAATGTCAGGGCACAAAAAAATCTCCTGCTTTAAAAACAAAATCAATAGAAAGCACACAAAGGGTATAGTCCCAGAACTATTATGTAGGAATAGAAATGACAAGTAAATGAAATAAAAACAAAAGAAGGTTGTTTTTTTTTCTTTTAAGTGCCTTCATTGCTCTCCTGGAGAAAACACATTGAAATTGTGAACTTGGCAGCTGTTCCCACAGTAGGAGGGCAGAATCACAGGTCTGAAGCACAAGCTTTCTTCTGGAAACTGCCCACTTATTATGGTTGACGGTTGTATCACCTTGAATGGGGGGGAACAAAGACTGCGTGTGTGTGTGCGCGCGCCAGAAGTCAGCTTTGCTAGCACAAAGTGTAAGAGAACTGTGATACGCAGAATGGGGGAACTGTAGAGGAATTTCTGAGAATTAGCCTTAGGCAAAAGGCATTTGGCTGGAAACTTGCACTGAAAACCTACCTTGTAAATAAGCATGTGACTTTCACCTGACTTAATTTTCTTCAGTCCCGAGGGTTCCAGTCAGAGCAAAGGTCCTCGTCTGGGTTGCTGGCACGTCCACTCTTCAGGGTAAACTGAGAATAAATTCAAAGACATCACCACAGGTCATTTCTGTCTTTGACACTGAGTGTTAACTGGAATGGTTTTTAAAGTAGAACGTTCATATTTTCTAATCAAAGTAATAGGTATGTAATCTTTGGATTAAGTGTGAGTGAAGGAAGTAAGAAGGGACAAAAGAACAAAGGACTGGGCGGGGTGGGGAAATCTGAGTCCCGGTTGCAGCTTGGCATTGTCTCTGTAACCTTGGGCAAGTCTCAAGTGTGTCATATTAATAAAAGACGCTGAAACTAGATGACCTCTAATATCCTTTCCAGCTCTGTTCTAGAAATCAGTCTCTTAGTTTTGACTTTTTTGTTAAGTTTAGGCAGTGCGGTAACAATGATGTGAGGCGAAATTAGGGTCAACAGGGTCATTGTGAGGCTGGAGGAAGGTGTGAGGCAACTCTTGCCTTCCGCAACATTGTTGCAAAGATGAATTCAGCATAAGATAGACATCAAGGAAAGTGTATGTTTTTGTTGAATGAATGAATGAACGAATGAATGCATGGATGAATGAATCTCTCAGGGCAGGACTGAGGGAGAAGAGAATGGAAACATTCGGTTGGAGGAAGTTTATTTGGGATAGAGCACAGATTTGCATGGGTGGTAGTGATGGCTGGGGTAGGTTTTATGGACACATTCAGCAGGAGCTGCACTTCAGGGGCTAATTTACACAAACTCTTTTTTTTTAATTAAGATTTTATTGATTTATTTGAGAGAGAGAAAGAGATCAGGAGGAGGAGCAGAGGGAGAGGGAGAGGGACAAGCAGATACCCCGCTGAGCACGGAGCCCTTCTCGGGGCTCGATCTCACAACCCTAAGATCATAACCTGAGCCGAAACCAAGAGTTGGATGCTTAACCCACTGAGCCACTCAGGCACCCGTAATTTACACACACTCTTTATCTAAAGAGTAGGTGGAGTGATTGCTGGTAGGGTCACTCAGCATTACCATTCTTCCAGTTCACATGGTTTGACTACAGGGTAATAGGACTTTTTTTCTCCATAATTTAATGACCAGAATATAATTAGGATCTGCTTTGGCTGAGTTTTACAGAAATCCAAAATAATAGTGGTTAAGCAATATGTAAGTTTATTTTTTCTCTCACATAAAAGGTCTGTAGCACAGACTTAGGGGCTCCGTGGTGTCATGGATTCAGGCTCCTTCAATATCAAGCAGTATGGCTGCATGAACTGAGCTATCCCATCTGTATTACAGCCGGCAGGGAAAAGAAAGAGCCAAAAAGGGCTCACCACCTATCTTAGTCTCTTTGGGCTGCTATAACAAAATAACAAAATACCATAGACTGTGTAGCTTACACATTTATTTCTCACAGTTTTGGAGGCTGAAAGTCCAAGAGCAGGGTGCCGGCAAAAGGCGAGGGCTTTCTTCCGAGGTCATTAGCCAGTGCTTTCTAGCTGTTGTCCTCAAATGGTGGAAGCAGCAAGGAATCGCTCTAGAGCCTCTTATTTATTTTAAACTTTTTTTTTTTTTTTTGGACAGAGAGAGAGAGATGACAAGTAGACAGAGAGGCAGGCGGAGAGAGAGGGGGAAGCAGGCTCCCCGCCAAGCAGAGAGCCCGATGCGGGGCTCGATCCCAGGACCCTGAGACCATGACCTGAGCTGAAGGCAGAGGCTTTAACCCACTGAGCCACCCAGGTGTCCCTGGAGCCTCTTTTATAAGGGCACCAATCTTATTCATGAGGGCTCTACCCTTATGATTTAAGCATCCCCCCCCAAAGCTTCCATCTCTTAATATCATCACTGTTGGGGATTATTCAACATATGAATTTGAAGGAGACACAAACATTCAGCCCATAGTACCTCCCATTAATGATACTTCATGTAAGCTGAACTTGGCACTTTTATCTTTATCCAGTTGACCCAAACTTAATTACGTGGCCATACCTATATGCAACGGAGACTGGGAAATGTAGTTATTATTCATAATGGCTAAAAGTCAGGGTTGTTTTTTCTTTGTTTGTTTTACTAAGAGAGAATAGAAGAAGAGATATTAGGGAATGTTAGTCTCTGCCACCTTAAAAAATTACAGACTTAGTGCAATTATGCTTCCATTGCTCAATGCCCTTAAAATTGCCTTCAGGGCACATAATAAATTATTCTCAGTATTCTAGATGAGTCTTCATCCTGTGGAGGTGGATTTGATTTTTGAAAGTTGGTCACTCAGGACTACTGTGATGAGTAAGGTGGGTGATAAATCTGAGAATTACCATCTCACAAGAACAATACATGGGCTTCTACCTCTGGATATTATGGACCATTCTGGGTATTATGACCATTCTTGCAGAAAATAACTCTAAAACCTGGATATCATATATAAAGTGACCACCGGGAGGTACTGAAGAAGAAACGGAAATAGATTCTGGTGTGGCATGAGCTTGAGTAATTTTGGTCGATCTAGCTTAAAGTTTGTTATTCTTTCATTTAACATATCCATTTGGTAGTTAAGTCTGTCTGTTAAATTTTTTTCAGAAATTGCACTTTTCATCTCTAGAATTTGCATGAAGAAGTACATTATTAACTTTAAGTGAGCTGTGATAAGTTAAGGATGTATTTTGTAATTTATAGGTCAACCGCTAAAATAAAAATGCGAACACTGTAGCTAAAAAGCCATCAATAAAACAAAAATGGAATAATTTATAAAACATTAAAGTAATATTTTTAAAAAGGCAGGAAATGGGAAATGGAGAAGCAAATGTCAGGAGAGAAAAGTAGAGAACAAAAATATAAAATCATAGAACAAGGGCACCTGGGTGACTCAGTCGATTAAGTGCCTGCCTTTGGCTCAGGTCACAATCCCAGGGTCCTGTGATAGAGCCCCGGGTTGGGCTCTCTGCTCAGCAGGGAGCCTGCTTCTCCCTCTCCCTGCTGCTCCCCCTGCTTGTGCTCTCTCTGTCTCTCTTTCTCTCTATTCATCAAATAAATAAATAAAATCTTTAAAATAAAATAAAATAAAATGATAGAACCCAACCCAACCATATCAATAATTACATTAAATGTTAATAACCTAAACACTCCAATCAAAAGACTAAAATTGATGATTCTTTTTAAATGGATTAAAAAGCCAAATGTAACACCTCAGTGAAAAAGATATATAGATGGCAAATAAACACATGAAAGATGTTCCACATCATATGTCATCAGGAGTCTACAGATTAAAAGAAAAAGATACCATTGCACACTGATTAGAATGGCGAAGATTCAGAACACTGGTGACACTAAATACTGGTGAGGATGTGGATCAACAGGAACTCTCATCCATTGCTGGTAAGAGTGCAAAATGGTACAGCACCTTTGGAAGATAGTTTGGTGGTTTCTTACAAATAAACCATATGATCCAGCAATTACATTCCTTGGTATTTACCCAAATTAGGTAAAAACTTTGTACAAACAAAAATCTTCACATGATGTTTATATCAGCTTTATTCATAATTGCCAAAAATTCCCCAAGTAACCAAGATGTCCTTTAGTAGGGGAATGGATAAACTGTGGTACATCCAGGTAAGGAATATTATTCAGGGCTGAAAAGTATTGAGTTATCAAGCCATCAGAAAGACATGGAGGAACCTTAAATGCATATTACTAAATGAGACAAGCCAGTCTGAAAGGCTACATATTGTCTGACTCTATTATGATGTTCCGGAAAAGGCAAAACTACAAAAACAGTAAAAATATCTGATTGCCAGGGAAAGTGGTGGTGGCATGAATAGGAAACACGGCAGGTTTTTAGAGGAGTGAAACTATTCTGTACGATACTACAGTGGTGGATACATGTTATTATATGTTTGTTAAAACTCATGGAATGTACAATACCAAGCGTGAATCCTAATGTAAACTGTGGGCTTTGGGTGATGATGATGTCAGTGTTGGTTGTAACATATGTACCACTCTGGTGTGGGAGGTTGATATTGGGGAGGGTGTGTGTGTTTGGGGACACAGGGGTACATGGGAACTCTCTATACTTGCTGCTAAGTTTAACTATGGACCTAAAACTGCTTTAAAAAATAAAGCCTATTTAAAAAAACAAATAGACATACTTTAAATATAAAGACTGAGATAGATTAAAAAAATAGATGGCTAGAAAATGATATATCATGTAAATAGTAAGCATGAGAAGGCTGGAGTGGCTCTATTAGTATCAAACAAAAGAGATTTCTAAACAAAATGTATTACCAAAAATAAAGAAGGGCACTTCAGAATAATGAAAGTTTTAGTTAGTCAAGGTGACATAAAAATCACAAATTTGCCTGCGCTAAATAACAGCTTCAAAATATACAAAGCAAAAATTGAGAGAATTAAAGGAAGAAATATGTAATCATAATTGGAGATTGTAATGTCTCCCAGAAATTGATAGAGTAAACAAACAAAAATCAGCAAAGACAGAAAATACTATCAACCACATTGACCTAGTTGTCATTTATAGAACAATTCACCCAAGAACAGCAAAATATGCATTTTTTTCAAGTGTACAGGATATGTTTACCAGGATAGACCATATTTTAGACCATAAACAAGTCTTGGTAAATTTTAAATTTGTTCTCTGACCACAATTAAACTAAATTAGAAACTAAGAACAGTAAGATAACTAGGAAAATCCTAAATTCTTTGGAAACTAAACACTTTAAATATTCAATAGATTAAAGAAGAAATTATAAGAAATTAGAAAATATTTTATACTGAATGATAATAAAAATACAACATACCAAAATTTGTGGGATATGCTAATTCATATCTAGAGGGAAATAAGTTATAGCTTTGAATGCCTATGAGATAAAAGAAGAATGTTCTCAAGTCAGTTTTTCACCTTTCCACCTAAGTTTCACCTTTAAAAACTAGAAATAGGAGCAAATTAAACCCAAAGCAATCAGAAAGAAGGAAATAATGAAGATAAGACAGAAGTCAATGAAATAGAGCACAGGAAAAAAAAGGGGGAAATTAATAAAACTAAAAGCCGGTCATTTGAAAAAAAAAAAACTAATAAAATTGATAAATCTCAATCACAACTGACCAAGGAAAAAAGAGAGAGAGAGAAAGAAAGGAAGGAAGGAAGGAAGGAAGGAAGGAAGGAAGGAAGAAAGGAAGAAAGGAAGAAAGGAAGAAAGGAAGAAAGGAAGAAAGGAAGAAAGAAAGAAGAGAAAGAAAGAAAGAAAGAAAGAAATTGCCATATCAGTAATGAAAGAGAGGACTCCATTACAGATCCTTCAGACATTAAAAGAAGAACACTCCATTATTTTTTTTTTTTTAATTTTTAAAGATTTATTTATTTATCCGGGAGGGCAGGAGCAAAGGGAGAGAATCTTCATGCAGACTCCCGGTGAGCACAGAGTCCGACTCAGGGATGATCTCACTACCCATGAGATCATGACCTGAACCAAAACCAAGAGTCAGAGGCCCAACCAACTGAGGTGCCACCCAGGTGCCCCAAAGACTCCATTATTATTAGTATGAGCATCTTTATGCCATTAAATGTGACCATTTAGGTGAAATGGACACATTCTGGGAAAGATACAAATTACAAAGCTGACTCAAGAAGAAACAGAATGTTTGAACAGCCTTATGACAAAGAAATGAAATTTGGAATTTAAAAACATTCTGACAAAACAAGTTCTGGGTCAGATGGGTTCACTGGTGAATTCTGTCAAACATCTAAAGAAGAAATAATACCAATCCTACAAAAACTCTTCCAGAAAATAAAAGAGGAGGAAATACTTTCCAACATGTTTTATGATTCAGTATTATCTTGCTTTCAAAATCAGATGAAAACATCTTAAGAAAGAGGACTACAGATCAATATGCCTCATGAATATAGATGCAAAAATCCTCAACAACATATTATCAAATCAAATCTAGCAGCATATCAAAAGATTATATGCCACAATCACGGGGCAATGCAAGTTTGGCTTGACATCTGAAAATCAATCAATGTAATTCAACAAATAAATATAATATAGGAAGAAAATATGATCATTTTAATAAGTACAGAAATAGAGTTTTTTGAAATTCAGTACCCTTTTATCATTAAAAAAATCTCAACAAATTATGAATAAAAGCAAACTTCCCAACTTGATTAAGGCAATCTGCAAAAGATACCAGTTAATATCATGCTGCAATGGTAACAATTCAATGCTTTCCACCTAAGATCAGAAAAAGGCCAAGATGTTAGCTCTAACCACTTTTATTTAATATTACATGGAAGTGCCTAGACAGTGCTAGGCACTGGTATACAGAGTATACAGAGTGTAAAGAAAGAAGTAAAACTAACTTTATTTGCAAGCGACATACAGAAAACCCCAAGGAATCCACAAAAAAACTATTAGAAATAATAATGAATTTAGCAAGGTTGCAGGATACAATATACAATAGTCAATTTTATTTCTCCATTTAAAATAGCATAAAGGGTCGTTTATGTTATGTTATGGGTGGCTCCTTCGGTTAAGCATCTGCCTTCGGCTCAGGTCATCATCCCAAGGTTCTGGGATCAAGCCCCACATGGGACTCCCTGCTTAGCAGGGTGTTTGTTTCTCCCTCTCCTTGCCCCTCCCCACTGCTTGTGCTCTCTCTCTTGCTCTCTCAAATGAATAAATAGAATCTGTAAAAAAAAAATTTTTAAATAGCATAAAAACATTTAGGAATAAATTTAGCAAAAGATGTGCAAGACCTATAGGCTGAAAACTATAAAACATTATGGGAAATTCAAGATTTCCATAAACAGAGCTATACCACGCCATGGATTAGAAGCCTCAATGTTGTTAAATTAGCAGTCCTCCTTAAATCAGCCAATAGATTCAGTGTAATCCCTGTGGAAATCCAGACAAGTTTTTTTTGTTTTTTTTTTTTTAAGAAACTTACAAATTTATTCTAAACTTTGTATGAGAAGACAACCGAGAATAGCTAAAACTAGAAAAAGGAGAACAATGTTGGAGTATTTATGCTACCTAATTTCAAGAAAAATATGTGGCTCTTGCAGTAAGACTATATGGCCCTTACTAACAATATGTAGTGAACCTAATTTTATCCTTTTGGCTTATAAATTAGCATTTCAGTAACTTCTGAAAACGGAAAGGTGGTACAGCTCTGAGATAAGCATGTAATTTCCCAGGATGGCTACTATGAAGGGTAATACTCATTTGGCATGATTGCTGGGGGGGAAAATCCAGGAAGAACATAAGCTTAGTGATCAAGACAGAACTGGGTTTAAATACTGGATACACCACTTACCTCTCTAAACCTCAGTTTCTTCATCTTAAAATGGGGTGCACAGTGTAAAAATTAAGGAAATACAGCACAGAGGCTAAGCTCCGTGTTATAACTCTGGGGCTCACCTACCTGGGTTCTATTTCTGGCTCTGCTATTTTGTAGCTGTGTGGCCTTGGGAATGTTTAACCTTCCCATGCTTCACTTTACTCATTTGTAAACTGAGGATACTAAAGTGCCTATAAACATTGTAATGGACATTAAATGAATGAATAAATCTAAAGCACTTAAAACAGTCTGGCATATAAAAAGTACTCAAAAAAATGTTACCTACTGTTTCATCTCCCTGTGTTATGAGGACTAAGTGGGGTTACTTTCATCGACCCCCAAGCAAAGCCCCCAGTTTCTACTAAATGCTAGCTCTCATCCTTCTATGGCGCTTGAGTAGCATTCTAGGGGTAGAGTTTGACATTGACGAGTGTACTTTACAATATAGGCGGGAATCATAAATTTCGATTTCTTCAATTTTCTTTCTTTACTATTTTTTCAATGTTTAAGAAAATGCCTACTGAGAGAATTATAATGCAAAATGGAAACCTTAACACTGGAACTCAAATACTACCCTTCCAAGACTCCATCACAGGCCATATATCTCCTTTGATCCCAGTTGGCCATCATGTTTAGCAGCCTGCTGCCCAGGGGCTGCAAAATGCGGGCTGCCTCCCTTTTCTCCTCTTCCCTTTCTTCTCCTTCTTTGGGCGTTTTAGGCAGAAACTATAGGAAACCATAAAACAGTCAGAAGGCTCTATTCTCCCTTTATTCCGTATCAAATGTAATAGCCAGTGGCGTCCAGCTGTTATTCTCCTGCCCTCCCCTTGAAGGACGACTCCTCAGCTGTGTGAAGAGTTCTGAGCCCCAGAACTGGCCTTACTTGCTCCGTCAATGGGTCAGATGACAGCGCGGTCATCCACAACTTATAGCTGGCGTTTGAGCTCACAACTTCAGAACCACACAGAGGGGGAGGAGGTGCTTCCATTTCTTTAATAATTTTCCTCAGAGAAGGACTCGGATTGCATGGTAACCCTTCTATATCTTCATTAGCGATGCTGACTTTTAAATGTTGCATTCCAATTGAAATATATAAAGCCAGAAGGATTTTAAACCAAGAGACATTAAGCGGAGGATTTGTAGATATCCCAGAGCCTATTCCTTTGTTGGAGATCTGCAGCCAGCTCTGAGATAGGGAAACAGAACTTGGCTTTGCTTCCATGTGAAGGGCCAATACATAATACATAATACATAATACATTGAGGGCTATTTGGGTATCTCAGGTCTATCCTGGGCATTTTCCCTGAAAAGCGCTCCTAAGTTTACTTCCCAAAGATAAGACTTCCCCTTCACAGTCTTCACTGCCCTGGGTCTGAAGCCCCAGCTGCCCCTGTCTCTGTACCAGCCAGGCGGCAAAATCAGTAACACAGACATCTGTGCAGAGATGCTCTTTGGTCCCCTATAGACAAACTTTCTCATTATTTTGTAGACTCTTTCTCGCTTCATCGTCTTGGTTTCTCTGCATCACAATGGGGTGCGTGCTTCATTCTTTCCTTTTCTTTTAAACAAAAGTGATGGGGCGCCTGGGTGGCTCAGTGGGTTAAAGCCTCTGCCTTCCGCTTGGGTCATGATCCCGGGGTCCTGGGATCGAGCCCCAGCATAGGCATCGGCATCATAGGCATCTGCATCGGGCTCTCTGCTCAGCGGGGAGCCTGCTTCCCCCTCTCTCTCTGCCTGCCTCTCTGCCTACTTGTGATCTCTCTCTGTCAAATAAATAAAATCTTTAAAAAAAAAAAATAAACAAAAGTGATGTTTAGTGATGTTACCCTGTGCCTTTCTCCACTAATAATACTAAAACTTTCCCAAACAGCTCATCTTATCTACCCAGTAGAAAGAAAACTTTCCCCTCCTTCCCCTCCTCTCCTGTTGCTTCCTCTCCCGTTTTTCCTTTGGAATGATCCACTGGGAATGAAGACCTTTCTCACTAGGACAGGCTGAGTGTTCCTGTGAAAGGGACCACGGCTCTGACTGGGTTATGTTTGCATTATCAATGGCACTTCAATCACATTGCCAAAGTATTCCAGACAGAACCCTGTGAAGAATGTGAGCTTTTTTAAAATCATCTGCCAAGAGTCAACTTTTCTTCAGCTATTTGAAATCCTTCCCACATGATCTCAATTCCCAGTCTCACTACACTTTTACTAATTAATGTTTATTTTCCCATCCCCAAATACTCTGCCTGTATATGCCTACAGTGTGGGAACTAGGAACTCTCTGGCTAGGGTAGAGTGAAGATAATGTATAAACAGGAAGTAAAAATTCGACATAAAAAAGAATCCATTCTAAATAGAAGTCTCCTTTATGAGTTTTCCCACCCTTTCTGGAAACCTTAAAATGTAGGCACATACGTCCTTATTGCCTAAAGCTTCCAGTCGAGAACAAAGTTAATATTGAACACCATTCTGTGTGCTTCATCACAGTCCCATTCATTCATTCATTCATCGAATACTTGCTGTATATAAGGCAGGATACAGGCACTGTTCCAGGCACTAAGCTTGCATAGAGATGAGAAAGCATTCTTGTCATTATAGAACTCATATTCTAGTGGAAAAGACAGACAAGTAAAGAAATAATTACAAAATAAGATCAGTAAGTGCTACATTAGAGGAATTAACACATGGTGTAGGAACATTGGGGAGGAAAATGATAGCATGTATTTATCGACAATTTTTTGTGTCAACTATGCACCAGGCAGTGTTGGGGGAACAGGGAAAACAAAACAATTCCCTGTCTTTGCAGAGCTTACATTCTAGTGAAAGAGATAGGCAATAACAAGAAAAGATCTACTATCGGCATGCAGGATAGTGTTACAGAAGGGAGGTCTGGGTTAGTGTGGAAGGATAAATAGGTGTTAGCAGAAAAGGGCATTCCAATCTTTGTTTAAAAACAAACAAAACACTGGGATGGAGGAGAGATGGCTGGAGAGGAGGGATGTAGGAGATGGGGATGGGTGAGAAAGGGCATGAAATATTCTGCAAAGGGAGTTATTAGGTATATCATTAAGTGGATCACAGGTGCAATGGGAGGATAGGTCGCATTTTCCCCTAAGACAGAGTTTGGAAGAGAATTTATTCCAAACTGAACGTCAGAACCAGAAGGGACATTAGAGGTAAAAATGAACATATCCCCTCATTTTACAGATGAAGAAAACAAGGCTCGCGGAGGGTGAAGTAATTTGTCCCAAGTCACCCAGCTAGTCCGGGACAGAACCGGGATAAACGCGTTTTTCTCTACAGCTCAGCCCTGGTGTCACTCTCCGGAGAAGCTGCGGTACGGAGGCCTCTAGAAAAGGCAGCCTCAGTCTCAGGATCGCCCCCCACACACACACACACCCAAAACACACCCACACCCACACACCCACACCCACGCGCGCGCGCGCCCCCTACCGGTGCTTCCCCACAGAGCTGCTTCCCTTCTAGCCTGGAGCAGGGACTCCCGGGGCGCCGCCGATCGCCTCGGGAGGGGCGGGCAGACGGGTCCGCTGTGCCCCCGAGTGCGCCCAAGGCCTCCTGCCCGCTCCACCTGTCTTCGTTCGCCGCCAAGGGACTTCCCGGCTGGAAGTAATGCGCCCGCGGCCCGGTCCACCGCCCCCCACGCCCCCCGCCGGCAGCGTCGCGGGGCCCCAGCTCCGGACGCTCAGCATCTCCCCGGGCGGGAGTCCCCGGCCGCGCCGCAGGCGGAGCCCTGCAATTGGCAGCGAAGTTGGCGGCGTCTCGAGCAACGCCCTTTAGCCGGCTTTCTCCGCGGCCGGGACCCGGAGGCAGGACTCCCCGCCACCCGCCCGCCCCTCCGCCCCACCCTTCCTCCCCCGCCCCGCCGCCTCCTCCCCGCCCAGGGTCCGGGTCGAGCCGGCGCGCCGCGAACTACCGGCGGGCGCAGCCTGGGCGCAGAGCTCCGAGCTATGGGAGGCACGCACTCTCAGAGCCCGCGAGGCCGCGAGCCAGCCGGGGACAAGCCCCCCACGACCCAAGAGAGCGCGTGAGTCCCGAGCCCTCCCCGGGGCCGGTTCGGGGGTTTGCGTGCCAGTAGGGATGCGAGCGCACGGCGCCTGTCCCGCCGGGGCTGGGAAGCTGGGGCTCCCGCCCGCGCGGGCCGGGGGCTGCGGGGTGGGCCTGGTGGGATGTCCCGCCCCGAGCCTGGCCCAGCGGGGTCCCGGGGCGCCCGGGCACAACCCCACCGCGGCACAGTCGCGCCCAGGCGGGGCCGCTGCCCTGCGCCTCTTCACGCTGCGCGGGTGGGAGAAGGGGACCCCGAGTTTTCCCGAACTCGTCCAAGCAGGAAAACACACGTGTCCTAAAGGGTTCTGAAGTATTCTCGAAACAGCTATTTGCAGGGAGGTGTAGCTATCAGGAAGGAGCTCGAGGCTCCGGTGATTTGGCCCGTGCTGGCCTTCGGAGTGCAGGAATTCGGATGCAGTGCTTGCTGCTCAGAAGAACTCCCTCTCTTGTTTGCTCCGAGGGTTTCATGATGATCTCAGAAAAAGGGCTGTATTGTAGCAGCGGCAATTAGGCTTTTGTTCTGGGACAACAACAGTTGGGGACACCAAGTAACTGAGATGCAAGCTGCGAGGGAACATTTTTAGGGAACGTGATTTAGAGCAAGTTAGTTGCACGGCTGGAAAGGTGGCCATGCCTCTCGCCAGAGAGGATGCCTTGAGAGCTACTTGAGAACCCAACAATCGTTAAGCTTTTAATTTAAAATAATTTTAGAGCGCGTGTGTATCTTGGAGGTGAGGTCATGTTGGGAATCCATACTGTATTTTAATTCAGCCAATGACGAAATTTTTTTCATTTGAGAAAGGCATTTAGCATTTAGCAGCCTGGGCCCTGGGAGGGCTTTTTGGTCATCTTTTCAAGGCAAAGTAGCTTTCTGAATTTCCAGATGATAGACATGTTAGTTAGGCCTCCTGATGTTTACAGTCACTAAACTTAGTTCAGGAAGCTTATTAATCATATGGATGGCTGGGAATTATCCAGCATGTAAAATGTGCAAAACACTTAAATACTGTTATTTAATCCCCAAGAACATACAGTTAGTTTCTCTCATTGCCCTCATTTTACTGATGAGAAAACTGAAGGACAGAGAGATTAAGTGACTTGTCCAAGGTCACACAGCTAGAAGGTGGTGAGCTCAGGTTGGCTGACTCCAGAGCTCTCTTCATAGGAGAGTTGGGGCTATCTTAGGAAGCCAACTTTTGTCTCAGCTGGCAGAATTCCTGAATACGGGAGAAATCTGAATTAGCAATGCTTAGTACCTACTAAGAGGAAATTGCCAAAGTCGATTTAACCTTTTAAAAAGCAAACACAAGCAGCAGTGTAACATTGGGATGAAGTTAAGGGTTTTGGAAGCATGGAGCCCTGGGTTTAATTCTAGGCTCTGCTCCTTACCAGCTGGAGATCTTTTATCTGTTCCTTAACCTCTCTGTGTCTGTTTCCTTATTTGTAAAATGGGAATGAAAACAATGTCCACTTCACCGGCTGTTCTGAAGATGACATAAGATCAGGTGTATACAAAAGACAAGTTATAGTTTTATCTCTAAGCAATATATTGTTTTAGCCAAGGATAAAAGTTGACTAATCTTTGTGAACATGTGGCAGGGTTTACTGTGTAATTTGAAAGTAAATGTTGGAATCATTCACTGCTAGCATGCTGAACTCAGTGCTTTCCGTGTAAGATTCAGTGGTTAGGGTGAGGAATTTGATTCCCAATTGTTAGATTAGCCAATGGCTTAGCAACAGATAGAGAAGATCTCTCTTTCAGTGAGGTTCTTACGTGCACCTTAGATATTTAGCAAAACTGGCCTAAATATGATCAACATAAAAGCCCATCTTTGATCTTCACCTGGGAATACAGCCCAGAGACTCCCTTCCCTACTCAACTGAATACATTAAGAAGCACATAAACTCCTGTAGGCAGTGATAGGATTCTTTGGTCCCAGAGCGTGCAGACTCTTCTTAAGGAGTCAACCCTACAAACCCCTTGGCGTGCACTAGGTCAAAGACGAGAAATATGAGATTCCACGCCTGTAATATGAAAAGCTAAAAGTATGCCCTTTATCCAAGCCCTGCCTTATTTAGATATAGAAGCCACAAGTCTCACCAGGGTCTGAGAAAGCGGGGGATTCATTGTTAATGTCACCCGGCCGCAGATTTCCTGCCGGACATATGGCTGTCGTGGATAGTGCTGACCTCAAGGAAGTTCTTTTCAGTTGCATTTTCAAAATCTATTGTTCCTTAAAAAAATAAATACATACATGAAAATCTCACAAGGAAAGCATTACTACGGGCCTTTGTCTTTTGAGGAAGAAATTATGTTTCAGGAAGGTCACAATTTATATTTCAGAATAATTTAATCAAGTGCTAACATTAACCAGATAAATCTCTTGTAGCAGAGCTCTGTTGTGAAATATAAAGAAGTATGAATGTACGTGAAAAGAAATGTCTGGGTTTTTGTGTTTTGTTTAAAAGATTTTATTTATTCACATTTGACAGAGAGAGAGAGAGAGTACAAGCAGGGGGAGCAGCAGAGGCAGAGGGAAAAGCAGACTCCCCGCTGAGCAGGGAGCCCGATGTGGGACTGGATCAGGAGACCCTGAGATCATGACCTGAGCTGAAGGCAGCCGCTTAACTGACTGTGCCACTCAGGTGCTTCTGTTTTGTTTTGTTTTGTTTTTTTTGTTCTTTTACCAAGTCCCTGTATGCAGTTAGGCTGAAGAAATGTCCGATTTTAAGATAATACTCATTATTATTAAAAATTGTAGCTGTCGACCTTCCCCAAACCCAAGGAAACAAAATTGCTGGCTTTGGTAAGAAGTAGGAGAAATTTCACTTCATTTCTTCAGGGAGGCTGCACAATATGGTGATTAGGAATAGAAGCTGCTGAGTGAGGCAGACCTGGGTGGGCATTCCCGCTAGATCGCTTACTAGCTCGGGAAACCTCGGAAAATAATCACTTAATTCTTCTGTGGGCCAGAATTTCTACATCTTTAAAATGGCAATAATCGTGGGGCACCCGGGTCACTCAGTTGGTTGAGCGGGCACTCTTGATTTTGGCTCAGGTGGTGATCTCAGGGTTGTGAGATCAAGCCTAGAGTCAGCTTGAGATTCTCCCTCTGCAACAATGCACCCCCCCACCCCCGCTTGTGTGCACGCATGCGCTCTCCAATAAATCTTTTAAAAATAAGTAAACTGACAGTAGTCGTAACTACTTTTTGAAGTGGTGTGTATCAGTGCAGCACCTGGTACTTGCTGACGACTCAATACCTGAGTTATTATAATGTTTCTTTGTAAATGCACCTATAAACCAGAGGCTATGCTGGGCTCTTTGGGATATATGTTTTTGAAGAAGGCGGGGTCTTTTCTGAAGGGAAGATTGACTTGTGTCCTAATTCAGCAAGTCCTCTTAGAGAAGAAGCACGGCCATAACTTTCTTGAGTTAATTTTTTTCCTCAGTTAATTTACATTTTCCAGAAAGAGCACTATCCAGAGGACAGATGCGTATTTGGGAATATGGCAGTTTGGTGAGATGTTTAAAATCACTGATTCCTTAGGTGGTTAGTTTTGGCAGATTTGTGGAGAGATTTGAAGAATGACATAAACAGAGCCTGTTATTCATTAGGGAATCTGGTGTGTAACTAATTCATCTACAGCTTGTTGAGCTTGTCTGCTGGGAATGCAAGATATGCACCTGCTGTCAATTCTTACTAAATTTCTAGACCAATTTTTGTTTGCATTTGGACTCTATCATCATGGGATAGGACAGTGGCAATGTTAGGAGGAGTTTCTGAGGTCTGGAGTGGTTTTGCCGAGGGCCTTTCTGATCACGTGAATTAATTGCAGGTTCTACAAGGTTCTAGTGAACTGCAAAATAAGCAACGATTAAATTCAAGTGCCTCTTGATGGGCAAGTCACTGTGGGACAGGTGTCCCTGACCTGAAAAGGAAGCTCTGGCTTTGAGGTTTTAGACACAGGAAAACAGGACTCAAAATAAGTAAATTTGGGAAATAATACTTCTGAAATCCATTGCAATTTTTCTTGTCATTAAAAATATTTAAGTTCCCAATTGCGATAGAAATATTTTAAATACCCATGTTTAAATGGCTCCGTCCCCTGTGAAGCCAGCACAAAAGGAAATGGTCTGAATTGTAAAGATAAGGGGATTATTTGTGTATATATGTTATATATCACAACTTCTAGACCCTGGTCTAGGGTCTAGATAGACCCTAGTCTATCTAGTAATAGACTAATAAATAGACCCTAGTACTATCTAGATAGTAAAAAGGTTAATGAGAGAAGAAAAATCCCTCTCTGAAAATTGTTAAAAGGTAAAGTAGTTTATCAAGGATCGAAACTCTGAGGAGGTTCAGGTATGGTTTTGTCCCACAATTTCTTCCCTCTTTTCAATTCAGTGACCAACTGTGCCCCACCTCCACCTCCGCCCCACAGCTTCTCCCAGCTGGTACATGTTTCAGTATTAAAAATCAAGAAGAGGGACGCCTGGGTGGCTCAGTTGGTTAAGCGGCTGCCTTCGGCTCAGGTCATGATCTCAGGGTCCTGGGATCCAGTCCCACATCGGGCTCCTTGCTCGCCAGGGAGCCTGCTTCTCCCTCTGCCTCTGCCTGCCACTCTGCCTGCTTGTGCTCTCTCTCTCTCTCTGACGAATAAATAAATAAAATCTTTAAAAAAAAATAAATAAAAATAAAAATCAAGAAGAGAAGGGGCACCTGGGTGGCTCAGTTGGGTTACGTGTCCAACTCTTGATTTCAGCTCAGCTTGTGAACTTGGGGATCCAGCCCTGAGCCCAGCCAGGAGGTGTAATGTCTGAGTTGGTTTGTAGGCAGAGTGGGCTGCAGGGTGCGTGAATTTGTTAACCCAAGGTCAGGAGATGAACTGGTCACATCCAAATGGCCACAGAACGTGGAGGCCCATCTTCTGAGGATGCTCACTCGGGCTCTTGTGGGATTTTTTTTTTCTTGTGGTGAAACACACGTAACATAAAATTCACCATTTAAATCATTGTTAAGTGTACACTTAAAATGAAGTGGCATTGGGGCTCCTGGGTGGCTCAGTGGGTTAAAGCCTCTGCCTTCAGCTCAGGTCATGATCTCAGGGTCCTGGGATCGAGGCCCACATTGGGCTCTCTGCTCAGCGGGGAGCCTGCTTCCCCCCACCTCTGCCTGCCTCTCTGCCTACTTGTGATCTCTCGCTCTCGGTCAAATAAATAAATAAAATATTTAAATAAAAAAATAAATAAATGAAGTGGCATTAAGTACATTCACAGTGTTGTATGACCATCACAAATATCCATTTCCAGGCCTTTCTTGGCATCCCAAACAGAACCTCTGCACCCGTTAAGCAATAACTCCTCATCCTCCCCTCTCCTAGCCACAGGTAACCTTTATTCTGCTTTCTGTCTCTAGCTGCCTATTCTGGGTCCCTCCTGTAACTGGAAGCATACAATATTTGTTCTTTGGTGTCTGGCTTACCTAACTCAGCATCATGTCCTCAAGGTTCGTCCCTGTTATAGCATGTATCGGAATTTCATTCCTTTTTATGGCTGGGTGTAATTCCAGTGTATGTGTACACCCCATTCTATTTATACAGCCATCATCTGTTGATGGGCGCTTGGGTTGCCTCCCCCTTTTGGCTATTGTGAATAATTCTGCTCTGCAGGTTGGCGTGCAAGTATCTGTTTGAGTTTCTACTTTAAGTTCTTTGGGGTATACGCCCAAGAGCGGAATTGCCAGGTCATATGGAAACTCTGTGTTTAACTTTTTGAGGAACCACCAAATGGTTTTCCCCAGGACGTTGCCATTTTACATTCCCACCAGCAATGCATGAGGGTTCCAGTTTCTCCATATCCTTCCAACACATTTTTCTTGCTTCTTTTTTAACTCATATCTAGCCTAATGGGTGTGAAGTGGCATCACATTTTGTTTTGATTTGCATTTCCCTAGTGATTAGTGATGTTGATCATCCTTTCATGTGCTTATTGACCATTTGTATGTCTCCTTTGGAGAAATGTCTATTCAAGTCCTTTGCCCAGTTTTGAATTAGTTTATTTTGTTTTTGAGTTATAGGTGTTCTTTAGATATCCTGGATATTAATCCCTAATCAGATTTGTGGCTTCAAATATTTTCTCCCATTCTGTGGGTTGCCTTTTCACTACGTTGATAGTATCCTTTGATGCACAAAGGTTCTTAATTTTGATGAAGTCCAGTTTATCTGCTCTTTATTGTGTTGCCTGTGCAAGATCCAATGTCATGAATATTTTGCCCTATGTCTTATTCTAGGAGTTTTATAATTTTAGCTCTTAAGTTTAGGTCTTGTATCCATTTTAAGAGTAAGTTTTGCATCTGATGTAAGGTAAGGCCTCCT
Organism: Potos flavus; assembly: GCA_028534135.1. NCBI lineage: Eukaryota > Metazoa > Chordata > Mammalia > Carnivora > Procyonidae > Potos > Potos flavus. Next base: position 29,940,452 of record CM052899.1, read on the forward strand.
TCATTCTTTTGCATGTGGGTTCAGTTTTTCTGGTACCATTCGTTGAAAGATCATCCTTTCCCCACTGAATGGTTTTGACACTTCTGTTGAAAATCAATTGATCATATATGTGAGGTTTTATTTCTGGGCTGTCCTGTTCCATTCATCTGTACGTCTATCCTTATGGTAGGACCACACTGTTTAGATTACTGTAACATTGTAATAAGTTTGAAATCAGGAAGTATGAGTCCTTCAGATTTTTTTTTTCAAGATTTTTTTTCAAGTCCTTCAGATTTTTTTGGCTGTTTGGGGTTTCTTGAGGTGGTGTGTGTGTGTGTGTGTGTGTGTGTGTGTGTGTGTTAATCTCTCTCTGTCTCTCTCTATCTGTGGCTTTTTCTTTTTGGCTGGTGACAGTCAGCCAGCCTTGCATGAGAGAATGCTAGACTGCCTTCAAGTGGCAGTATGCCCCAGAAATTCTCCTTCTCTGCCCTCCCTGCTTCCCCACCTCCAGCCAGACTTTTACCCCAAGGTCTCTGCTGAGAACCTGCTCTGAGCCAGACACTCAGGCACCGAGTATCCAAAGAGCACCTAGATGTGGACAGGAGCGCCTGAGAGGCAGGCAGGGTTCCCTCACAGGAATCCCTGTGAGGGTCAGAGGTCCTGCGAGATGAGCCTCAGGGAGCCCACCTGTGCCTGGAGGGGAAACTGACCGTAGAAAGAGTCCTGAAGGAGGAGTGAGTTGCCAGGGGAGGGGGTCCGGGAAGGGCAGTCCCGGTGAAAGGAAAGCCTGTGTGAAGCATGGCCCCGTGGTGTCAGGGGCTTGCCATATCTGGAGAGTGGTGAGGATTTGGGGGTAAGGTGGTTGTGGAACGGACTGCTGGTACTGGGAGGCAGTGAATCTGGAGAAGTGGATAAAGTCTGGATGGTGAGGTCTTTGTGGCTATGTGGGAGTTTGGACTTAATTTCAGGAACCATAGGTAGAAGTTTTCAGCTGAGGGGTTGGCCAAACCACCATGGCAGCCCTGGACAAAACTGGAGAGACGTCTTCTTGCAGAGGAGCTCAACCAAATGGTGGGGGGTCCAGTAAACCACAACTTCCTATAATTCTCCCCAGCACCTCACTGCCTACCCCAGACAGCACATCCAGGGGACTGGAGTTTCCTTTTTCAACCCCATTACCTTGTCTTCGTCTCTGTTTATTAGCTACTCAGTAGCATATATAAGCATTTCCATTTTTCTGATTTTCCAAATTTTCTTTTTTTATTTAAATTCAATTAGCCAATGTATAGTACATCATTAGTTTTTGATATAATGTTCAATGATTCATCAGTTGCATATAACACCCTGTGCTCCTCACATCACGTGCCTTCCTTAATGCCCATCACCCTCTTACCCCCTCATCCCCCCATCCCTGATTTTCCAAATTTTCCATGAGAAGCATATATTCCTTTTATAATCATGAAGTTTATAAAAATGTGAAAATTTAGAAAACCCAGAAAACTATGAGGAAAATAAATCATTCATAATCTCATTACCCAGAGATGACTGTTAGTATCTTGGTACATTTTATTACTGTCTCTTTTTTTCCAGTAAATATATTTTTCAAAAGTGGGGTTATACTATGTTGTACATTCTGATTTTTTTGACTTAATATAATTAACATTTCTCTATATCATTATACTGAGAGGGTACATTATCTACATATACCATAGTTTATTCAATTTTTTCCTAAATAGTTGACATGTAGGTTGGTAACTGTTCTTGCTCATGTAAATAACACAGTTAGTAAATATCCTTATAATTCTTTGTACATCTCTGATTAATAACTTAAGATACTTTCCTAGAAGTTTAATTATAGGATCAAAGAATGTGAACATTCAGAATGTTTTGTTATATATTATATATATTACTATATATTGTCAAATTTCCCTCCCTAAACTAGTACCAATTACACTCCTCCCCCACCCCTCAGCAGTATAACATCCTTTCCAATGCTGGGCACTATCATTTTGAATCTTTGCCAGTTTGGTAAGAAAAAATATATAATCTTGATTTAATTTTTGTGTCCATTATCAGTGAGAGTGAACTTTTTTTCGTATGTTATTAGCCAACTGTAATTTTTTATTTCTGTTGGCCAATTTTACTGAAATGTTAATTTTTTTCATATTTATTTGTGAGGGTTCTTTATATGATTGAGGTCAGCTAACATCTTTTGAGCACTTGCTATGTGCTAGGAAAATGTTAATGTGTTAATATACATTAACTTACATGGTTCTCAAAATAGCCCTATAAAGTAAGTACGATTTTAAATGGACACAGGATGAGGAAATGGACACAGATTAAACAATTTGCCCAAGGTCTCACAGCTAATGAGTGAGAAAATTGAGGTTTAAACCTAGACAGCCTGAATCCAGAGACCTATATGCCTAGCTATTGTGTCATATAAATCTAATGACCCTTGTCCACCATTTTTTTATTGTTTTGAAGGGGAGTTTTTTTTTTTTTTTTTAAGATTTGTTTATTTATTTGAGAGAGAGAGAGAGAGCATGCGCTTGCACGTGGGGGATAGGGGGAGAGAGAGAGAGAATCTCAAACAGATTCCCTGCTAAGCACAGAGCCCAACTCAGGGCTGGGTTTCACCACCCTGAGATCATGACCTGAGCCAAAACCAAGAGTCTGATGCTTAACCAGCAGAGCCACTCAGGCACCCCAAGGGGGAGGTATTTTCTAAATTAACTTTTTATTTTATTTTATTTTTAACTTTTTATTTTAGAACAGTTTTAGATTTACAGAAAAACTCAGCACACTTATGAAAGTTCCTGTAGATGCCACACAGTCTCCTTATTATCACTATCTCATATTAGTATAGTATTTGTTACAATTCATGAAACCATTGCTGATATATTAACTAAAGTCTATACTTTATCCAGATTTACTTAGTTTTTATCTGATATCCTTTTTCTTTTTTATATAAATTATTTTTATTGTGTGAAAATGTCATAATTCATGATGATTAAGAATAAAAATGCAGCATATAACAAAATAGGCATCTACTTATTAAAAGCAACCTGGGGGACGCCTGGGTGGCTTATTCAGTTAACTGTCTGTCTGCCTTCCTCTTAGGTCATGATCCCAGGATCCTGGGATCGAATCCTGCGTCAAGCTCCTTGCTCACCAGGGGGCCTGCTTCTCCCTCTGCCTGATGCTCCCCCTGCTTGTGCACTCTTTCTCTGACAAATAAATAAAATCTTTAAAATGAATGAATGAATAAATGGATGCAACCTAGACTTACAACCTTTTTCTATTGCAGAATCCCATCCAGAATACCACATTATGTATAGTAGTCCTGTTACTATTTAATATAAATAAACCTATCATGTTTTCCTGTAGGGTTTCTTCCTCTGCTTTTATGCTTGGTAACTTCTTCCCTATCCCAAGATGAGATAACTTTTTTTTTCTAGTAGTTTTATGGCTTCCTTTTCTTTTTAAATAAGCCATTTACTCTATCGGAAATTTCTAGAATTAGTAGTGTAAGGTAAGGCTCTAATTTTGTTTGTTTTTTGTTTTTTTCAAAAAAGCTAGCCAGTTACTCCAGTACTAGTCTGAAGTACAGACAGTCCCTGATTTATTATGGTTTGACTTACGGTTTTTCAACTTGAGGGTGGTGTGAAAGCCACACACATCCAGTAGAAACCATACTTCGAGTTTTGAGTTTTGGTCCTTTTCCGGGCCAGCCGTAGGCAGGACGATCCTGTCTGGCGATGCTGGGTAGCGTCAGGGAGCCGGGGTCTCGGTCAGCCCCGCGATCACGAGGGTGGGCTACCCCTACACTGACCACCATTCTGTTTCTGTCAGTACAGTGTTCAGTCAGTCACAGGAGACGTTCAACGCTTTATTATGAAGTAGGCTTTGTGTTAGGGGATTTTGCCCAACCGTAGGCTAATGTCAGTGTTTGGGGCACGTTTAGGATCGGCGAGGCTAAGCTATGGTGTTCCGTAGTTTAGGCGTATTAAATGCATTTTCACTTCTGATGTTTTCAACTTATAATGGGTTCTTCAGGACATAACCCCATTGTAAATTGAGAAAAACCTGCATTAAATAATCGCTCTCTTCCCACAGTTTGTAATACCATTTAAAAAATTGAGTATTATAACCTCTCTCTCCTTCTGTTTAACACTTGTTGTTTTTTCTCTTTCCATTCTTATCCATTCAACAAATATTAACTGACTACCTTCTTGTGTTCAGGCCCTGTGAATATTATTTATTATTTATGTAGGAATTTACATGAGCAGAGAAAAGCATTTTTAAATGCTTAAAACCTGAGTATTCATTTATAATTTGGGGGGCAAGACATTTTCCAGAGAGTCAGAGGAGAGTGGAGGTGACTTCAGGAATGGAGGGGGGATATGTGGAACTAGGGAGAAAAGAATATTCATAATTAAGCTTTTTTCATAGATTTTACACAGACGTAGGCCAACCTGCGGTTCACTTGAAGGTTTTATTTTAAACAGTTTAGCTTCCCGTTTGGAAACAGTAGTGCCTTCAGATCCTCTCAGGTCATCTGCATGCTGTCACATACTTTCCTTGGACAGTCTAGACTTTATATTTCATGGTAATATGATATAAAGTCCTTGCAGGTTTATATAAGGAATGGCAAATGATTAACCACTATTCTCTACTCATCCTTTATCTGCCAGCTCTTCTACCTGTAGAGACTTGGGAAATCTAGAGAATAAGAGCATTCCTCACACTGACATTTCTTCATTTTCAGAATTCTCACTGTTAAGGATACTGAGGATACTGCGGATATAAATTTTTTTTTTTTTTTTGCCTGGATATAGTACAGTTTTGCCTTGACCAATCTTGTGGTATGTCTGCTGCAAATGCTATTAATAACAATTGTAGGCCAAAGAATTCATATTTGACTTGCTTAAATTTAGGGGTGTTACATAGAAACTTTGGAGTCATATCTATTTTCTGAAAGCAGGCTAGTTTGTTTCTAATTTAACTCACATTTGTCTCCTACTACAAGTCCCCATAAAAGCCCAACAGCGTGGTATGTCACTGGTAAGGGTAAGAGCCCCTAGGAATCTTAAAAAGATTCTGTGCTCTCGAGCATCAAGTCTTAAAACTCCTTTGGATCACAGATCCCTCGATAATATGATAAAACGTCATGTGAATCTATGAAAAATGTAGACTTTTTTCAAATGAAAATACACATATATACAATATATAAGTTAGGAGTGTCAGGGATCCTGAAGTCAATGCATTATCTTGTTTAACCCTTTCCTGGACCCAGGGCACCTGGGTGGCTCAGTCAGTTGCATGTCCGACTCTTGGTTTCAGCTCGGGTCATTATCTCAGGGTGGTAGGATCGAGCCCCATGTTGGGCTCTGCGCTCAGGGGGAGTCTGCTTGAGATTCTCTCTCTCCCTCCTGCCCTTCCCCCTGCTTTCATGTACTCTGTCTTTAGAATAAATAAATGTTTTTAAAAAAATCCTTTCCTAGACCCTATGAAGTAGATATTATTTTCTCAATTTTATAGTGAAATAAACCGGGGCCTGGACAAAGTTAAGAGCTAGTAAATGGTAGAGCTGGGATTCAGGTCTAACTTGCCTTGCTGAAGCAGAAGAAACAAAATTACCAGTCATTTCCAGTCGGTGGGCCACATAGGTAACTCATTAACCAGCAGAGGCTTCAGTTTATCTGCTAGAAGGTAAGTTTTTATGGCTCAGTCCCTAGTGATAACATGGTTTCAGCAGAGTAAATGTTTGAGAAACACCGTCCTGCCCATTCTTTAGATAAATACCCATTTACTCTATTGCATTTACACAGAGCAGATAGAATGCTTTTCCTGGGTTTCTCTGCAGAATTATTTTTGTCTGTGAGTCTTGCTTTCCTAACAACTGCAAAATGTTATGTTTCTATGGCTACATCAAAATTGTTCTTAAATAGGGGTTTGAGAAAACAAAACTAGGAAGGCTTGGACATGAAGTATTGGTGGGAAGATGACTGATATTTTACCTGAGAGACATCACCTTTTAAGCATTTCTCTGAGTCCAGTCCCTTCCCCCATTCCTTACTTTGCCTTCGCAAACCCGCGCATCCACTGGTTCCACGTGTGTGAAGGCACGGTTCCTGGTACAAGTCCAGTGGCCCGTAGTGATGACATTTGGAAACACAAGTCAAGTTCTGAAGAACACGGGCTACCTTTACAGTTGATACCTGAAGTGGTTGTTGGAAGGTTCCCTTGAGGACAAGATTAGAACCAAGAGATGTGTCTAAATTTCAAAAGTAGCTGGCAATAGCGGGGGGAAGAGAGGGAGAGGTAGGAAGGTGTGGAGCTGCCCTCTTCCACCTGCTTCTTGCCAGGTAGAAGGCGCTGTTCTCCAGTCCTCCCACCAGGGGGCGCCATCCACCATCCGCTTAGTTCTTGGCGGCGGCTGGTCTGAGGTGAGACCGTTTCTTCAGGTGACTCCTTTGCTGGGTGGGATAAAATGAGTCATCGGATACCAACTTATAGTACACGTCGGAGAAAGGAAAACAGGGAATGAGGGAGGACGAAATTGAATTCTTCGATACTTCTCTTTCCTACTGCTGGCTGGGATCCTGCCTCTCCTGGGGGTGTGTTTTTCACTCCAGATCCTATGGTTCCTAGCCTATTTTTTGTGGCTTCTGAGAAGTTGGAAGTCTTCCCCCTCCTTCATGTGCTGTTCATTGGTGTGCAAGGGAGGAATTTCAGGATAACCACCCTGTGTTGGACGCGGAGGGGACTCATGGTGACTTTTTGTATTTATGGAAATACAAACCTTGAAGAAATTCTCTTTAGAAACTGTTTGTTGATTGAATGTATGACAGAACTTTCTGGTGCCCCCTGGTGGCTGCTGTAGCTCCCGGCCGGCGAATCTGTACAGTAGAAGGCTTTATTCGCAGAGAGAGAAGGGGACCCCGGTGCTCCCCTCACCCAGCAGGATGCCCATTCTTCTAACAAGAGGGGTTAGCCCAGCTTCTGAGGAATGTTCTTCCGAGACCAAAACCCAAACAAAACCAAATCCAAACTTGAGTGGCGCTTTCAATGTCTCTTTTTCTCAGTCTTTGTTTCCCTAGGCCTACAATTTTTAATTTCTCCTTGTGTTTCTCATTTGGCAGTCCTTTCCCAGTTTTATGGTGTTTTTCTTTTAAGTGGGAGTTGTTTTTATACCCCTGATGATTGTCTTGTTTGATTGATTCCATATCCCTGTATGAATGAATGGTCAGTGGGGCTAGGGCTTGTCGGGACTGAAGTGTTTGAGAAGTGTGTATGCGTGTGTGGGGGGCTATGTGTGTCCGTGTGTATGCATGTGTGTGTGTGTTTCTGTGTGTGCACCGTATGTGTGTGGGGTGTGTGTAGATGGTGGATGGCGCCCCCTTGGTGGGAGGACTGGAGAACAGTGCCTCCTGGGGGAGTGTGGTGGGTGTGTGACAATGAGTGTGAGTAATTGTGTGTGTGTGTGTATGTGTGTGATTCTGTTGTGTATATCTGTGTGTGGTGTGCGTGTAACTGTGTGTAGGGGTGCAGATATGTGTGTATGTGGGTCTCTGTGTGTAATGTGTGTGAGTTGTGTGTATGTATGTGTTTATGTTTGTGTGTACACACGAACAGGGGCCTGTGCTGCCGGCGCTGATTTTCCCACACATCCTTCCTCCCAGAGCTGTGACAGTCGCAGACAAAGAGATGTCAGGTGACTGTGGTTTCCCCTGCTGAGCTGGAGAGCTGTATTCAGGGCTGCGTGTGGGTCTTGAACAGAGTATGTATGAATACTCTAGATGACAGCATCAAATCCCAGATTCCTCATCTTCTGTACAAAGCAGAGAGGTTTTTTGATGCTACATTATTTATCAGCATGAAAATAGCTCCCCAGGAGCAGAATAATCTTGAGGGGAGCACGGGCTTGAGCTCACATTCCTCTTTTGCCATCAGTAACGTCACCACGCTCGGGTTTCCCTCCCTCCCTCCCTCTTCTCTTCCTCTCCCCCATACTTTTCCCCTTCACGCATTTGAACACCCTCTATGGAAGCTGAATCACGGTGTTTCCTTTTTTGGTCATACTTGAGCTTTCCTCCACTTTCGTCAGGCAGAGGCTAGGGATGTGTGAAACAAATCAGTGCCTTGCATTAGGCTGTTTATAATGTGCCCATTTTGTAGTCGATTTTGGACAGAATAAGTATTTCCTCTGGCCTGCCTAGCCCATGCTGAGGGACACTCGACGGATGTTTTTGAATGAGTGAATTTAATTAAAATGTAGGTATTAAAGATGAAACAGTTCTGAATATCTTATTTGAGGGGGAAAAACAATCAGCCCCCACAGGGAGAAAAGACAGATTCCAGCACGAGGACACTTTAATAATATCCGAGGACACTTTAATAATATCCGAGCATTAGGGAGTTTCTTTAAATGTGGCCCGTGGTGGTGCTGGCGAGGGAGAGTGAATTCTGGGCACAGCTGAGGCCACTTTTTACCAGATAGATGTATCAGGAGCCCTGGAATGAGGCTGAAGAATGTTACCACACCAACTCCTCATACTCTTTCCTGGCACCCACCAGCCTGGGAAATGTGTCTACCAGCTGTCATTACTTGAGGCTCACAGAGCTTCTTAAATAAAGGAATTATTGAACCAAGAGGCCAGTGACTAATGAAAATGCGCATCCTGTTGGCTAATCCCAGTGCAGAGTCACATTTGTGCACATACTGTCCGCTGACATCACTCTGGGATTTCTGCTGAATACACTGCCGTTGCCATGGTGAAGGCCATCTCTCCTACAGGTTGCTCCTGTGGGCAGCTTTCAGCCTATCTCCTTCCCTCCGGATGCGGGATTTTCTTCCGAATCCTGTCAGAGGGCCCAGGTTTGATACAGGAAATAGGAGAGGTAGATGACCAAGTTTAGAGAGGCTGTCAGGAGACGTAAGTTGGATGGGCTTGGGTCACATGTCCTTTGCAGAACCAAGTGTGGGTGGGCTGTGAGGGGTCATGGGGGCTGGCTGTGGAATGTCGTGTTTAGTCAGGCCTGATTCACTCACCCACTCCTGCATCAGGAGCCAGAGACCCAATCCACAAGCCCTGAGCGTGGGAGGGGGTGGCTCCTCAAAGAAAATGTGACTTTTATTCAGAGAACGGGTTCATGAGGCTAGGCACACGAGAACAGGGAATACGCCTTACAGGTATCATCACGAGGTACCTTTGTGAGGTGGGCACTGGTGATGCAGTGGGCTCCCGGGTCCTATTGAGGTAGTTTGAAATATTTCGATTGAGAGGAAATAGTAACTGCAGTTCTGTCCACAAATACCATTTTGTGGAGGAAATATGGAATTTGCTGTTGATCAAAAAGCTCTTTTGTCTCTAGTTTGGAGGTTAGAGACACATTTCTTGTGTAGAGAGTGAGGGTCTGCAATGTGGCTGCTTCACACTGGAGGGCACACAGAGGCTGCACTCCACCCCACCCCAGCCTCCCTCCCCCCCAGTTTCTAATTTGGTAGGTTCCGAGTGGGTCTTCAGAATTCGCATTGCTAATTCCCAGGCGGTGCTGATGCTTCTGGTCCTGGGGCCATGCGGGAACTACTGATTTAAGACAAAGGACTTAAACACTCCGTTTACCAAAGAAAGAAGGAAAGGAAGGGAGTCAACCACTGGTTCAATAAATACATTAAAGGAAGTTCAGGCTTCCTTTAGCAATCAAATGTGTTCAAAGAAAACCAACAATGGTATGTCATTTCCACCTACTTGCCATAGTTTTAGATGCTTTGAACTCGGTGTTGGTTAAGGTTGAGGGAAAAGGCTATCTCATACGCTGTCATTTAAAAAGGTCAATTAGTACAGCCTTTCTGGAGGGCAGTTTTGCTATATTCATCCAAATATTAAAATGTGTTTTGACACTACAATCCCATTTCTAGAGTTTTTAACTCTTAAGAAATAATTGTCTGTGTGTCAAAAAATGCATGTGTAGGGTTATTCATCACAGTTTCACTTACAATGAGGAACAGTGAACCCTCTAAATATCTCGTCTTGGGGAACAAATGGTGTAAATGTTGGTAGACGCCGAAAGGCTTATTACTGCAACTAACCGAGAGAGCAGAACACTTGGGCTCAACGAGGTCAGGAAGGGCACTGGTTTCATATCCTGGTCCCCATTTCCTCCCCTGGGGAGTGGAGTTCCAGCTGAAAATTGGAGAAGTAGGGATTAAGGCCTCACCTCTAGCACAGGGGGTTTTGATATTTAAATCCCATTTGTGTAAAAGTACCTGTCTGGCAGGCTATCTATCTATCCATGCTCATAAGTACATGCTTGTATATTTTTAAGAGGAGTATTTGGAAGTTTTTGTCTATTCATTCAGTCATCAAGTATTATCAGCAGAGAGAGCAAGGTCGACAAGGTGCTTTGTGTTCATGGAGACACTTCTAGTCGGGAAAGACAGATAATAATTAGAAAAATAGAAATAATTTGATGCCAGATGTGCTTTGAAAAAGATAGAAACAGGGTATGTTGTTCACCAACATTTTAACGGTGGCTGTTTATCAAAAGCACAATTATGGGTGAGTTTCCTTTCATCTTTGTTCTTTTCCGTGTCATCAAAAATCACCTTTTTAAGACCATGTTCCAGCAGGCCCCCTGGAAACCTGCGCCTTTCCTGCTCCACCAACAATACCTGGACAGTTCCGCCCCTGACTCACTTCGCTCTGGCTACACTTTCTGAAGTAGAGGCTCCTGTTCCTTCTGCCAGGTTGCCGTTACCCCGACACTTCCCACATCCATCCCTCAGGCCTCAGTCTGTCCCCTCCCTGAATTATCTCCACTCCACCCCCTCCTTTGGCCTTGGCCTTGGCCCCCGCACTTTTCTGATAAAGCTCACTCCACAGTTTGTAAGTTACATATTTATTTCTTTGCTTCCTAAACTCACTAAGGCGCAAGCTCCAATTAGACAAGGACTGAATTTGTTCTGTCATTTGTAAACTCTGTGGAACAATTGAAGGAAAGAACAAACATATGTGTTGTTTTCCCTTAAAGGTATTTAAAATACTTTTAAGGCAAACCACAATGTTATTCGTATAAAGAAATTCTTTACTTTATAAAACAGTTCAAGTTGCTTTTGAGGATGAGGTGATGGGTTCCATGTCGGTCATAAAATGAGGCAGATGTTGCAGGGGCGGGGGTGGAGTTTTATCTCTATTACACACACCAAGTGTGTATCTCTGTGAGGGTTGGGGAGAAAGCCTAGAATTTATACTTCCCGCCAGAAAGATGTTAAGTCCTAGTCATACGAATTTTGGTGCCTGACTGCACCTTGGGCAATCCCTAATGTCTCAGGGACTCATGTGATCATCTAAAAACAAGGATATTCAGCCCAATGATCTTTGGCAAAGGTCCTTTGCATCTAAAAATTCCTGTGGTTCTGTGAGATCTTGCGCAGATGCTTAGGTTTGGAGTCACTGACTTATTATTTGTTCAGAAAATGATTTGAAGCAAATACATTCTACTCAGTAGTTATCTATGTGTTGGCAAAGGGAAGTAGAAAATCCATGTGGTATTACCACATCTTACATGATGAGGTACTGAGAAGAACAGTAAGGATAACCTGACTTATGGCACTTCTGTAAGATAATGCGACAAAATGACTGACTGCCTATGAGTCCGTATGAAAACAGCTTCTAAAAAAATATTTTAGGGGTGAGTACCGGAAATAACACCAGTCGGTGTTCAAGCCAAAGAACAACAGTGATTAATTTCTTTATAAAATGTGGGTCAATTATGATTTTAGCCTTTGAATTGGCAAAATACTCATATTTATTATGTAGTATTTCTGGATTTATCATATTATTTTCAAGAAATAATCAAGAAGAATTCAAGCAGTAACTATATCCTTCATACAATATCCAAATCCATTCTGCCTGAAAGATTGAGTGTTGACTTCCTTTTCCCTTCAGCTTTTTCGTCCGCACCTGTCATCTTTAAAGACACGACTTTCTAATTTCGAGAAGGGTGGTATTACAACTCAGGTCATCACAGTAGGGGGAAGGGCGGGCTCAGTCCTGTTTTCAGGGTAGTTAGATCACCTCATCCACATGGCAGGCTTGAGTCTCACGGCTGGGCAATTTTCTGGCTTTAAGAAAAAAGACACCACTGTGATAGAAGATGCATTTTTGAGGGGCGCCTGGGTGGCTCAGTGGGTTAAAGCCTCTGCCTTCGGCTCAGGTCATGATCTCGGGGTTCTGGGATCAAGCCCGGCATCGGCATCGGGTCTCTGCTCAGCGGGGAGCCTGCTTCCCCCTCTCTCTCTCTGTCTGCCTCTCTGCCTACTTGTGATCTCCCTCTCTGTCAAATAAATAAATAAAAAATCTTTAAAAAAAAAAAGATGCATTTTTGAAAGAACCAAAATGTCGTCTTTCTCACAATGATGTGGAACGACATTTAAGGCAGGTTCTTCCCATACTGCCATCTAAGGGAACTGAAGGTGCTAAACGCCCCGAAAGAAGTTGTATTATGAAGGAGGAGGTGAGGCTGCTTATCACCAGGAGACTCAGCAGTGCAGTAGCACAAAGATGCCCTTTTATTTCTCTTACATAACAGGCCTCAGGTGTATTGGTTTAGGGCGGCAGGCCGCTCCGGTCCAGAGGTCAGTCCAGAGGTCAGGCGTGGCTCCGTCCGTCTGTTCTGCCATCTCCCAAGTGTTGGCCCTCGTCCACACGGTAGAAGCTGGCTCAGCACCAGTCCACAGCAGGGGCAAGCACAGCAGTTTTCTTTTTAAAGACGTCATCCCAAAGTCGTACCCGCCACCTGGCTCACTTCCTCAGAACTAAGTCACAAGACCACGCCTGCCTGCAGGAAGGGCAGGGAAATGTGGCCTCTGCTCGGTGGCCACGTGCCCAGTGGAAACTCAGGGGGCTCTTTTACCAGAAGAAATAAGGAAATAATGGCCGTGGGAGGAAGTTAGACTCTGATGGGCTGGCTGTGGAAATCCAAAGGATAAGGGTGCAGAAGGTGCATGATGCTAGAGAAGTATTACCGTTTTTATTTTTTATCATAATTAAAATATGTTTGTGTGTGTGTTTACACTTCTACAGAAGCAATAGAACCACGCGTTAGGTTTCACACATTGCTTAGGAGATAACTTTTGACACCTTTATCAAACTTTCAATAGTTAAAATTTTTCAATGCCTTTTGGAAGCTAGAAGAAGGCAATGTGACCCCTTCCTTCAATAGATCGATGTTTTCATTGACCAAGTTGAGGCTTTGCTGGACACTCCAGAGCCACAAGGCTCTTTTGCCTTCTAGGCAGAGTTGAATTTACCATGAAGTTAATGCAGCTTAAACTTCAGGACCCCTCACTTGGGTAGGCCCCCTGCAGGGTCTCCAGAAGGGTCCTCGCATTGTATTCACAAGGCCCTTTTGTATTTTTCTTAAGGAGAGCTCCCCAGGTTCTTAAGCTTCCTGCTGCACAGAACCGAGCCTTGGTAACACCATCTACCACTGAGCCCTACCATTGTCCCCACTTTTTCCCAAATGGGAAAATGCCTTCACCTAGCACAGTAGTTCCCCTTTACCCACCAGAGATAAACACCTTCCCCTTTACCCCACCAGAGATAAACCCCCAGTGGATGCCTAAACTTACCCCAGTGGATTCCTAAACCACAGATATTACCAAACCCTATGTATACTCTGTTTTTTCCTACGCGTACCTATGACTTGGTTTAATTTATCAATTAGGTGCAGTAAGACATTAACAATGGTAATTAACCATAAAATAGAACTATTATAACACCATACTGTAATGAAAGTTATGCGGTCTTTCTTTCAAAATGTCTTATTGTACTACACTCACCCTCTTTCTTGTGATGACGTGAGATGATAAAATGCCTACAGGATGAGAAGAAGCAAGGTGAATGACGTCCACCTTGGGACCCAGCATAAGGCTGCTATTGACCTTCTAACAGTGTCTAAGGGGAATTCTCCGCATCCAGACCCTGGTTGACCACAGGTAACTGAAATTATAAAAAGGGACATGGCAGATCAGGGGGACTCCTGGAGTCTGGTGTACCTCATCAACATGGTTCCTTGGAAGAAACCACTCTAAAAGAGAAGTACTCCAAAAGGAGAGCACCCCAAAGAGACACATGTTAAAACTGATTCTTTTGCCCCTCCCACATAAAGTGCACCTTTGAGATCCTGGCCCCTTTGGGTGTGTCCTTGAGGACACTCATGTGTGTCAGTAGGAAGTCCCTGGGGAAAATCTCCTTTTTGATGGCACCTTGGCTCCTCAGGCAGATGCCTCCTTGTAATGAGGGTGTCACTTAATTAGATCCACAGGCTGCCCAGTGGTACCGGTGGCTGCACCGAGCCGTGTGTCTCCCTGGCTTGCTGCTGCTTCTGTTAATCTCCGGCGGGTTTGGGTTCTCTGCGTAAGGGCCCTTCTGGTTAGAACTTCCCTGTAACTGTTGGAGGAAGAGAATCTATTGGTTCTACTTTCAGATTCAGAAATTAATCTTTAATCAGCCTAAAGCATTGTTTCTGGAGTGGAACTTGACAGTATATGGGGACGAGGTGGGGAGAGATGGGTGCAAATACACACACACATAGTTTTGCATATAATTTCAGAGAGGTCACAATCTTCTGAAACCCCTCTTGCTAAGCCCCCACTCTAGACATTGAAAATGTAGTCACCTTGACCTGTTTTTGTTTTTTTTTTAAAGGCCATGCTAATACCTTCCTCATAATAATACCCTCCAATACTGTGGGGCCGAAGGGTGGGGATTAGAGGAGATAATTCACATAAAGAGTGCTTAGGATAATGTCTGACACATAGCAAGCAGTTATAATAGCTCATTTCTGCTGGGGTTTTGATGATCTCCACGATTTTCATGAGTTCCCTAGGTAATAACAATATTAGCTTTTGGTTGCTATTATTTTCCCTAGCCTGTCATTTGCCTTTTAATTTGAAGGCAAACATTTAGTAGCTTTACTCTTCTTATGTAGCCAAATCTGCAATCTTTATTTCGTGTTTGATTTCATTAATTACTTGAAAGATTGGGCAGTCATCCTTCTGACAGAGCTTTGACAGATTCTGTTGTTTCTGGATTGTTTTCTCCCCGTGGTTTGATTTTTATTATTTAGCATTCTAACCCATCTGGAATTTATCTTGGTATATGCTCTGGGATAGGGGTTTAACTTGATCTTTTTCTCCATTGCCAACCACTTATTCAATAATCTTCTCCTCCCCACTGTATTATAACATCATCTTTATCATACAATACATTCCTGTATTTTGTGTTTTCTTGGCTTTCCATTCTGTTTCACAAGAGCAAGGATATGCCTATTTTGTTATCAATGTGTCTTAATATCTTGTAGACCTAATCCCTTTCTTGACTCTCTTTTTTTTTAAATAATCTAAAATATGCTCGTTTATTTTTCTAAGTAAACTTTTGGAAAATACTGACAAATCCCAAGAAAAAAAATGCTAGAAATTTCGATTGAAATTGCATTAGATTTATTAATTAATTGGGTAGTATTGCCATCTTAAACATTCAGTTTTACTACTTGAAACACTGTGATGTCTTTCCATTTATTCAGCTAGTTGGTTAGCTTAGATTAGTGATGAAAATGAGCAATGTGTTAACATTTGGAGTTTTAAAAAATTTTTAACATACTTGAAAAGGACAGGTTTCCCTTCTCCCCACTTCGTACTGTAGCAGAGAAGTAAAAGCACGCGTTTTCCTTCAATTTTCACACACATGTGGTTTCAGAACCCAAATAAGGCAGTTGAACTTTTGCTCTAAAAAGATAAAGGCTGGAAGTAACAGAAGGCTGCGTATCATGTCATGGAGTTTGCTACTTACTTTCCCATCCTTTTCTCTTAGAAACATGGGAAGATTATCCATCACAAAGAGTTACTGTCATGAAATTCCGCCCAAGCGAGGATTTAAGGCGGAGTGGGTGTCCCAATTATTTTGGAATTTGTGGTTTTATTCTCTCTCTGAGTGGACACTCCTCCCCCAACCCTCCTCCCAAACCACCCCACAATCTCTGCTCTCCTTTCCAGTTGTCATCCCAATCTGTTATCTTCCAACTTCTTAGTGACGGTATTTCATACATTGAAAATGGAGACATATATTTACAAATAGAGTGGATAGAATATTTGCTATCAGGACGATCTCAGAAAACCTGGATCATGTGAGCAGTATTGCTCTAGTGTTCCAGGTGTATTATTTGGGAGACTTATTTTGGAGGTAGGATAGAGGAGAGGGAATAAAATGACTACAGGAGAAGGAGTATTATTCTATTTCAATTTCCTAAATTCCTTCATCCTCTTTAACTCAAGTCTTAGATTCTACCCCCTGTCTAACCACGGCAAATGAAATAATGTAGATCTCTCAGATTTGGAGTAATATTCATTATTAGAAACTTAAATTCATAAACAACTGAGAAAGGATTTCAGATAGTTTTCTTGTCCGGGGTTTAACATGTAAAGCTGCCTGATTCAGACAGCCCACTTTTCTTAATGCCTAATCTGCTGAAAAGGAATATAAGTTCAGTGGAAGAATACAGGGGCGCCTGGGTGGCTCAGTCAGTTACGGATCTGCCTTTGGTTCATGTCATGATCCCAGTGTCCTGGGATCGAGTCCCACACTGGGCTCCCTTTCAGCAGTGAGTCTGTTTCTTCCTCTCCCTCTGCCCCTCCACCTGTTTGTGCTCTCTCTCTCAAATAAATAAGATCTTTAAGAAAAATAGAACTCAAAATGTGC
This sequence comes from Potos flavus, assembly GCA_028534135.1. Taxonomy (NCBI): domain Eukaryota; kingdom Metazoa; phylum Chordata; class Mammalia; order Carnivora; family Procyonidae; genus Potos; species Potos flavus. Next base: position 29,957,200 of record CM052899.1, read on the forward strand.
TAAATCAATAACAATAATTTTCCAAGATAGCCTACCAATTTAACAGGCTCTGTAATTGCAATAATGCTGTTTAGCTGGAAAAACCACTTGTATCTCCTGGAATAGAAGATATTTCTAAATTTAAAGACAGTTCACTGCTTTAATTGGGTCTTTTGTGTTTATTTTTGGCTTATTTACAACTTTGGACTTATAGTCGTTGGTGGGAAGAATTAGGGATAATATTAGGGTTATTTTCCTCAGTTAGAATGAACAGACTCACCTGTCTCTGTTTCTGTCCTTCATACTCAACAACTGCTTCTCTAATTCTCCTACATCCCAGGGTAGAGCTAAAGTGAACTTTCCCATAAAGTCAAGAAACACACAGTCATGCTGTCTGATGGAGATGGGAGAGAACTTCGTAAGAACTGGCTCTTAAATGACACTAGGTCAGTGTAAACATCATAGAATAGATTTATTTATTTTTTTCCCACCTCCCACAGAAAGCTGACACAGTATAACTCTGCAATGCGGCAGTTCTGCTGTAAGTCTGATCGTGACCTAGGCTGAATGCCATACTTTCTGGGAAAGTCAAACTTTACTTTTGTGATACAGAACATAATAGATCAGAGGTTTGACCTGACAAGAATCGTTCACCAGAGCAAAGCCTGAACAAGGGTCTCTGAGCAGGCCCTTGGTGGGAAGCTTGGCCAAGTCTCTAAGGATATAATCTAGATCCGGTTTAATCTTTCTGGAGCTCTGAAAGAGTATTAGCTATGGACATAAATCTGGCTCGTCTCTTAAAAAATTAGAAAGGAAGTTCTCTTTGTAATATAATTTTCAGCGCAAATGCATCATATAAATTCTCATTTAGGTGTGTTTGGGTAGTGGAGGGAAGATTGTAATTCTGCAGGCGACTGTAGCCTATAGGTAAGAGTAACATCTGATCTCACAAGGTTAAGACTGTAATGGTAACATATTTGAATATGTCAGATGCCCTTGTTGGCCATGTTGTCTTGCACAGACATCAGCACAGTTGTTGCCTGGTTAGGCTGAGGTCCGCCAGGAAAGCAGGCCTCCTGCTGGCATTGGGGGCTGGGGGAGGGGGCTAGGTATTCTTGGCTGCAGCTTTCACGCTGGGTAAGCAGGAAGCAGGGACTGCGGCAGCGGTATATTGAGAGGAGTGTCCAGCTGACGGAATGGCAGGCTACCAGTGGCTGTGAGGACATTCTGCTTTCTTCCAATGTGACAGTGCCCTGAAAGTACTTACAGACTAACATTCTAGACTAGGCGCCAATTAGCTGTAAGACGTCAGGCAGGTGGTTGCCCTTTCTGCTTCAGCTACCTCACTTGCAAACTGAGGATGAGAAGACCTGCCCCACTACAGGAGAGAGTGATTGTAAGGATCAGATGAAACTTTATTAATATAAAGTACTGTCAAGTCATTATGTCTTAGGGGCCTCGCGAGGATGTTTAGCTTGGTGAGTGAGGAGAGAGCATTCAGGGATCAGGTTGATGGAGTAAGCACATGCGGGGAATTCCCCACCACGTCTTGGAAACCTCATCCCGTGAACAGGTGGCTCTCAAAAAGCAGGGCTGGGGAGTGGGGGGCATTCTGCGAAGGTTCCACTGAGGCACGTCAACCGAGTTGCTGTTCTCCGGGCGGGTGATTTGCCTACACGCATCAGAGCTGCCCAGCCACTTCAGTGACATCATCCATCTGGCATGTAATCTTAGTTGAATTCGATACATCTCTTGGTCACCAGGTTCCTAGATTGTGAGAGAAGACGAATACATTGGCGGGTTTGTCTGCCTGCCTGCCTGACCTTTTGGTTTTCTCTGTGGCTACTTCAGCCCCGATTCCCTCCTGCCATCCTGGCCCTCCCCTCCTCCCCTGCCTCCTCCACTCCCATCATCTCAGAGCAGATGCTTTCTCATTTTACTGGCTGTCGGAAACTCGGTTTCCTTAGCAGTAGGCTTTCCTGTCCTTCCCCTGTAAAAGTGTTCCCATCGTACTTGGATTGCTTACAGCTCTGATGCTTCCTGAGCAAGTGGAGTGAAAGCTAAGGACACAAATTCCGGTTCTGCTTCTTTACCCTCTGGGGCAGAGGCTGTCCGCTTTCTCTAGGTGGTTTGGGGGCAGGGAAATGCAGTTCTCTGGGTCTCCCAGTCTTGACTCCTTCCCTCCCATCCCCCAGGTTGTTACCAGAATGATCTTTCTAAATGGAAATGTTACTTACTTGCTCAAAGCCTGATGACTCCCCTCTGCCCAGCCGGGTTCCCAGGGCCACCAGGCACATTGATGGCTTTGTTTTGGTCCAGCACCGTGCTGGCCTCTACAAAGTTTAAAACAATTTAAATTAGTGGGGCTCTTGGGTGGCTCAGTTGGTTGCGCAACTGCCTTCAGCTCAGGTCGTGATCCTGGAGTCCCAGGATGGAGTCCAGGGATCCAGTCCCGCATTGGGTTCCCTGCTCAGCGGGGGATCTGCTTCTCCCTCTGACCTTTCCCCTCTCATGCTCTCTCTCTCAAATAAATAAATAAAATATTAAAAAAACTATTTAAATTAGTAAGAACATTAAAGATCGGAAGATGTCTTATGAAATCCACAATTTGAGTTTTTCTTGGAAGATTGTCAGATGGCAACGCTGGGCATCACGAACTGGGTAGGGCTGCCCCTTCGCCACATCAGGCTTCTCCAGATGGCACAGCTACTGCCACGGCCCCGTCACTGCCTTATGTTATCTAGGGAGGTTCTGGTGTTTGCACTCCCCACTACAGGATGAAGTTCAACTTGAGTTGAGATCAACTTTTTACCAAGTAAATGGAATCCATACCAATTGTCCCATACCAATTAGTCCCCGACCAATCTGCCCCTACACCTACCCCATTCCTACCGGCTTTTCTAGAAGAGCTATGCTATGAAATGGTTAGTTTTTGCCTGTTTGAGTTTGCTTACCCTTTCATTTTATTTTATTTTCTTATTTTTTTTAACTGAAGAGACCCATCTTGCAGATCCCTCTGGAGCATCCATAACAGGCAAGGGGTGTGCCTGGCTTGGCCACACCACAATTATGGACTGTTTCAAAGGAGTTACATTTCAGATTTTCAGGGTGTATTGATCCGAAGCTTCTGTGAAGGGCAAGAAGCAGAGGAGGGAAGAGAATAGATAGGGCCCTTTCTGTGCTTTCGGTCATTTCCAAAACAAATACATCTCATTTGGTTACATGGTAATGTGTTTGCAGCCATTCTGCTCTGTGATGCTGAAGACATAGCAGCAAAATGGTTTACCTTGGTTAGGATATCTGTTCTCAAACATTGTCCATTCTTTCCCAGAATTACGGGAAAATTGATAGGTCAGTTAGCCTCATTACTTGAACTTCTAGACAATAAAATAAATTCAAGCCATTGAGTAATTACTTCCTTTATTGTTGTTCACATTAAGTCTGGGAGCTTCAGAAAGCTGGGCATTTGCTTCTCCAGTTTCAAGAAATTGCTGTATAGGTCCAGCTTTATCTTACTGAGGCCATTACTTGCTCCAAGTTCCACTCTGTGCTGGTTCCAAAATTTGATTTCCCCTGGAGAAATCAGGCTTTAGGAATTTATGTCATCCTAGCCAAATTCATAAGATCTATTACTAAACTAGAATATTCTTCTTCTATTTATTTACTGAACACCTACTAACTGTGTGGCCCTGTCTTAATATCTGTAGAAATAAAAATAAATTACAAATATGATGTGGTCCCTGACATTTAGACGCTTATGGTATAGAAGTGGGAACAGCTATGTAAACAAATACATTATATATCGTGTGCTAAGTGTAGGGTAACCTTACATCTTGGGGACATCCTGGTTTATGCCTGCTGTCTGGTATAACTATTAATAGTGCCCCTTTTCAAAACTATCTAAGGCCACAATAAAGGTTTCTATTAACATTTGGGGTATAGAGATGGTAGATGGGGGGAGAAATCAGCCTGTTTTTCCAGAGCAGATACTTGAGCTGGGTGATGAAGGAAGTTTGGGCAGTCAAGGTCTGGGAGCTCAAGGTGGGGGATAAGAGGGAGGGGAATGTGCAGAACTCTGCAGGCAAAAGGGAAATTGTTCTGGAAGCAGCAATTAGTCAGTCCAAGCTAGTCATTGTTTCCCAAATTTATCCTGTGAGAAAATTTCCCCAAGATACTTGGTAAAAATACAGATTTCCAGGTCCTGCTGGTAATCTGGATTAGTATTTTTAAAGAAGCACCCCCAGATTATTCTGGGATATATCAAAAGTTCAGAACCAATTCTCTACTGTTTATGGCAATACAAAGGGCTGGGAGTAAAGAGGAGCAGGAACAGCAAGACTAGAGCACAAGTCACCTATCAGTCAGGTGGGGTGACCCCAGGTGGGAAAACCCTCAGAGGTAGAACCAGTTGGAAGACATTTACAGTGAACCTATGAAAAATGGACAGTGTGGGATCTATATGTCAGTTACACTGGGGATGCAGAGGATTGAAAAGATTTGAGAACTACTCAGGAGGAAGAATAAACAGGACCCAGGATAAGCCAGTTACTGATTTACATGGGGTAATATGATTTCCAGGCAACAGAACACTTGTGTGAAATCCAGGAACCTAGGGGACCTTACAACCTGAAAGTTTAAATGTTGAGCCATAATCCTAAAAATACAAAGAATTGGAGAACACTGTGATGTAGTTCATGTGGACAAAAAAAAAAAAAAAAAAAAAAAAAAAAAGGCTCCTGCTTGCTTCCCATTGTTGTAGTCTCCAGAACAGTCATGACAGTTGTGTTTATCTCTGGGAAGGAGCTGGATGAATTCTAAAGCATCCTGACACCCCCAACCCTTTTATCTAGACTTCGGGCAAACCTCTGTCCTTCTGTTATGGTAAGACTACTTGTCATGCCTTATCTTGCCTTGTTTTTGCTTCTGTGTTTGTTATCGAATGTGTGAGACAGTCATGACTCCCCACCAATGCCAACCCATTTCAGGGGAGATGGTCGGCCTCGTACAGTTTCAGCATGACTTTGTTCCTAAATTCTGGAGCAGCAGCTTCTGTGAGAAGCTGAAGTCACCTCACAGTTTCACCGCAACTCTGGGAAATTACAATAGTACAAGAAACGCCCTATTCAGGCAAGGAGATGGTGAAGCCTGGTGTTTGTGGTTTGTGGCAGCCGGCTTCCTGGGTGCATTGGAAATTCGGAGGCGAGCAGTCCCTATATGGAAAATGAAGAAAGTCCGAGGAGAGCTCTGCTATTTTCCTCTGCCTTCCAACATAAAGAGGGTTTTTATTTTGAAGGCTGCCTTCACCAGGCCTGTTGGCATACTTCTGAAGCAGCAAACGAAGTCAGAAATCAGAGACTTAGAAGTTATGAAGAGAAAGCCTCAAAAAAGGAGAATGGGAAACCGATCAGGCTATAATTTCACAGGGTAATTTAGCACCCTTTGCCAGAGACCTGGCCCCAGAGCGCCCACGACTGCGGTTTGGGGAGGGACAAAACATCTACAATTCCAGCGCTCGGCTACTTTTGTAGCGTTGCTGAGGAATTTCCAAATCCTGGGAGTGACAGGGTAGGAGGTGAACAGGCTGAAATCTTCCACGCTGTCAATGTCAGGAGGGGGAGAAACCTCAAGCAACAGCGGCCTCAAAGTTTGTTTTTTTATTTTTTAAATAAGGGGTTTCACTTCTGTGCGGTCCAATGCCACAACGCCATTAAGTCACAGTAGCAAGATGAAAAAATAAGAAGGGAAGGAGGAAAAGTCCAGCGTGCGCGGACTCAGAAAATGGATCTTCCCTCCTCTGCAGCTGACGGAGCTGTTGGGGGCGCCTGGGTGCTCTGCCCGCCGGAGTCGCAGCGGGGCAGCCCCCTTCCCGCAGTCCGGGCGCGACCAGAGTGGCGCCGCGGCGGGGGAATCGGGCGGGCGCGCCGAGGACTTCAAAGGCCCGGCGCCGCTGCCGCCCCCGCCCGCGCGAGCGAATAGTACGGTCCAAGGGGGCGGCTCCTGGGGCGCGGCTCCCGCGGCAGCTGATGCGCGCCCCGCCGGCCGGGAGGCGGGAGCCAGAGACCCCGAGACACTAGTCGCCCGGCGCCGCGGGCCGGGGCCCTCAGGAGGCCCCAGGAGAGGCATCTTCTCGGCGGGAGTCGCCGGCGCGGGGGTGGCCGCGGCCGCACCGTTCGGAAAGGAGGACGAGGAGGAAGCGGCGTTGCCTGCCGGCGGAGAGGAAGCGCTCCACCCGGGCCCCCGACGGCGCTCGTTTAACCACATCCGCGCCTCCGCTGGAAACGCTTACAGGCGTCTGTCACTCGTTCCCTCCATTTTGAAAGGGAAAAAAGGCTCTCCCCCTTCCCCTACTCCTAGGAGCTGGAGCCGGAGGAGCCGCGCTCATGGCGTTCAGCCCTTGGCAGATCCTGTCCCCAGTGCAGTGGGCGAAATGGACCTGGTCCGCGGTGCGCGGCGGGGGCGCCGGAGAGGACGAGGCCGGAGGGCCGGAGGGCGACCCCGAGGAGGAGGACTCGCAAGCCGAGACCAAATCCTTGAGTTTCAGGCAAGTACACGCATCCCTGCCGAGATGCAGACGTGCTGCCATCCATCCATCTGCGGCTCATTCTGTGTGCGTGTGTGTGGTCGCTCAGCCGCGTAACCATTATCATCGCAATGCTGCGTCCCTACCCGTAACCGGGTCCCCGCTGTGCATTCAAAAGTTCAGGATGTTCTGTCCGGAATTACCTTTCCCCCGTTTCAGTATGAGCTTTCAGAACCTAACCCAGAATCTGCAGTCTTTCCGCATCCCGGTCGGCTTCAGTCACTTTCTCTTAAGCTTCGAGCCCCGCGCCCCAGCCCCTACACACACAGTGTCATTGATCACACCCGGTAGAACTTGGGGCCCTCCCTGTGGGGAAGAAGTCGCTCCCAGGCCCTCCTGGTGTCCCTCTGTGTCCCGAAAATGCAGCCTTGGTAAAGAAGGTCGCGTGATGACAGGCCCCTGGCAGCTGGTGAGAAATGGTGGTCTTTGCTGAGCTGTCACCGAGTGATTGAGGAAGGCAGGTGACAGTATTCTCAGCTTGGGGCCGAGTGAGTTCCAAACAGGTAGAGGCCTGCCTAAGAAAAAGGCATCGTGGCGAGAGCTGACTTAATTTTTAGGAGGGAGGGGCAATCTTAATTTTTTAAGCCTATGAGAAAAGATTCTTGTTAGAAAAGGGAGTCTTTTGAAAAGCGTTTTGGGGGGATATCAGAAGAAAGAATGACCTCGGAAATAAATCGTGGTGGAGAAAAGCTCCGGAGGATGGAGGAATATCAGGGAGACAAGATGCCAGGCAGAAGGCCGAGGAGGGCCCAGCAAGAAAACCCTGTGGTGAGCTCCCACAGGCCAGTCCCTGCTGAGGACTAGTGGGTCGTAAAGTTAGGCAAAAATGCTGGACTTTAGCCTTTGTTGATATGTAGACTGTAAAGGGTGTCGGAAATACCGTTGAAAGTGGTAATTCCTCATTTTTCCCCCTTGGCAGCTCGGATTCTGAAGGTAATTTTGAGACCCCTGAAGCTGAAACACCAATCAAATCGCCTCTCAAGGAATCCTGTGATTCATCCCTAGGATTAGCAGAACCAGGGGCCAAAACCCAAGGTAAAGAAAGACTTTCATTTTCTGCCTCTTTTGTTTCAAAGTTTTAAAAATGTAAATGAGGAAAGGAAGAGTGTTAACTTAGGGCCATTTAAAAAGCTTTGGAATGAGTACTTACTACGAAAGTTGTTTTAAAGCTCCTGGCTTATTTGAAATGTTTTAGTTTGTTTTTTAGGAATGTGGGGGTCAGAGGCTTTCTTCCTAAGTAGTTTGTACGTTTGCAAGATGATATTATCATTATCAGACATTCCTGCTGGGCCCTTCCCTCCACCCCCCCAAAACCAAAAATATGTGTAGTAATGCAGAGGTAGAGGGAGGTATGTTTAAATATGGCTTTGGATATTTCTCAGGCTAAGTCACTTTCTCCAGGGGTGTGTGTGTCTGGAGACAAAAATTATAGGTAAGAGCTGATTTATTTAGATAGGAAGAAATCTTAAGAAGCTATTTTAAAATTGTTTACCTTTCCCCTCATCTACATAGGAATGATGGTGAGCTTCTCAGTCTACCTAAGAAAACCTGGCACAGAGATTGTCTCCTAGCCCCCTCAGAGCTCAACCTTGAGCCTGCCCTTCATCTACAAAAGCTTCTGTTGTTCCATTTAATTAGTAGAAACCTTTCTTGTCACACAGCCAGTTTTGAGTAAAATTTCACCTGTCCTGATAGAATCTGTTTATCCACTCAATAGAGTGCGCTGTGATTCAGCAGTGAAAAAGTCTTGTTCTCACTGAGCTAACATTATGGAGGGAGCTGGATCTTTTAAAGGTTAAGCAAGATATTTATGTCAGCTTGTCTTAAGTATTATGGAGAAAAATAAAGCGGTGGAAGAATAGGGTGTATGGGGTGGGGATAAGAGATGCTGAAGGGTCATTAGGTGGAGCCTTGCCAATAAGGGAACTTGAGCAGAGCCCTGAGGGGAGAGTGAGGGAACAGCCTTGCAGATTCTTGGGGAGAGAACCCTTTCAGCAGAGTGAATGGTACCTGCAAAGGCCTGAAGCAGGACCAGCCTGGGATGGGGTGAGGCCTGGTGGTGGGAGGGTTTTGAGGACCAGTAAAGAGGCCAAGTGTGGCTTAAGTGGAGTGACTAGGGAGGGAACAGTAGGAGCTGAAGTTAGCCAGATAAAGGGAGGTCTGGAACATTTTGTAATGGCTAAAGTGACAGAAATGTATTCTGTCAGATTTGGAGGCTTGAAGTCCGAAATCAAGGTGTCAGCAGGTCCACAGAGCCATGTTCCCTCCAAAGGTTCTAGGGAAGAATCCTTTCTAATGTCTCCTCCAGCTTCTGGTGGTTGCTAGTAATTCTTGGTGTTCCTTGGCTTGTGGCAGCGTAATACAGTCTCTGCCTCTTTCATTACATGACAGGCTTCTCCCTGTGTGTCTCTGTGCCTTCACATGGCATTCTTTTAAGGACACCAGTCAGTGGATATAGGGATATAGGGACCCTCCTAATCCCGTAAGACCTCATCTTAACTTGATTACATCTACAAAGGTACTATTTCCGAATAAGGTCACATTCACAGGTATGGGGAGTTAGGAATTCAACATACCTTTTTTTTTTTTTTTTTTTTTAAGAGAGAACGAGTGCTTGAGGTGGGAAGGGGCAGAGGGAGAGAGAGAGAATCTTAAGCAGGCTCCACGCCCAGCACAGAGTCCCACACAGGGCTCAGTCTCACCACTCTTAGATTATGACCTGAGCCGAAATCAAGAGTTGGACGCTTAACGAACTGAGCCACCCAGGTGCCCCTCAACATATCTTTTTGAGGGACATGGTTTAACCCACGACAGAGGGCTTTAAGCAGAGACATCATGCTTTGACATCCTTTTTCAAAGGCTAACTAGCTGCTGTCTGGAGAAGGGACTCTCTAGCATGGATGTCCTTGTTGAGTGCTTTCTCTTTTCCATTGTCTGTCACTGTCACCCTATGATGGCTGCTAGAGCCGGCTTTCAGTTATCTTCTTAACTAGTTTTTGACCTAATGACTTTTTTTCTAGCATTTATCATATTTTATGGCTTCGTAACTTCCTCACAGGTTGCTTAGGGAAGTCAGGTGCTCTGTGATAGACTTCATCATGAAGCTGGAATTATTGGTGAAATGACCCCAGCTTTTTGTGAGTTGATTTTGCTTTGAATCAGGAGTTTTCTGATGTGCTTCCCCTCCTGAGAATTTAGCCATATCCTCAACTCACCCGGCTTGCTTTTCACCATTGTTTTCGGAAGAGAGCGCATGGGAACAGGCAAGTGTATGTATTGGAGTGCTCGTGTGTGGCACTGAGCTGTGCAGCACAGAAGATGCACTTCTGCTTCATAGCTTCCCTTTTCCTCTCTTAAGATTGGCAGATCAGAAAGGAGATTTGAAAGCTGGAAAGAACTATTTTGAAGCTTTCCCATCAAATTTAAATAATGCTCACCAGACATGTTAAGTAGCTATTTGAAAGACTCTAAATTGCCCTCAGCTTGGGCGGCCCCTTCCTCACCATTCTGTCAGCTGGTAGTCTGATTCATCTTGACAAATTCTTTGCTAATTGCATAGAGGCCTGTGTGGCTCAGGCCCCCAGAGCCACAGAGACCCAATTGGTCCTTCCTGTACCACTGACCCTTTTTTTTTACATGTTTTGGTAACTTCTAGCTCATACTCTTTTTCTCACTCTCTCTAAAAGGTTTCTTTTTAGAGAGTCATGGACCAGGGAAGCTCTGTGGAGTAGATCATGATTGAAGGCCATGTCTTTGATCAGGGGTGCAGGGAAGGTGTACAATCTGGGAAATTACCACTCCGTATTAAGAAATCTTTCAATTTAGGGTCTTTAAGTAATAGGATGATTGCATATTAGCCTGGTAGTATCCTGCCTTTGAGAACTTCTGCCCAACTTGGAGAAGGAGACTCTATTAGTCCAGAGTCTTGTTGATGGCCTTGTTATACATACTCAGTAAATACAAAAATACTATCAAAGCACAGATCTGACCAGGAACAGTATCAGTGGACAGAAATTCCTAGAGACTCATTTCATGTTGAAGTCTTAATTTCTGGGCTTGGATGGTCCTTTTTCTCCTGAAATTGTTAATCATTTGGCTCCTGATAAAGTTAGTCTTTCATATTTCTGTGGTTTCAGGACGTGATGGGGCAGCAGGTAGAGTTTATATAAGACTATATCTTCTGGATGGATGATTTATGAGTCGTTAGTCAGGGGTTGGAGTTAACATAAGTAAAAGATCCTGGCTTTCTGGTATATAATGGCTTTCCAATGTATGGGCTGTATCCCATACCCATGGCCCCCACCCCAAGCTCCATCCAGTTCTTTGAACACAGGGAAACCTTTGAAGTTATTTGAAGTTGATTTTCTATGTCTATTTGAAGTTAATTTTCTTTTTATTGGAAGTTTTTCTGGGGGAACTTACAGTATCTGAACTCTGTAATAATGCCTCTGGAGACAGTTATATGCCATCCTGGGAACTAAAAGGTAGATGAGGTTGTGGGGATTTTTTTAAGCCATAGATAGAAGCTGGTTTCAGACTAACTGCTAAAATAAAACTTGAGCCGAAGAGGTTCCTTGAAAATACCAGAGTAGTGGCTGCAATATTTGGGCGGGTAATTCTGTGTTTTCTATCTGTCTGCCTCCCCCTGCAAAGAGTGTTTAAGCTGTTGCTGTTACTGTTCTTTCTCTTTGCCGGGGGATGTATCAGTGAGGAGAGGACTTCTGAAGAAGGTTCAATCTCGGGTTCACCCCCTCCCCCCCTTTTTCTGGTGGACTGTGGTTTTGTCCATTATTTTAGATTTTAAAAGTGAATGTCCTCTGCTATTAGAAGTCTCCTTACCACACACAGACATTCATTTATAGGTTGTTATCTTTCTTTGAGAAAGAAAATCTTAATTCATGCTGAAGCTCTTTATATGCCCTTGGAACAACTAGTTAAATCTACCTTGTTCGATGTGTTAATTAGATGCCTCAGTATTTCAAAGATGTAGGGTAGTCCTCCTAAATAGAAGGAAAGATAAATAGGATCAATCCGCAGATATTTACTGCTGGAGGCCTGGGGGGAATGCAGAGTTGTTTGTTGACACACTTTTGGTAGTCTAGATCAGGAATCAGACTGTGGCTCATAGACCAAATGTGGCCTGCTTCCTGCTGTGGCCAATTATTGTTCTGCCTGGGAGCTGAGAATTATTTTTACATTTTTAAATGGTTGAAAAAAATTGTGATGTGTGAAAATTATATGAAATTCAAATTTTAGGGCCCATAAATAAAAGTTTTGTGGGAATGCAGCCACACTTGTTCACTTAGCTGTTGTCTAATATGGCTGCTTTCACACTACATTAGCAAGGTTTTTCTGTTTGTTTGTCTTTAGGCTCCACAACCAATGTGGGGCTTGAACTCACAACTCTGAGATTCAGAGTCATATGCTCCATCTACTGAGCCAGCCAGACGCCTCTGAAATAGCAAGGTTGAGTACTTGGAACAGAGACTGGCCAGCAAAAGCCTAAAATACTTACTATTTGGCTCTTGACAAAAATGTTTGCTGACCTAGATCCACACTTACGACAATTTTGATAAAATCTAAAGACTAAGTAATTTGGGATAACTTTAAAGAAAGCGGCAAGGTGGGTGCCTGGGTGGCTTAGTTGTTAAGCCTCTGCCTTCTGTTCAGGACATGATCCCAGGGTCCTGGGATCAAGCCCCACATCAGGCTCCCTGCTCATGGGGAATCCTGCTTCTCCCTTTCCCACTCCCCCTGCTTGTGTTCCCTCTCTGGAGCTATCTCTGTCAAATAGATAAATAAAATCTTAAAAAAAGAAAGCGGCAAGGCTATCCATGATTAATTAACGATGAAGCATGGCTCCAGGTGCCATTAGTGTGGGCCCGTATGGTCAGGTAAGGCTTTAGGGTAAGACTGGTTTGGGCTGACTATTTGCCTCCCTTGTAAAACACAGATGTCATTGGTCTGTCAGTGTACCTGATTTTCAATTAACTAAAAGATCCAAGGAGTTATGAAAACAGGAAATTAGGAAAGAATGAAGAGAGTTTGGGAATCATTTAATATAAGAACAAATATATAGATCTTAAACTTTTGCCCATTAAATGTTTTCTAATGGTTTAAATTTAATGGTTTTAATTTCATTTGATGGTTTTAATTGGGTGTTTCAGAATTTATTTGATGGTTGATGCGATATATTGTTGGTATATGTTGTAGGATTGAAATGGTATATTTATTGGATTGTTTCAGACTATACATATATTAAGACCTAGAATGCAAATCTTGTTAAAATGTAAGCCTTAGGTTTTTGATTCTAAGGCTTTGGGTTACATGTATAAGAAAATGGTATGCAGACATATTTCATTAAGTATTTATTGAAGTGTTCCAGTCAAATCCATGAGTATGGCTTTCCTAAGAATTTAGTTTAACATCCTCTCCCTACCCCTACCACAAGGATTGCTTTAGTAGAATTTCCTAGAAATAATGGGACTAATAAGGACCCTTAATGTTACCTAGTCCAATAGTTCAACCCCTATGGCTCCTTCAACAATACCTGAAGCCATCCTAGTCTTTTTTTATTTTTATTTTTTATTTTTTGCTGTAATTGGCTCTCTCACAGTTGAATTTAAATTTTTATATTATAGTACTGTAAGATGTTTGAAGCTTGAGAACTTCAGCAGCATGGTACAATTCTTTTTTTTTTTTTTTTTTTTCCAGATAACGTTTTTAGGGATCAGAGCTGTGTTTCTTTGTTGCTTTATTTATACCAGTATAATGAGCCATGTAGAGCTTCTATATGGTGTTCCACTCAAAGAGAAAGTTTTCTTGGGGAAAAAGTATAGTTTTTCCAGCAGACACCTCAGAGAGTGCAGAACCACAATATTTGAATAAAAAACTTAGGGGCAGGGAAAAGTCTGCCTCCTGAAAGTAAACATTTTAATAACTATAAAGCAGTATTTTTTCTTTCAAAATGAATAGTGAATTCAAGATCTTCTTGAGAAATGTTGTAAAGATTAAACTCATTTCAGACTTGTACTTCCCAGTTTGGGGCTTACCTGAGCATCAAACAAAGTGAGACGGTTTACTTTGACAGTTTGTGGTGGTTGAAGGCATCAGGTGTATGTGTTGGGCTGGGGACAGCCCTTCCAAAGTGATGTTGCTGCCATTTAATGTTCCACTTAAAAAAAATGGACGCGGTCGAAAGCCATGTAAACATTTAGGTTAACGAGTACTTGTAGTGTCTTTTTCGAGTGGGTGGTTAACACTCTTCATAGGAAGTCCTGGCAGCATAAACCATTTCGTCACAATCTCCTAACCAGGTCAGTGACAGAAAGATCCTGGTTTATCTCCCCAAAACAAAACAGCCATTTTGGTGGGGATGTGATAAATGAGGGTTGCCGAATTGCCTGAAAACTGTTCGCATTGGGCCTAGCAAGGATTGCTGCTTATAAGTTCAGATCTCACCCTCACCTTTGCTTGTATGTGAACCTAATTTTATGAGTTTCCACAAACATGATTGGATCTCCAGGGGTTAGATTGATGATGGCCGAGTGGATATTTCATTATTTCACAAATGAAAAAATGTAACCTGGCAGTTCTGTTTGGCAGATACAGATATTTTCCTAGCCAGTCCAGGTACCCTCTTTCCCATGTCATTGCCAGAAATATAACAACATATTGTTGATCTCCAGCTTTCCCACCGTAAGACTCTCCCCTAGCAGACCACCTGGCTTTCTGCGTCAGCTGATATTGAATATATTGGAAGCAAGTAGGCTTTGTTTTTTTTTCTTTTCAGCATCTTGATATTTAGAACAGTGATGCTATGAGATAGGATGCATGTGATCTCCATTCCAAATACTGGGAAATCAAGGCCAGCATCTTTACTGCTCATATTAGAGTGGGGTCTTAAATTCAGCTTTTAAGATTGCACATCTAGAGCTTTATGGGACGTATTCTACAGCTTGTCTCCCCAGGGAATCTGTGATTCTTTCCCTTCATTGATTAAAGAGAAAACTTATCAGAGGAAATAAAGGTTCTTAAAATGTTGCCAGGACAAGAGTGTATGATGGGGGGAGAGCATCCTTTAAAAGTATCTTGTTAAGTGAAAGTAATTTTTAAAAAAGTTCAATTGGGGATATATATTCCACATTTATTAACTTGGCACATATAATACGTGAAGTAAAAAATGTACTTCAGGAAATTTGAATAACAGGAGTTAGCAGCAAAATTAAGACACAGAGCCAGCAACAGGAAGGAAAGCGTTACCGGGTAAGCAGCTCTGTTGAAAACATTTTGCACCCTTAATGCTTCGCTTCAGCTCATCAGTGAAAAATTAAGAGGGAGGGGACATATTCAGTGGTAGCTTTTGGTTTCTCTCTCCACCTGTGAGTTGCATGTGGGTGAGAAGAGGCATGTGCACGGAGATGTATGCAGCCTCCTGGGACTCTACCTATTTGGGGATAGAAAGAGGAGTTTCTAAGAGGCCTGTATTAGTTATCTATTGCTACATAACAAATTACTCCAAAACTTACTAGCAGCTTAGAACAAGAAATATTATTTCCCATAGTTTTCATAGGCCTGGAATTTGGGGAGCAGCTTCGCTGGGTGGTCTGGCTTAGGGTTACTTGTGAGAATGCACAGTGTTGGCTGGGACTGTAGTCATCTAAGAGCTTGACTGGGACTAGAAGAACTTATCCTCAGGTAGCTCGCTCCTGCCTGGCAAGTCCTTTATCATGTGCATGGACCTCTCTATGAGGTTGCGTGAGTGTTCTTCCAGCATGGCAGCTGACTGGCCACAGAGTGAGTGATCCAAGAGCAAGATGGGAATTGTAATATCTTTTATGACTTAGCCTCAGAAGTCACACTGTTATTTCCACAATATCTTTTTTGTTACACGGGTCAGTCCAACGGCATGATTACCAGGAGATGGGATTTATCTCACCTGATAAATGGCACCCTCATTGGGGGCCATCTTGGAAGCTGACTAGCATAAGACTCTTTTCTACTTTTTAAAAAAAAAACTTATACCAAAGGGTATAATTTCAAAGACTTCAAACTTTTTTATTACTCTCTTCCCCTGGGGCCTCTTCGCTACTTTACCCACCCCTTCCTTTTGCCCCTTTTCTTAGAGTGCAGGAGCAGAAGAGACAAGAGAAATAACATGGTTTTCAACCACAGTCTTTGACCTGTTGTGGAGGCATCCAATGTGCCTGGTGAATCGGCTGCCGTTGCTCTATCTGCAGGCTCCTCTCTCTTTTCCTTTATCCTGCATCGGCCCCCAGCTCTTGTGTGGGCGGTTGCTACTTTGTGAGAGAGGCAGTTGGTATTTTGAATTCTCCAGTAATTATTTCTGAAGAGATGCACATTATGGTTGTTTGGCAGCAATGGGGTGAAGTTACACAATTTCACATCTCTGCAGAGGAGTCCCATCTGTTAGCACGTGCTCGTTCTCTCTGCTCCTCCTGCTGCAGCCGTTGAGGATGGAGGAAAAGTCCTACAGGGAGGGCCTTCCACAATTTTTGTCTGTGGTGGGGGCATTTCTAATGTATTTGAACTGTAACCTCAGACAAATCCAGATGGCTCTGAAACTCCAGGGCATCTCAGGAGCGAGAAGAGAAGACATACTCTTTGTTGGATGGGTTTCTGGGGAGAAGGTTTGGGTGCCTGGTGGTCAGACACTCATGATTGGTGGGCCCCTCCCTCTTACGGAATTGTGATCTTGGCCTTCAGAGGACAGAGTTTGGGTCTCTTTTCAAGGAAAATAGCATAACATGCTGGCTTGGAGATTTGAAATATTTTCTTCATCCTTAGTATAAGCTTTTTCAGCTTATCAGGTGGCTTTCCAGATTATTCTTTACCTATGGAGTCTTATATTTTGCAGTGAGCCTCGTCAAGAGTTAGAAGCTTATCTCAGGAGAAATGGCATCTGGTGCCTTGTCTCTTACAAAAACTATTAAACTTGCCCCTGCCCCTGTCTCCAGCTCCAGAGTAGTGTTTTACTTGGTAATTTTTTTTTTTTTTCTTTTTCTGGAGGGCAGGGAAGAGGAAGTTTGGACGGGTTGGGGTGTGTGTGTGTGTGTGTGTGTGTGTGTGTGTGTGTTGGGCGTTGACGTTTTTCTGCTTTAAGTAGTGACATCTTAAAATTATGGCATACCTAAGAGGATGTTCTGCATTTTCCTGCCTTGACTCACCCACTTGGAATCCCTTCCTTATTCTGATGTTTCTGGGTGACCTGGGGCCCCAGTGGGTGTCAGGGGAATGTGAGCTCTGCAGCCTGTACCCTGAGGTTCTACCCAGCGTTCTTGGAAAAGGCCTGCTTGTACTGTTGTCCTTCCCACAGGCAATACATCGTGTCCACTTCTACTCCGTTTTAAGGCTTGCGCCCTTGACTAAGTGGCTGAGAATGTACATATATAAAATATATTTCAGTTCTGGGGTAATCAGAGGGACTGGGAATTCAGACATGAAGCTGGAAAAAAAAAAACAAACCTCGAATTTTGGACACTTGCCTAAATGCTAATATGTACCTTATTAACAGTCTCCTCAGGTCAGATCACTTTAGCAGGAAGGGGTAGCACAAGTGCCAGAATCACACTTACTTCCCTCCTAAAGCCGGATTCAAACATGGGAGAGGGGTGGATGAGAGGGCAAGACGAAGCCGTACATTTGAGAGAGGAGAGCTCTTCAAAGGGAAAGGGTCAAATGAAGAACAAATGTTAATTCTTTACAGCTGTTGGTTTAGAGCTGCACAGCTTTACCACTACTTATATGTACTTTTTCTGTATGTAAAAGATAATCAGTTGAGAAGGAAGTCCTTTATGTGTGAGACACTGGCCCCGCAGTGGGCGGGCACTGATGGAATATCAGCTTTGCTTTGGGTGCTCTGATTCTGCTGCGGGGACCAGGGCCCAAGGCCCCCCCACAGAGCGCAGTCTGGAGGAAGCTAGCTGGCTTCTATTTCCCAGGCTTCTTGGCCTCCTTGGCTTCTCCAGAAGTCTTAGCCGCAAAGAGATAGTTTTAACAAGGGAATGCGTGAGGAAGGTCTTGAAAGAAGTCAAATGTTAAAAATTAGCATTGAAAAAAACAACTTCTCCCCCCCAAACAAGAACAAAGCCAAAAGCGATTTTTGAGCTTGCTTATTGTCCTGTCTCTAGGGTGGTTCTTATATGTGCTGTGTCTGTTGTAGGAGAGAGGAGTGATGTCATTTTTTCCACCTTTTTCTGTAAATAGATTCTATCTAGCACATTGTAGGCTTCCTCAAGAGAAATTTAAAATTCCAAATTGATGTGATGGTGAGACCTACCACCTCTCTGAAATATGTGTCCCTACAAGTGATAGATATAACAGACTATTTAAAGCATTTTCTGAAATGTAAGTCTGTGGTGCAGTAGAACATTTTATTAGGAATTGGAGGACAGTGCTCCTGCTCTGAGCCTTTGAGCCATATCCTTTTTTCTTTTTTAACAGTTTTATTGAGCTCTAATTCACATGCAATGCAATTCACCCACTTTAAGGGTCTAGGATTCAATGATGTTTAGTATATTAACAGAGTTGTACAACTATTGCCTCCCTCCAATTTCTAGAACATTTTATCACCCCCAAAGAAACTCTGAACCCATTAGCATTCCTTTGCCATTCCACCCGCTAGTCCTAGGCAACTGATAATCTACTTTGTGTCTCAGTAGATTTGCTTATTCTGGACATTTATATAACTAGAACTATACAATCTGTAGCCTTTTGTGACTGCCTCTGTTCATGTCCATGTTGTAGCATGTATCAGTACTTCATTTGTTTTTATTGTCATTTAGTACTCCTACATGGATATGCCATATTTTGTTCAGTTGATGGACATTAGGGTTATTTCCACTTTGGGGCTATTATGATTCATGCTGCTACAAACATTTCCTGTTCAGGTTTTTGTGTGGGCCTGTGTTTTCATTTCTCTTGGGTATATATCTAGTGGAATTGCTGGGTCATATGGTAACTCTATTTCTAACACTTTGAGGAACTGTCAAACTATTTTCCAAAGTGGCTGCGCCATTTTACATTCCTACCAAGAGTGTGTGAGGGTTTCAGTTTCTCCACATCCTCACCAACACTTGTTATCTGTCTGTTTGATTTTAGCCACCTTAGTAGGGATGATAAGTGACATCTCCTGGTTTTGATTTGCATTACCCTAATATCTAACAGTGTTGAGCATCTTTTCATGTACTTGTTGGCTGTATATCTTCTTCTTTTTTTTAAATTTTTTTTTTTTAAGGTTTTATTTATTTGACAGAGAGAGAGAGAGCGATCACAAGTAGGCAGAGAGAGAGGAGGAAGTAGGCTCCCTGCTGAGCAGAGAGCCTGATGCGGGGCTTGATCCCAGGACCCTGAGATCACGACCTGAGCTGAAGGCAGTGGCTTTAACCCACTGAGCCACCCAGGCGCCCCTGTTTGTATATCTTCTTTAGCAAAATGTTTATACAGATTCTTTGCCTACTTTTTAACTGGGTTATTTATCTTTTTATATTGAGTTGTAAGAGTACTTTATTCTAGATACGAGTCCCCTATTAGATATATGATTGTAAATATTTCCTCCCATTCTGGGGGTTGTCTTTTCACTTTTTTGGGTGGGGGGCAGAAGGAGAGGGAGAGAGAGAATCTTAAGCAGTCTGCATGCCCAACACCAAGTGATCTCAGGACCCGAGCTGAAATGAGAGTTGGACGCTTAACTGACTGAGCCACCCAGGAACCCCTCTTTTCACTTTTTTGATGGCATCATTTGATGTGTAAAAGTTTTTAATTTTGATGAAGTTCAGTTTTCTACTTTTTCTTTTGTCCCTTGTGTCATATCCAAGAACACTTTGCCTTTTAACCCACAGTCACAAAGATTTATGCCTATGTTTTCTTCTCTAAGAGTTTATAGTTTGAGCTCTTACATTTAGGTCTATGATTGCTTCTGAATTAATTTTTATATATGTTGTGAGGAAATGGTGCAACTTCTTTCTTTTGCATGTAGATGTCCAGTTAGTTGTCCCAGCACCATTTGTTGAAGACTATTTGAATTAATTTTGTGCCCTTGTACAAACCTTGTCAGAAGTCAGTTGAGGGGCGCCTGGGTGGCTCAATGGGTTAAAGCTTCTGCCTTCGGCTCAGGTCATGGTCTCAGGGTCCTGGGATCGAGCCCCGCATCGGGCTCTCTGCTCAGCGGGGAGCCTGCTTCCCTCTCTCTCTGCCTGCCTCTCTGCCTACTTGTGATCTCTCTCTCTCTGTCAAATAAATAAATAAAATCTTTAAAAAAAAAGTCAATTGAAAATTATCATAGATGTAAGGGTTGGTTTCTAAACTTTTAATTGTTTTATTGATCTATATACCTTTCCTTATGTTTTTCCTACACTGTCTTGATTATGGTAGCTTTGTAGTAAGTTTTGAAATCAGGAAATATGAATCCTCCAACTTTGTTTTTTTGATTGTTTTAGTTATTCTGGGTTCTTCACATGTTGAATTTTAGGATCATCTTATTAATTTTTGCAAAGAAGCCAGGTGGGGTTTTCATACAGATTGTATTTAATCTGTAGATAAATTTGGGGAGTACTGTCATGTTAACAGTATCAAATTTTCCAATCCATAAATATAGGATGTCTTTCCATTATTAAGATTTTTAATTTCTTCAAATGATGTTTTATAGTTTTTAGAGTACAAGTCTTGCCTTTCTTTTGTTATTTTTAAGTGTTTTATTCTTTTTGGTACTATGATAAATAGAGTTGTTTTCTTAATTTCTTTTTTCAATTTTTTTATTGCATGTATATAAAAATACAATTGATTTTTGCACATTGATCTTGTATTCTGCAAATTTGCTCAATTCATTTATTAGTTACAATAGTTTCACATTTCATCTGCAAACAGATAGTTTTTACTTTTTCCTTTCCAAACTAGATGCCTTTAATTTCTTTTCCTTGCCTAATTGACCTGGCTAGGACTTCTCGTACAATTTTGAATAGAAGTAGCAAAAGCTGATATTCTTGTCTTGTTCTTGATCTTAAGGGGAAAGCATCAATCTTTTACCATTAAGTATGACATTAGCTGTAGGTTTTCATAGCTATTCTTTTCAAGTCGAGGAAGTTCCCTTCTGTGCGTAGTTTGTTGGCTGTTTTTGGTCATGAAAGGATGTTTGGGTTTTTCTGTATATATTGAGATGGTCATGTGGGTTTTGTTTTCCATTCCGTTGCTATAATATGTTACCCTAAATGATTTGCAGATGTTAAACCAACCTTGCATTCCTCGGATAAATTCCACTGTTTATGATACATAATCTTTCTTATGTGTTGGTGGATTCAGTTTGATAGTGTTTTGTTGAGGATTTTTGCTTCTATTTTCAATAGGAGATATTGGTCTGTAGTTTCTTTCTCTCGTGATAGCTTTGGGTTTGGTATCAAACTGGCCTGATATAATGAATTGGGAAATCTTTTACCCTCATATTTTTCATAAGAGTTTGTGAAGAATTGACATTAACTCTTCTTTATTTTTTTTAACGTTTTATTTATTTATTTGAGAGAGAGAGCATGAGCTGGGAGAGGGGCAGAGGGAGAAGCAGATTCCCTGCTGAGCAGGGAGCCCGATGTAGGGCTCGATCCCAGGACCCTGAGATCATGACCTGAGCCAGAGGCAGACACTTAACGAACTGAGCCACCCAGGCACCCGATATTAATTCTTCTTTAAATATTTGATAGAATTCACCAATCTGATGCAAGTCTGTGTGTGTGTGTGTGTGTGTGTGTGTGTGTGTGTGTGTGGTGGGGGGAGTTTTTAATTTGCCAATTCAGTCTCTATCCATGCTTTAGATCTATTCAGATTTTCCATTTCCTCTTGAGTCATATTCAGTAGTTTGTGTCTTTCTAGGAATTTGTCTACTTTATCTAAGTTATCTAACTTGTTAACATACAGTGTCTCATTTTTAAATAGAATTAACAAGCCCTGCTGTGCCTTTTTCACAGGGTTGATTTTTGAGGATCCAGTTAGGTAATGTTTTGAGGATCAAATAAATGAAGTATTTTATTTGTTCTAAATTCTTAGTTCTAGGAAAACACTACCACTGTCTGCAGTTTAGCATTTGTACTGTGTTCCTCCTTTGTCAGTTGCATTTCGGGGGATTGATTGTTGCCCTTGTTACCAAAGGAATATGAACTAAGTTTGGGTTTGAGGGGGAATTGAAGTGATTTGGGGGCCTATTTCTGCCTGTTTCCTGAGGAGTAGTAGAACAAATAGATCCTCTCCTGTCAGGGTCGGAGGACATGAGTGCCACATTAGGAAATCAGTTGTGGGCTCTGACCCATTCTGCTCTCAGCCAGCGCTGAGAACAGCTGTTTACTTTCCCCTCTGAGGAAATGCTGAGCTTGGTACAGTCACTGATTCCCTAAGCACTCCTGTAATCCATACCTTAGATGCCCTGTATTTGTTCATCCCACCTCCTCCCAGCTTGTGTCTAAGTCAGTAATGAAGGTTCTCTTAGGGGCACCTGCCGGTTATGTGTTCACCTCTTGATTTTGGCTCAGGTCATGATCTCAGGGTTGTGAGATTGGGCCCCATGTCCGGCTCGTGTGCTGGGCATGGAACCTGCTTAAGATTCTCTCTCTCTCTCTCCCTCCCTCCCTCTGCTCCCCACCCCCACCCCAAAAAGGGTTCTCTTAAAAATACAACTTAGCTTTTAAAAATAATTATTTCATACAATGCTCTAGAAAGTTCTCATCTTTTGCTGAATATGAAGGTAAATTCAAAGAATCACTCCTTTAGAAAGGGAAGAGACGTTGGTGATATAAGAAACTGACTCCCTGAAGTCAGAAGCCCAACAGCGCTGATGTTTTCTGTATAAAACATGTGAGGCGGTGACCATATGAGAAGGTGGTAGTTTTTCCCCTCACTGTTCAGCACGTGATTGTTCTCTGAAGGGGCTTTGAGTGTGGCTATTGTTTCCTTAACTGGATTATCAGCCCCATGTGCTTATTTTGTAATCTCTTTATGCCTAGTACAGTGTATGCTGCAGGTTATGACGGCCTGTTCATGGTTGGTTAGGTGATTATCTTAGAAAATATTTTGTGATTTGATTTCAGGACTTCAAGTCCTGATGAAGCAAATGGTTTAAATTAATTAGGGAGTGGTGACATTGAACATGTGGTTTGGATCTTTAGAATATCTTAGTACTGCGGCTTTTAGTCAGTTGCTGTTGTACATTTATAAAACTTCACTGTCACTGCTGGGCCTTCCAAGTTTGTGTTACTTTCTGCATATCTTTTATGTGGCCCTGAATAGCGAGGACCCACATTTTGGGCTTGAGTACAGAAATTCAGGCCAGGGTTTTGGTAACCAGGGGTCCTACTCTATAGTTGTATAGATTGAGGTTTCCCAATTGTGAGATGTATTACAGCATGGGAGATTGTACAACTGTGGGATTGTCTCCACCAATGAGGGTGGACTAGAGCAGTAGGTGGGAATAGTTCCTTGTATTTGAGATGTGTACCCCAACATGGTCATATGAATTCTTCATCTCACTTCTGAACACTCAGAAGCATAGCACTCGTACTTTGTTCCTAGAGACTATCCTTCTGCTTCCTGACTCTCAGATGCCCACGCCTCTGTGGATTTGACAGCATAATCAGTAGATTTGTGTCACATCATAGTGTTGAAACCCCACTCCGGACCCTTTCTTCCTTGGCTTGTTTCCCATGAATGAAGAGACATTAGATAATGAAGATAGCTCTGAAATTAATTGGGGGACTGTCTACATGGTTGAGCCATGGCCTTCCTATGCTCCAAACTAGAATCCAGCTGCCTTCCCCTCTTTCCCTCCACCTTCCTTTGTGCGAGCTTGTGCATGAATGCGTGTGTGTGTGTGTGTGTGTGTGTGTGTACCATTCTGAGCCATGATTTCTTTATCTGTGAGATGGGATTAAAAAAATAGGTCACAGGATTGTTGTGAGAATTAAATAAAGTGATATATCTAGACTGTCAAGCAGTTACAACAATACTGCATTAAGAAAAAATTTTCAGGAGGGAGACACTTCAAAAATAGCCTTTTACAATGAATTCCACCCCTCTGTCTTGGGAGGAGAAGGAGAGGGGGAGCTAGCTGGGGTTGGAAATAGGAATCCTATAGGGAAATGGAGACAAAAGAGAAATGGGCAAAAGGGGATTAAGTTTGGGTAAGAAGAAATTTTTGTGCTTAATAAGGATTCTAAACCTCAGAATAGAAGTTTTATGTCTTTGTATGTTTAAATTGAATAACCATGTAACTGTTTCTTCAAACACTGTTCTTCCCCTTTCTTTTTCCATATAAACGTGTCTTGGAGATCCTATCCTGTTAGCACATAACATTTTTGTTAAACCAAAAAGTGGATCTTTTTGGTTTAACACCCAATAGTATTCCGGTGTAATGTTGCATATTTAGTGATCTTTCAGTCCTCTGTGATACCTTATAATTGCCCAAAATCAGTGTGTAGGAACCAACCCTTCAGTGAACATTTTCATCCTTGTACATATGTGTGTATGGCCCTCTTTGTGAGCATAATTAAAATAAATTCATAGCAGTGGCATTAATGAATTAAAGAATCTATTCATTTTGGATTCTGATAGGTATTGCTAAATACTCTGAAAGATCCCACAGTAGTAGACTTACCCACGAAAAGTATGAGAGCGCCTACTGGCCCCCTTATCTAGCAGCTGTTACTGGGTATCATCAATATTTTAATTTTTACAAAGCGGATGGGTTAAAAAATGGTATCCTGCTTATTAATTGTGTGAAAGTGAGCATATTTTTCAAAAATGTTTTGGCCATTTAAAAAAAATTGCTTGCTTATAGCTTTTATCATATAGAACTTACTCTTAATTTCAGTGGTTCAGTGGAAAGCAGCAGGGATGGTGGGTGTTTTTTTTTGTTTTTGTTTTTGTTTTTAGTGGCAAATGGAGAGGAGGATTTATGGTCTGGTTGCTCACTAAAACAGCTTGCTGCTTCCCATTCAGAGATTACTTAAGACAGGAGATTCTGTATGTGTGTTCTCTTTAATCCTCTTAATTGTATGAGTTTTTGTTTGTAAAATGCTCAGTCATCATGCCTGACACTATCGTCAGTGCTGCTTCCTCCTTTTTCTTCCCTCTCATTGTTCTCTCGCACGACACCTGGCCTTGTGGGTGGCCGCTTCTCTGCTATCTCCTGGGGCTTCCTGACACCTGACCTCCAAATGCAGCCAGCCAAGGCCAAGGTCACCGGGCAGGCTAGTGGTGTGCATCCCCCTTCAAATCAATGTTCTCTAAATATCCAGCAGTTATTAGGGAAGAGCTCCATGTAAGTCTGCAGACTTAGGCCAAATTTTGGGTATCTCTTGACCTTATGCTGCGCTCTGCACAATAAAACCTGGAGCACCGTCTAGAGAAGGAAAATACTCCAGTTTGTTCCTGGGGTTTGATTCTCTTCCCCGGGATAGTCTGTCCAGTCTCCCTTCCTGCCACAACCGGGTACTGGGGAGACCATTTCCCTCACCCGCTCCCACTTGATGTTTAATGTCCTTCAGTCCGGTCTTGATGTCATCATGAATGAAGTAAGGGGACTGAATTGGGTTTAAATGAAACCTATTTGAATTTATGTTTCAGTGAATGTTCTCTCTCAAAGATTTAGTCCACACTTAAAAGTGCTTAGAACAGCACTTGCAACACATCCCTTTTGAACGTTCTCAGAGGTGACAGGCTTTATTCTTAGATGTTAAGATTTTTTTTCCCTCAGTAGCTGAAGAGTTTTTAAACCTCAGTGTTGTGATTGAAGGGGAATTAAAGTTATAACTATAAAGTAATGAGAGGCGCCCTTTGGAGGACCCTAAAAGTGGTTCAGAAATAAGTCTTCAAGAGCGGTGATTCCTAAGTGCCAGGCTATGAAGAAGGCTTTGGATT
This sequence comes from Potos flavus, assembly GCA_028534135.1. Classification (NCBI taxonomy): domain Eukaryota; kingdom Metazoa; phylum Chordata; class Mammalia; order Carnivora; family Procyonidae; genus Potos; species Potos flavus. Next base: position 29,982,671 of record CM052899.1, read on the forward strand.
TTCTCCACTGGAGAATGCTCTGACATCATTTTTCTTTGAGTTTCAGGGGCTTTGTGGACCCTCTGAAAATGTATCTTAGAACCCTTCCTGAATTCCTATAAACGTAGTTCATTTTCATGTATTGGTTCTCAGATTTTGTTTTAAGGCCTTAGAGTCAGAGCTTGTATCTTCAACTTAGATGTGAGAGACTGAATTTTGAGGTTAGAAAGAGACCAGTGTATATGGGTGTGTGATACAGGAGGCCTGTTCAAATTTTGGCAGCTTCCTCACTTTACATGTCAGGCATTTAGGAACGCATAAAAGGGACCTTCTGTAGCTAAGGGAGAGGAACTGATGGAAAGATCTAAAAGGAGCTTCCAGACGGTGTTTCACCAAACAATTAAAATCTGAGGGGGGGAAGAGGCAACCATATTTGAGAATAATGCCAAACCAGAAGTGTTTAATATACATTGTTTTCCAAATGGTTCTGTTCTGTCTCCTCTTAAATGAGATTGTACGTATGAAAGCAGCTAGCCGAGTAGGTTCTCCGTGTATGTTGGGGAGTACGCTTCTCAGCTTCAAAAATACTTTGTGTTAATAGCATTTCCCCTCTTTTGAGGCTTTCAAGCTTTTTCATAAACTTGTCTTCTAACTCAGTATATCTTCAACATACTGGAGTGCAAACCACAATGTCTGAAGACTGTTACCTCGTCTTCAAAATTTTGGTATTCTGTGCCTTTTCTTTTGAAAATACTAGAAAATGGAGGGAAAATCTTTTACATTAGAATAGTCTATATCCGGAATAAAGATAAAAAGCGTGTACGCTTTAAAGCACCCCTGGGCGATTCACACAGCCTTTTAGATTTAGGGGAGGCTGATAATTGAAAGGAAGGGTTGTGTTAACAGCAACAAATGTGGCAGAAGTGGAAATGTTGGTCTATTTTTGGATTTCCTCTGTGTTTGCTTTGAATTCATCTACTGATCTAATCTCTAACAGCCTGTGTTCAGGAAGCCGCCAGGCAATGCTGTGCTTGTCAGAATCGTCCAGACTCATCAGACTCATTTCGGGGAGAGAGCATTTCAGCGCCCTGGAGGAAGATTTTTAAGGAATACAGGATTTTTGTAAAAATAGAAGGATGAATAGAGGTCAGACAGTTACATAACCGTGTTTTCGGATGACGTGCAAGCACGACAGCTGTGGCTAGAACTCTTAACTGATGGAAGATTGAGAACTGGAGCCTGCGAGAGGGGCGTTGTACTTCTGCACTGTGGTACTTGAAGTTTAGGTTCTGTTTTCGGGCAGCACTAGGTGTGTAGGCTCAGCTGGTACTGGGATTCTTGGAGATTCAGAGTCAGTAAGATTCAAATCTTGCTCAGACATATCTTTTTGAGTTCTGTGCTTTGTTTCCTTGTTTACATTCTCACAACACCCAAAACTGACTTAAGTCAGTGAGCAATCCTCTCCCACCTGCTCTGTCCCACCTGGAAGTACTTTCTAGTGGTGACTGAAGATATGGGACTGAGGTGGGGTCCTCGGTGACTGGGTGCATGACTGGGCATGTTGATTTGCCTGGCACCTGTGTGGTGTCTTGGCAGAGCTCCTCCACCTGTCTGCCCAGGCTGAATTCAGGTGAGCTTCCCTTCCCTGTTCCACCCGTGGGTGGCAAGCTTTATGATGCAGCCCACAAAGCTCCTTAATCCCTAGAGCTGTAGGGATGGGGCTGGGCCAGGCAGCCTTAGAACTGTCTTAACACTGAGATCCTGCTCCTTTGTCATTCCTCCTCCTCCAGCTTTCAGGCTGCCTGTGCTGTCCCCTCGCACTGTGAGGTACCGCCCTCTTTTTGGCAAAAGCAGCTGGTGGAGGTGGGGACAAGGCGGGCATCCAGAAGGAGTGCACAGATGTGGGGGAAGGTGGGAAGGCCCTGCCCTTTTCTAATAGAGAAGATTAGGGCAGAAACCAAAAGCTAGGAGAAAGGTAAGTGAAAGGTGGCTCTTAGAGGTTTCCCCTTGGTCTTTGGGAGGCATGGGGTTGATGGTGAGGTTCTAAGAAGTGGGCGGGTGTGGATTACACTACTCTCCTGTCTGTAGCCTCACCCTCCCTTCACATTCTCTCAAGCCTGTAGAAAGGACAGAGGACTGGGGGTGTGGGGACCCAGGGATCCCATGAGGGAGACTGATGGTGAATATTTAAAGTCAATGGCAAGGAGAAGACATTGGGAGAGAAAAGAAACAAATTTTTATTGTGATCAGCTCTCAACATCACACAGAAAAGTAGAACTTCCATATTCCCAGTGCCAAGATGAAACAATTATCAAGATTTCTCGAACTTGCTTCCAACATTCCCTTTTTTTCCTTTTTCTTTTGTCGCTTAAATATTTTTAAAGCAAATTCCACATATCATGTCATACATGTTTCAATATGCATCCCTAAAATATTTGGACACTTTTATATAAAACCATGATGCTGTTATTAATACTACTACTCTTAGTTTACAAAGATGGTTAAAACTCAGGTTTTTTTTATTGAGATATAAATGACATTAATTTAAGGTGTATAACATAGTGATTTAATATTTGTATATTTTGCAAAGTGATTACCCCAATAAGTCCAGTTAACATCTGTCACCATACATAGTTTCAGGTTTATTTTCTTATGATGAGAACTTTTAAGATCTCTCTTAGCAACTTTCAAATATGCAGTACCATGCTATTAACTGTAGTCACCATACCATTCATTACAACCCCATGACTTACGCATTTTATAACTGGAAGTTTGTATCTTTTGACCCATTTTACTCACCTTCCACCTCTGGCAGCCACCAATCTGCTCTCTGTATCTATGAGCTTGGTTTTTTCTTGAAGTTTTATTTTATTGGATTAATCACTTTTAGATAATGCTTTTTTTTTTTTTTAGTAAAAAATACCAACTATAAAAGATTCAGATTTGGGGCACCTGGGTGGCTCAGTCAGTTGGGCATCTGCCTTCAGCTTAGGTCATGGTCCGAGGGTCCTGGGACTGAGCCCCCACATCAGGCTCTCTGCTCAGCAAGAGCGTGCTTCTCCCTCTGCCCTTCCCCACCATACTCTGTCTCTCTCTCTCTCTCTCTTTCAAATAAATAAATAAAAATCTTTAAAAGAAAATAAAAATAAAATAAAAATTCAGATTTAAAATATGCTGAGGCTCAACGATGAAAGTGTAAAATGGAAATGACTTATAATTATGTACTAGTCCATGTGGCTTTTAAGGGAATCACATCTACCTCCATGGCTTCAATTATGTCAAGTATTATTTGCATCCCAGATCTCTCTGAGCTTACTGCCTACTCAGCATCTCTGCCTCAAAGGCCCAAACAGAGCTCTCAGCGTGTCCAAGCCAAACTCCTGGCCCCACTCCGACAGCTCCCAAACTCTTCTGCTAGTATTTTTTGAATGTCATGGAATGGTAATACTTCTGTCTTTCCATAAGTTAAAAACTTATGAATCATCTTTGATACCTTCATCAACTTCAGTCCTATGGCCAGCCAAGGACTGAGCCTTATCAATTTTAGCTCATTTTCTTTTTGAAATATTCTATACTTCTCTTCCTATTCATTACCCTCACCAAAGCCCCCAGAATTTTGACCCCCTTGCATTTCTTCTCCATATTGCATTTGTTCTGCTCAGTTATGCCACAGTGGGTTATGCCAAGATGAGATCATCTCATTATTACTTGTATCACTTGGATAATACAAATAGAGCTATTTAATTAAGACTAGATTGTGGGAAGTGATATATATTATAGTCGTAAAGATTCAAAATGTCAGTTTTTAAAATAATGGGATTTGTGAAATTGAAAAATACAAAATAACTAAATTGGAGTCTAAATCAGGGTATTTCATTTGTATTTGGGTTCTCTGTTATTGAGAAAACCTTGATTTATACAAGTCAGTAGTGACCAATGAGGTTTTGAAACACTTAGTACCTGAAAATATACACTAGCTGAACCGTCCTGGAAGCCTGAAAGAGGAGCAGAAGGAAATTTGTGTTTTAAAGTTGCGTTATTAAGAATATCTCACAATTTGTCTAATTTCTTAATTTTGCAGATGTAAAATTTAGAAAAAGTATGTGAAGTGGTGCTTCACGAGTTTCAATCTTTTTGGTGGAAAAATAAAATATTGCAATGTTTAATGGCATCATTTTAAAAACTCTCAGGTGCCTTTGTAGCTATCTCAGTTGAATATTCATTGTTTCAAGATAAATTTCTTGTTTTGTATGATCTCAGATTCTCCAACACCAGCTTGGCATCAGTAGTTCAGTGAATCCTGGCGCTAACTATCCATAGTTTCCACAGGCCCCACAAATTAAGTGCTCATTCCCACAAGACTGTGTGCCTCCCCCACCCCGCCCCACTTCATTTAGATGCCAGTTGCAAATACAGTGTCAGTACTTCCGACCAACTGGCTTTAAATTTGGGGGTTCCCACAGCCCTCCTCTTCAGGTTTGGTGAGTTGCTTAGAAATGACTCACAGAACTCAGGGTGCGAAGGACAAAGTGAGGTGAAGGTGCGAAGCGTCCATGCCCTCTTTCTCTGGCACCACCTTTCCAGAACTTCGAGGAGGTCATCAACCTGAAAGCTCCCCAGACCCTGTTGTTCAGGGGTTTTTATGTAGGTTTTATTATATGGACACGTTTGATTAAATCATTAGCTGTTGGTGATTAGACTTCACTTCCGGCTTCTCTCCTCCCCTGAGGTGAGGGTGGGGTGGGTCTGAAAGTTCCAACCCCATCATCCTGGCTCGGCCTTTCTGGTGACCAGCCCTGATCCTGAAGCTACCTAGGGGCAGAGGGAGTGGGGGGAGAGAAAACCCTAAGCAGGCTCCACGCCCAGCACAGAGCCCTATGTGGGGCTCGACCTCACAACCCTGAGATCATGACCTGAGCCAAAATCAAGAGTCGGGCACTTAACTAACTGAGCCACCAAGGTGCCCCTTTACTTTCTATTTTTTTTTTAAATTCTTTTGAAGTATGTTAAAGCAAATCCCAGATAACACGTGTTGAGAACTTCTTAAGAAGTACAGTATTAATAATAGTTAAATGTATATTTGAAAACAAAACTGACATTGGACATTAGTAGAATATTTGAAGCATCTGTGCAGAACAGTTTGTGAGCCACTGCCGACCTAATTCTAGTCATAAAGGAGTGTTTTAAAAACTCTTCCCATGGTGCTCAGTTTTTTTGATCCTGGATTAGGATTAGGGTTAGGAAGTAGGATTAGAGGGTCATCTCAGAGTTCCCCTTAAAATCATGAGATACCATGACCATACCAATTTATTCAGTTTTTGCTGCTGCTGTTCTGTTGTTACTTGAGGTATCAAGTCAGGAAAGCACGATCTTAGTTTGTGCTTTAAAGAAATAACCTCATGTACGCCTTCCTAATTGCAGCATTTCTTCTAATAAAACCCAAGTTAAAGAGGATCTTTATTTATATTCGCAAGTGCTTTGAGAGACTACCTGGCCCAGCTTAGTGACAGAGCTTCTAAAGAAAGTAACTTTATTATTGTATGATTTGTGTCTTAGTAAAAAAAAGGACTGTTTGTTGTTGTTTTTAAATAACATCAATTTTTTTTTTAATTTTATTAAATCCAGTTGATTTTTCTTTTTTGAGTAAGCTGTATGCCCGGCATGGGGCTTGAACTCACAACCTTGGGATCAAGAGTCCCACGCATGCCCTAGTGACTAAGCCAGCCAGGTGCCTCAGGACTATTTGTTTTTAAAGCCATTTCTGTATCTGATTTTTCAAATTAGTTTTTTTTTTTTTAATTTCAAGGTTTTGTGTTTTTTTTTGTGGTTTTTGTTTTTTTAAACACACACATTTTTATTTATTTATTTGAGAGAGAGAGAGAGAGAGCACGAGAGAAGGAGAGGGAGAAGCAGGCTCCCGGCTGAACAGGGAGCTGAATGTGGGGCTCGATCCCAGGACTCTGGGATCATGACCTGAGCCAAAGGCAGACACCCAGCTGTCTGACCCACCCAGGTGCCCCTGATTCTTTTAGTTTTTTAAGTTTACAGAGAAGTTCCTCCGAGCAGGCCATGGCGAGTAGGCCATGGTGGGTTTTCATTTAATTTTGAAACGGTTCAGTAATTTAAACAATATTCTGGGGAAGAGGGAATACTTGTTTTTGACATCCAAAGATGAAAATCTGCTTCCTGCATAACATTCGGACCCTGAAGCTGTCAGGGGCCAGATCTGACCCATCTACCTTAGCTGGCAGTAGCTAACGTTCTTTCCAGTCCAGTTATTTTAACCTATGGAGTAGTCTCTCAATCTATTTAGCTCCTTCTTCAATAGCTCTATTTGCTCTAATTACTGTTTATATAACTGGGATAAAACACGTATACAATTTGGGCTAGGAACATTGATTTTATTTATTTATTTTAAAGATTTTATTTATTTATTTGACAGAGAGGAGAGAGATCACAAGTAGGCAGAGAGGCAGGCAGAGAGAGAGGGGGAAGCAGGCTCCCTGCTGAGCAGAGAGCCCGATGTGGGGCTCAATCCCAGGACCCTGAGATCATGACCTGAGCTGAAAGCAGAGGTTTTAACCCACTTAGCCACCTAGGCGCCTGGAACATTGATTTTAGAGTGTAGCACTGGCTATTCCCTTCCGGGCTGCTCCTCTGACCTTGCTGCATCTTAGAGATGCTTAATAAAAGCAAAGAGGGAGGGACTTGCTGCTTGTCTCTGTGGATTCAGCTGGTAGAGATTATTTACCCATGCCAAAAAGATAAATCTTTAATAGATGGCTTTTGTGTTTTGTTTTAGAATCACAAGAAGCTGATGAACAGCTGGTAGCAGAAGTGGTTGAAAAATGTTCATCCGAGACTTGTTCTAGAACCTCAGAAAATGAGGTAGCACAGCAGGCTGGTGATTCTTACACAGTCAAGGATTTCAGAGAAGAACCTGAACATGAGAGTAGCAAAATTTCAGTAGTGAGGCCATTTTCAATAGAAACCAAGAATGCCACGGATATCCTGGCAGCTCTAGGAACAAAGGCCGCTTCTGGCTATGTAACTGTGGTCTCGGCTGAGGCTCTGCCCTCCGGCGCACCAGAAGCCATCCCGGACAAGGCAATGACGGAAGGCACCGTGGGTGTTGCACTGGAGACTTCCACAGAAGCTGACCTAAAGGCTGGCAGCTCCTGTCCAGAGCCTGTTCCCAGCAGAAGCAGGCTGAGAAAACCCAAACCCGTCTCTCTGAGGAAGAAGACAATTGGTGAATTCTTAGAGACTGATACTGCCCTGGAAGGCACGTCTCTCCCCCAGGCATCCTATCAATTCTGTCCCGATGAGATGGATGGGAACACGAGTCCTTTGCTAGGAGGTGCCAGGATCCAGAAATCTCCCCCTGATGTTAAGGAAACATCGAGCACTCCCGGCAGTGACACCAACGATTCAGGAGTTGAGTTGCTGGAGGAGTCGAGGAACTCACCTCTGAAACTAGAGTTTGATTTCACAGAAGATGTGGAGAATATAGAGTCCCGGAAAGGCCTTCCAAGGAAGGTTGGCAGGCAACTGGGTAGCAAACTGCCTCCCAAGGTACAGAAAGATAGCGTTAGTAAGCCGGTAGGCACCAAAGGTGCGGACCAGCCTTCAGAGCTCACTGCACACAGTGCTCCTCCCTCCCAGGCATCGGCTAAGCTGGATCCCAGCCAGTGGGACCACTACAACGTCAATCCCTTTGGGGGCCACTCCACTCTGCAGAGCTCTCCCCCTCTCTCCTCTAAGGGCTCCTACCACTTTGACGAATCCATGGATCCCTTTAAACCAACTACAGCATTAACAAGCGGTGACTTTTGTTCTCCCGCCGGTAATCATATTAATGAAATCTTAGAATCACCCAAGAAGGCAAAGTCGCGTTTAATAACGTGAGTGACGACGGGTGTGGGTGTTGTGTTCTGTGTACTCTGAGTTTGGCAGCCCGCTGCTCTGGTTGGCCAACGGAAGTTACCTTTGAGGTGCTTCAGGGCAGACACACAGCTCCTAGCTTTGTGCAGCAGTCCTCACTATTTTGCTTAACTCCGGTGTACGGTCAGAAATACCAGAGGCTTCCTTGTTGGGTGTCTGCCTTGTTTCTGAACCCTTAGCTTATTCAGCTCCACACCTTGGGTACTTTTCTCCTATTAAAAAAAAATAGTGTACGATAGGTAGAGATTTGATGGTTTTCAGAAATCCTATCTGGGCTGTCAGGAATTTCTTTATCTACAGAATTCAAGTGTCAGTGCTAGCCACCACCTTCAGATTCTATATGGATAAAACAAAAATTCCAAGCCTCCAGATTACCTGTCTAGTTAATCAGTAACATGTGCAGAATGGTCCCAAAAGGTCTAGAAGTCTTTCACTTTAAACGGGAAGCTGTGATTTTTGTTGGAAACAAACCTACCGCTGAAAGTTGGTAAGAATTCTTATGTCTTCATGTTTAGCTTCTGGCTCCATTAGTTAGGCAATAAATGTCCAGTGAGAATCAAGAACATTTTAAACATTCATGTCAATCTGACTGAATTAGTCTTTCGTTGTGTGTTGTCTCCCTCCCCCGCTCTCTGGGACCCCTCCATAACCACTTTTGCAAGGTCCTTGGAGTTCTCAGAGTGATCAAACTGTATTCCGTGTAAAGTTTCAGTTTGAATTTGCTACAAGGTTACCTTTTCCCAGAACTTGAGTTGATGACAATATATCCCTTTGTGACCCTGTGACACTTTACTAAAAATGAGATATAGAGAAGGACCAGTGACATAAAATGTGAAAAGGGAGGATGAGAAGAACCATTATTTCCAGCTGTCACCATAGATGAGTCAGGGAAGTAATGGTCAGCATTACTGTGGCCTGACGGCACGTGCTAGATGGCATGATGAATTATAGTAGAAAAGCTTAAAGAGCAGAAAGCATCAGGACCAAAAACTTGAGCCATGAGAAATCAGTTCCTCGGCATCCCCAGAATGTCTAAGGTGAATGAAATGTCAGGAGTAGTTCTTGATCTGTTCTTTGATAATATATGAGCAATTAAACGGTTGCTAGAAAATATTGTTTGGGCACCCTCAGGGTGCTCTTCTGTGACTGAGGTTAGTTACCTCTGTCTACTCAGTGCCTTGGGTATGTGTTGGCCCCATCATTGCCTTGGTACTTCGTAACATGGGATGTCTGAAATACGAGGTGCTTCTGGCTAGCAAGGTTGATAAAGAGTCGTGGGGGCCTCCCTTCCAGTTGCATGTCGAAGCTGTGTAGCCAGTGCATTCGTGTTAGATCAGATTAAATCTGGACCAAAGGGAGGGGAGTTTATCCTACACCTGATTTGCAGTAGCGAGAAGTACCCTCTCAAGTCCTGCCCTCCTCACTCGGTGGCATTTTCCTCCTGTTCTGTTCTTGGTGAGTGAGCTTCTTGATTTACTTACCTTATAGATTTTTTTTTTAACTCTTATGCATTCAAAACTTTTGTCTCCCTGTTCTTTCTGTAAGAGAAGATGTTCCACCTCTTGTATAACTCTGGGGTTTTGTTTAGAAAATCCCTTCATTGGTAGGAAAGGCTGGAGGTGTGCCAGTGGAAGTAGGATCGAGTGGAAAGTTAGAAGTTCTGTTAGGTTACTTGTGGGGCTTTTTAAAAGATGCATGCAGTTAGCATCTCAGATTCTTCTGTAAAGTGGAGACATCGTACCATCTACGATTGGTATCTTATGGTTCCAATAAGAATTATGTAAAATCACCATAAACTTCTTAGGGATACACACCTACAGTAGTTATAATCTGATCCATTGTCAACTATTGTACTCACGAGTTGCTTTTAATCTGGATGGCGAGACATTTAAGAGTAAATGTTCTCAGGAGTGAAATGTTGGTTTTAAATATTGACAAATATCTGAAAGTTCACTTTTCATCTATAAATTTGGATATGAGGCATTTCTGAGTGTTTCTACTCCTCTTATCTGTTAGAGATTCCTGATAATCATTTGCTCACCAATGATAACATTCATTGGCTATGACATTTTTATTTGTATCCCACCTCATAGAAGGAATTTTGCAGCCTTTACATCTGCCTGACTACAGATAAATATTCCAGGCTTTACATGATTTTTTTCTCCATCTGTCTGTCTCTTTTCTGTCTCTAATTTTGTTGGTGCATCAGGACTACTGAACAAGTGAAATTTCTCTGTTTTCTGTTGTAAGTACTCCTGCTGTTTCTGTTTGTCCCTGGGACTGGTGGCAGTTCCTCTCCCCACACCATCCCCAGACCATCTCTCCATAGCATGTTGGCTTGTTTCTGAGTTTGACCTTCTGATGATTTTTTGCATTTCATTTGCCACTTCATGAGTCAGCTTAGCCTTGCAATTTGTACCTAAAGGAGTGGAGCTCAGCCTTCCACCTTAGGTGCAAGAGCTTGCGCTCCCTGGCTTGGCACGCCTCATGTGGCACTTGGATAATGAGCGCTGGCTTGGCCCGAACATCATCCCGACAGTGGTCTGAGGGACTGCTCTGCTGTTGTTGGAAGTAATTGACTTTTTTGATAGGATAAGTTGCTGGCTTGGAGCAGGGGATACATTCTAGAGACAACTCCAGTTTGGTGGTTTGGTGGCAGGGGTGGCATTTAGTAAGAGCATTAGTTAAAAAAAAAAAAAAAAAATCCAGAAACTAGATGGTGATCGTGCACATTCTGATAGCTTTATGTGCTCCTCCCTTCCCCCCAGAAGAAGAAAGAAAAGTTGTAAATTAATGTATTTATTTTCTCAGAGTGGCTTTTTTACTGGGAATTTTAAGTTCATTAAAACAGAACAGAATTGGAACTAGTCTTCAGGTCATAAATTATGTGCTAGTTAAAAAGTAACAAGTGGTTGGAGTTTTTCCCACATCCAATCTTTGCGCAAATACATGACATTCGTTTTCCATCTTACTGCTTAACAGGAATGGTAACCATTTACACAGATACTTTGATTTTTGTACTTTCCATTGACCATAGTTCTTCTCTGTTAGCACACAGGTCTGGAACTGTCTTATCAGACTTCTGTGGTTTTTAGTGCAATAAAGAACTTTTTTAAAGAATCTGGTCCAGCGTGGTAATTTTTCTGATGAATAGCAAAGCCAAGTGAATAAGGATCAGATGAACGGAATGTCTCTAGGTGCTAAGGGTACCTCTGAAAGGCTTGGTGGTGTGTAAGCAGAAACCACAGGGGTCGGAGTACTGGTGTTAAACATCCCACAGAATCACGTGAGGAGGTCTTTTCCGAGAATGAGCTGAGCTGTAGTTCCTTGCTTGCCCTGCCTCCCGGGAGAAGATTCCGAGACGTGAAAGGTGTTCCCCTCTCTAAGGTGTAGATGTAGAACGTGTGTCGTGCTGTATGCTTTGGCTTCTCTCTGCACACATTGCTTTCTCTGCTCCATCTCATAGCTTGGAAGTTGTCAATGTGATTCCAAAATGGCCTGTTTTTGTTTTTTGTTTTTTGTTTTTTTCCTTTCCAGGAGTGGCTGTAAGGTGAAGAAATATGAAACACAGTCTCTTGCTTTGGATGGGTGTTCTCAGGTGAGTCTGTGCCTATCGCCGGAATGTCTCTTAGACCATGGGTCCCCCAAACTGGAGTTTGTGTCCTCCTGGGGGGCATGGGGAGACAGGGGGATTAATGAAGAGTTTCCAACGGGTGTCTGAGTATCTGGCTTTGAGGAAACCAATTTCCAGACCCTTAACTTGCTTAAGTGATCTGAGAAAGCTCCTGAGAACAGGGGAGCCCCCTCACATTAACCCTTTTCCCACTCCTTTTGGGTAAAGTTTCCTCTCATTCTAAATCTCACTAAGGTGCCTTTTCACTGGGTATGAAACATCTGGGACACCAAACAAAGGACAGATTTCAAATACTGGTACATGTTTTAAGAAAGTGATTGACTCTAATAACTGGATAATATTTTTTTTTAAGTCAGATGGTTTTCCAATTCATTGCTTTCAGCAAAGTAGGAGAACCTGAGTTGTGACCTGATAGATCATTAAAAATGATCTTTGACACAATGTTATATGTCAATTATATCTCAGTAAAACAATTATTTTTTTTTAAGATTTTATTTATTTGAGAGAGAAAGAGAGCACAAACCAGGGAAGGGACAGAGGGACAAACAGACTCCCCACTGAGCTGGGATCCCAGAAGTAGGGCTCTATCCCAGGACCATGAGACTTTGAGCTGAGCCAAAATCAGATGCTTAAGCGGCTGGGCCACCCAGGAGCACCCCCAAAATAATTTTTGATGATAGAATTTTTTTTTTAAGATTTTATTTATTTATTTGACACAGAGAGAGACCACAAGTAGGCAGAGAGGCAGGCAGGCAGAGAGAGAGGGGGAAGCAGGCTCCCCGCTGAGCAGAGAGCCTGATGCGGGGCTCGATCCCAGGACCCTGAGATCATGACCTGAGCTGAAGGCAGAGGCTTTAACCCACTGAACCACCCAGGCACCCCAGAATTTTTTGATACATAACGTGGAAAGGGGTTCCAAGAATTGAGAGGCATTTCTATTAGAAAACTTCTTTCTCTTTCATCTATTTGTATAAATAGGCTTAACTGAGACTTCTTCTTGATTTATAGTTATAAAAATGAAAAACAGGATTAAAATTTGTAGGAACCCTTGTTTCTTTCTAGCAATAAATATTTGTCCATGACTGAATTGGGAAACACAAAAGAAACAAAAATCCAGACCCATTTGATTGAGATGAGACCCTTTTTAAAATGTTATTTTGGCATAACTGTGATTACAGAAATACATTCATTGGTTAATAAAATGCATTTTAAATTTAACTTATTTTACATAGTTTGTACCAGCAACTTGGTACATGGCTGAAGATTAAAAAAAAATGATTTGCCCTCATTTATTTTTTCATCTATTACAAATGTGTAAAGTATCCACTTTCAAATGCAGCTAAAGCAGGCAACAAGAACCGTGAAAATTTTACCTTTGATTTGCTTCAGAAAAATAACATGTATCACACAGCAAAGGTTTTATTTTTTTAGTTTTAATTTTAATTTTTTTAAAGATTTTATTTATTTGACAGAGAGAGACACAAGCAGGGGGAGTGGGAGAAGGAGAAGCAGGCTTCCCACTGAACAGGAAGCCTGATGTGGGGCTCGATCTTAGGACCCTGGGATCATGACCTGAGCTGAAGGCAGACGCCTAAATGACTGAGCCACCCAGGCACCCCTACACTGCAAAAGTTTTAAATAATTGGTACAAGAAAATGTAATCAATACTTGTTTTTAGTAAAAACTTTTGTATTTGATAGTACTTATCAAAAGTTGTAATAATTTTAGGATAAATTGTGCATTAGTTAATTACAGTGATTAACTCTGCAGAAGAAGAAATGCTAATACTTAGAGACTTATGGTCATAGAAGTTTTTTTAAATTTTTAACTTTTTTAACTGAGAAAAATGATAGGGAGAACTTTAAAAGACTTTCAAACATACAAATGCTTTTTTAAAGGATAATTGCTCAGTGGAAGTAGAAGGGAAATGAAAATTCAGAAAAGAAAAGCAATGATGTAAATTTCTGACTGTTAAAACTATGAAAGAGTGTGTGATCATGTTTGATTTTAAATAGATGATAGAGAACCATCAAATCACTAGAGTAACTAGATTGAATTAAGCAAGGCCAGTTTTTAAAGTATAGCAGATATTATATCCTTTGCAATTTTTTACATTTATGCTGAAAAGTTTTTGGATGTCACCTGAAAATACAATGGGATAAATTGGTATTCCAAAAAAAATTCAGGGGGTGTGTGAGCAAAATATCTGAAAACCACTATGGACTACTTAAAATTCTTGCTTATAAATCTAGGCTGGAAAAGGTTAATTTTTCAGACCTCCTGTGTGAATAACAGAAGCTAGGTTCTAGAAAGCATAGTATTTTTTTTTTTTTTTTAAGATTTTATTTATTTATTTGACAGGGAGAGAGACAGCAAGAGAGGGAACACAAGCAGGAGGAGTGGGAGAGGGAGAAGGAGGCTTCCTGACGAGCAGGAAGCCCGATGCGGGGCTCGATCCCGGGCTCAATCCCATGACTCTGGGATCATGATCTGAGCCGAAGGCAGACACTTAATGACTGAGCCACCCAGGTGCCCCCAAAGCATAGTGTTCTATGATGAAAGACCCCAGCTTCCTCCTTGATTGGTAGCAAAATCTATGGTTAAGTCTTATCGGACACCCGTGTGGAATGGTGGCCGAGATGTCGCTTTCCCCACTGTTGGTTCTCCTAAACGGTAGCATCTGATCTGTTGCATTTCCCAGGATGAAGGAGCTGTGATTTCCCAGATTTCAGACATTTCTAACAGGGATGGCCATGCTACTGATGAGGAGAAACTGGCGTCCACTTCATCTGGTCAGAAATCAGCTGGGGCCGAGGTGAAAGGTGAGCCAGAGGAAGACCTGGAGTACTTTGAATGTTCCAATGTTCCTGTGTCTACCATAAATCATGCGTTTTCATCCTCAGAAGCAGGTATGGAAGTATATGTTCATCTTTCTAATGTACATAAGCCTAGAAATGCCTGAAAGCCTAATGCAGGAGGCGCTTTAAAGAGACTAGAGAATTGGGTCTCTTGGAGGATTAGATGGAGGTTGCTGATCTATGCCTGTCTTCTGTGCTTAGAAAAGAGGGGCAGGAGGGTATCTTGTCGAAGTACCAGAGACATAGGGATGAGTGTGGCAGAATGCACAGGGGACACTGATGTATGAGACTATTTAAATTTTGAATGATTTATTGTATGGGACCACATCTCAAAATATAGTGGCCTGTAGCCATGTTGTGATTGTTGTTGTTCAGCGTAGAGAAATAACAGTAACATGTATAGTGCCTTCCCATGTGCAGGCACAGTTCTAAGTGCTTTACATTTATTAACTGATTACTCCATGGTCAGTATTATTTTTCCCCATTTTCCAGAGAAGGAAGGTGAGACATAGAAGTTAAGTCAGCCAGCCAAAGTCACTTGACTAGCAAATGGTAGAACGAGGATTTGAACCTTAACAATCTGGTTCATGGTCTTTCAACCGCAGTGCTTAATGTGGGAAGAGATTGCTTTCATGACTAGAATATTATACATTTTCCTGTTCACCAATGTGGTAGATTGAAATTGACCAATATCCTGAAAAATCCTCAGTGTTCTAATAAGAACTAGCTAGACTAACCTATGCTGAAGCTTCTCACTGTTGAACTTGTACCAATATTCTAGAGCTGAGGCCCTTGTCCAGGTCCCAAGTTATATCTGTGGCCTTAAACTTGACTTGTGAGATGTTTAGAACCATGTTCCTGACTACTGTAAACATTATTAAAAACTCAGATTTTCAGCAATGTAATTTGATCTGGGGACTTTTGTACTTAGAATTTTAAAAATCACAACATGTCATCAAACCAGGGAAGCAGGTGGAAGTCTAGACTTTGTGAGAGTTCTCCCCTCAGCCTCTCCCCACTGCCCACATCTCCGTCTCCCATCTGTAGAGTAAATGTGCCAGGCACTGTTCCGCCTGTCTTCCCGGGCTGCTTTCTGCTCTGACATCATTCCCAGGGATCATCCTGAGCACTCTTGTACCTACATTATTTTTTACATTTGAAATGCCTTTCTTTGCCATCTTCTATAAAAGTTCTGTCCGTTCTTTCAGGTTTCTATCAACACTGACTTGCTTCCACACACTTTATGTTCCCACCACATTTCTTCTTACCACTCCTATTCTATGTATTTATTATAACAGGTGTCTTTGATAAACTTCTTGAGGTTAAGGACTATGAGTGATTCATCTTTGAATTTCCTCTGGTATAGGAGCATGTAGGTATTTGATGGATTATATTCTTCCTCACTAGGAGGAAATTCCTCCAACGGAAATTTCCAGAGCTGGGGTTCTGTTAGCTATGGTGCTGTCCTCAGAGTTAGTGAAGAGCTAGTGCTCCCATGTATGTGACTGATCAGCTGTGTCCTGGGAGCAAGCAGAGGCCGTGGTCACGCGGGGGTGGCAGGCGTTGTGGAGGTAGGAAAGGAGCTCTGGCCCTGTAGGGGAATCAGTCTGCTTCCTGGGGAGAGCCCCCTTTGTGCCGGGTCTTGCTAGGTACATACATAGATGTGCCCCAGGGAAGGAGAATCTCTCCCAGGGGTGGGAAGGAACCTGCCATGTTGGTAAATGCTCAGCAGTTCTCTGAATTGAGGACAAGTGGGAAAACGAGGTCATACTGAGGAATCTGGACTTGATCCTGTAGGTAAAGGGGAGCCGTTGAAGGTTTGTAAGCAGAGTGATGATGGTCACATTTGTGTTTTAAATAATTCACTGTTGATAGTACACTAAAGTAGTAATTCATTGTTGCTACATGGATTGTAACTTTAAAATTGTGTGCTTTTTCATATTTTAAAATTTTCTTCAATGAGTGCATATTCCTTTAATTAGGAAAAGCATGATGTTTTGGTTTTTTTTAATGTTGCCTTTGGTGGTGTTAGAGTGGAAGGTAGACTGGAGACAAGTTTGAAAGCGTATGGGGAGGAGAATGAATTTAGTTTTTCAGGCATTGGAATTTAGAGCTTATTGTTTTATCTTCTACGTTAATTAGTCTGAGGGTACCTTTCTGGGCTGGAATTTAAATTCACTCAGACCTGCTAATAAAAATAACATTCACTTTGTGGTTTCCTCTTTCTGACATAGTCCCCTGGTTATAGAAACAACTTACAAAACTTTTCACGGACACAAGGGGGCAGCCTTGCTATTCTTTCCATGTGAAGATGGTGCTCCTGTGTATGGCTGGCTAACAGCACACTCCCCTTCTGAGTATTTCAGACTTTTAACACAGACAACACATCCGTCAACAAAGTGCCAGTGCTCCTTTGAAAGTCTGGAAATGCTGTTCGTGGGTTCATAGATGTCCCTGTGGGCCTGCACTGGGGTCTCCAGAGTCTTTTCACCAGGAAGGACAGGAACTGACTTCTTGGGATAACTATAAAAATGACTCTCTGTGTTGTAGGCATAGAGAAAGAGACCTGCCAGAAGATGGAAAAAGAAGGATCCACCATGACCGTAAGTTCCTACACCTGTGGGGGGCTGGGGAAGTACGGGGCTCAGGTTTGTTTTTTGTTTCTTTCAGTATTTATTTTAAAGCCCACATTAAGTCATCAAATAACTTCTATTCATTGTTTGGTGATGGGCTGAGATATAAATAAAAGTTTCTTCACTTGAGGAGCTCGTGGTCTATCCTGAGCTCAGGCCACTGAGCACCTGACCTGTAGCTAGTGTGAATTGAGATGTCTTGTAAATGTAAGGTGTAACTAGTCTTTAAAGACTTAGAACCAAAAAAAAAAGGAAAATATCTCGAACTTTTTATATTCATTACAGATGATCATATTTTAGATACATTAGGTTAACTGAACTATGTTATTAAAATTAATTTCACTCATGTATCTTTTTACTTTTTAAATGGCTACCGAAACATTTTAAATTACCAATGGCTTGCATCGTATTTCTTTTGAACAGCACTGGTAGTGGATACAAAATGGAAACTAATGATACTGTACAAATATTATAATCGAATGTGTTGCGGGGGCTACAGGAGCCAGGGCTGACCACCTGCACAGCAGGTGTCGGGGAGGCTGGATTTGAGCTCATTAAAAGCAAAATTATGTTACACCTTTTTGATTTACAAAAATAGTACAAAGAATTCTTGTAAATCTTTCACCCATATTCCTTGAATGTTAACATTTTATATAATCACAGTACAGTTATCAAAATCAGTGAACACTGGTACAATATTATCTAAGCTATAAGCCGTATATGAATTCTGTCGGTTGTCTCAGTAACGTCCTCTTTCTGGTGCAGTATCCAGCTCAGGACCCCACGTTGCATTTAGTTCTCGGGTTCTCAGTCTCCTGTAGTCTGTGACAGTTCTTCAGTCTTTCTTTGTCTTTCCTGACCTTGACACTTTTGAAGAATACAGGTCAGTGTTTTGTAGAATGTCTTTCATTTTGGATTCGTCCAGTGTTTCCTCATAATTAAATTCAGTTTATGCATTTTGGGCACAGAGCCATCAGAATTGACCTTATGGATCCCAGCTTGTCCCATAATTGGTGGAATTAACTTTGATCACTTGGATAAGGTGGTGTTGTCTTAGGTTCCTCCAGGGTTTGTAAGATAAGGGATTGAGGGGTGTTCTGGGCAGCAGAGTTGGCCTGCACAAAGGCAGGGAGTGAGAAGCACGGGCTCTATAAGGAAGTGGAAGCGTTAGTCATCTCATGTGATCGCAGGGTAGTCTACATATAGTAGCTGAGGGCCAGATCATCTGGGACCATTGATATGGTGCCAGGAGGTTTGGAATTCATGGTGGAAGCAATAGGGAACTATTGTGGTGTTTTAAGTAAGGAGCATCGTGATGGGTAAGAGTTCAAAGGATGAGGTGGAGGCTCAGAGAGATTTATCA